>JARDYH010000005.1:117601313-117968813 GCA_029215795.1 Anniella stebbinsi | reverse complement strand
ATCAATAATTATAATAAATCAGAGCAGAAAAATACAGAATACATTGTTCACATGAACCAGAGAGATTGATATGCTGAAGGCAGAGTGTTATGAAGATGGGTGTTACCTACATACATAATAAATTGATAACAATCCACAGAAAATGTATTGTGTTTCCTATTTCCTTTCGCCAGTTGTAACTTATTTGTTAATTTTTCTGTTAAGGCAAATCTTCCAAACCCGAGTCCACCAAGCATCCAAAGAAACTTTAGGTCCTTCCAAAATTGAGCAAAGACCACTCTAGCTGCTGCCAACAAAAATACAGCCAATGTCTTGAAGGAACAATTTCTATTATTTCCCAGAAACAGCCCTAAAAAGGCCAATTCTGGTCTTCTCTCCAATTGCTGTCCAGGTAACTTATCAATTTCACCAAAGACTGCAGTCCAAAACTTTGCCACTTTTACACAGGACCACCACTTAAGCTGGGTGAATCCTGGTTCCTTGCATCCCTTCCAGCACAATCTTGATAATTCCTGGTAGATATGTGCTAACCGAACAGGGGTCATATACCATTTTTTGAAGAACCTCCAGAGCTTGTTCCCTCATATTAGTAGATACTGATTAATAGACACTGATTTAAATGGGAATTTCCCAGCATCCTCTATTTCTATTTCCCAGTCCAGTTCCCACATTCATTTTAAACTGTTGGGTGAACCCATATCTACAACAATTAGCACTCTCGGAATATGTAACTATGGTTAGTTTCAATCCAGAAGCCAATGCTTCTAAAGACTTACTTTGGCACATGCCAGTGGAAGAGAGGAGAAGGGAGACCACTTGAGGGCAGGACTCAAACAGGCCCATTTATGCTTCACTGGACTATGGCGTAGTGTTGCATCCAAATTAGCCCATACCCGTACATACAAAATAAAATCATACCACTTCTTGGCTCCTTTTTACTGACTAACTGCAGACTCATTTTGAATCCTACCGTCCAGTGAAGATGAGTAGCTGAAACCAGTCAAGCTTCTGTGGTTAGATTCAAATGCATATAAATCGATAGAGAAGCAGTAGTTGTCAAAGTCAAGATTAAAAAGGTAGTGCACAAGTCGCACAACTACTAATGTAGATATCAACAGATTATGAAGCTGGGATACGCAATTCTTTATAACATATAAACAATTCTTAAGTTTTCATTGTTATTACACATATATTCACACAATATTGCCACTAAACAATGTGAATACAGAAATGCACCTATTATTGCATAAGCACAGTAATTATTAACAAGTTGGGACAGCTGAAAAGGAAATATTTGAACAAACAGTTAACCAGTAGATAATAAGGAACAACATGCTGAACAAAAATGTTATATAGCCATTTTTTTTTAGAATCCATATCTGTTATTTGCAATGGCCACTTGAAAAATGTGATGTCAAAAAAATTCAAAGGGACTTGTAAGGTGAATGCAACTTGAGAGACAAAAGGGCAATAGCACACAGTAGAATTTCAGCCTTGCTGCTACGTAATACTGCACATGATTAGAATTTTATTATGCCACTTAGACTTCAGTGCATCTCAGCTGGATGAAATTCAATATGGCTGTGAGGTGCAATAAGGCTAGGGATTTCAGGCTGTGCTGATAATTTAAATGACCAGAAGCTATAAATAAATCCAGCTGTCAGGAACAGGCTCTTTTCTTTTGGCTTTATTCTAACATGGTGTTCCTGATACGGCAGTAGTTCTTCCTCCAAACTATTTATATAGTTTGCTTTATAATACTATGACTTTTTTTTTAAAAAAAAGGAGAAAGGCTCATTTCATCTTTGATCAATAAGAGTCAATGCCTTGGTCACCTGCAAGGACGCATAAGGGGCATTATCTTTACCACCACCACCCTTCCAGTGAAAAAGCAAGAGGATTTTGGCTGGAAAACCTTTTACAGTTACCATGGGGATGCTAAAACATGGGAATGATAAACACAGCATCCCCATTTGAATTCTCCACATACACACTCTACCACAATATGCCTCTCCATCACCCTCCCATTCAACATTCTTGGCAATTGCTGGTGGGAGATGTGGAGATTAACAATGTGCAATACCAATGTTTCCTGTGACAAGTACTTCTAGATATTAAGATGGGGTGGACAGCTTGCCACAATGGGATGCTGTTGTCAGTGGCATCTCTGTGATGATCATAATGTATGCCACAACAGGCCTCTGGTACTTGCCCTAAGAAATAATAGTACATGTATACCAACAGCAGTGCAACTCTGCCAATACAAATGCTCTCAGATATACTCAGCAATGTTATAATAGAGCACTGTTTTTCAGTGGGAGGAATGGAGACACTGTTCAAAGGTGTTTAAAAGTGGTGTTTAGAACTGTTAAGACCCAAATCAGAAGGAAGAGTACAATTTCCATGACAATAAGTATAACACGATGAGATATCTTACTAGAAGAAGCAGTTATTGTGAGTGGATGAGGGTAAATAAAGAGACGAGACACATAAATATGGTGTAAATTGGGCCACATTAATTCAATTAGACCTGCAAAGGACTAACTGGGTGGGCAGCTAACTCAGCTAGCAACTAGCTAATCTGTTATCGGGTGAAAACATTCCATTCCTATCAAGTGGCATCAGCCGATTGCCACCAACAGGACTGCCACTTTTGGGGAGGGGAGACCTTCCCATATCATCCCCTCCAGGGCTTTAAAACACCAGGTGGGTGAGGTGAGTTGGCCTCACAGTAACCCTTATCCCCCTACTGAGTCCATAAAACCCTCAGCAGGAGGCCCTCAGGGATTACCTGTCACCGTCACAGTGCCACAGAATGCACACCATCCCTGAATTTTCTCATCATGCCCACCCTCCTCACCAGCCACAGGAGGATGGCAAGCCTACTGTTTAGTTGTTCACCCTCCGCCTGCACTGAATAACTTCCCGCTGGTTCCTTTGCAGATTAGCAAGGAAAATATTCTTGCCCACGTCAGACAGATGGAATCCATCTGACTTGTACAGCTCCCTCCTAGTCTGCAAAATCATAGAATGTGGAATGATGGCATTACCATGGCTGCACAAGCTCCTGATGATTTGCCTGTTCACCTTCTTGCGGGCCCAATCTAGGGCCCACGGGTTCCAGCCATCCCTCCAGACCCTCCTGGGAATCAGGCAGGATCATAAGATCATTACTCCTGGCCAATGGTGCCGAATGACTGGTAAAATGAGTGCTTTGCCTTTCAACAAACCGAGGTCGTTTCCGCCAAGGTGCAAAATAAAAACCTGTGGTGAACAATGCACTAAACCCTTCTAAAACAAAGTGAACAGGAGGGTTCCCACCGCATGCCTCACTGGCCCAGCCATTAGACTTTGGCATACCAGCTAAGTCCCAACTGCAATCTACAGCTTGATCTGACAGCCCTCTGTCCATCCCAGAACACCATGCTATGCCCACATATGAGCACACATACGGGTTCGTGTATCATTCTGAGATCTAAGGAAAACAAAACAGTGTGAGACCACGAACTTGAATTACGTGCATCCCTACTACCCTGGGACTAGGTGGATATATGATCTGAAAGCCTTAGAACTCCACCTGCCCATTGCTTGCACCTCCTTGGGGGCAAAGGCCAGGGAGGCAGCCATCAAGGTGGCCCCAATGCGAAATGAATGTGTCTCAAACCAAAAGGCTGCATGGCCCATCAATATTATTATTATTATTATTATTATTATTATTATTATTATTATTATGGCCTTGTCGGTAACAGCCCAGAATAGTTAGAGGGGCACCATCGCAATGCCGGAACAATGGACCATCATCATCCCCTCTAACCCCCAAGAAGGAAAGACCAGCAAGCTTGCTGGTGATGGTCTTCTTAGGAAGACCCCTCCTCTGCAAATAAACACAGAATTGTAACAAGTGGTCCACAGGAATGGGCCACCATTGTTGCAACTGTAAGTTGGACCTGAAGGCAGAGAACTCCCTACCTGCTCTAGAGTAAGCCACCCAGATGCTGGGAGCTATAGGAGCATTATGGCCTGCTCTGCCTCAGATTGCTAATCTCCCAAATCACACCTGGCATGTCCTCTGGAAGAGTGCGTGCCCAGGGATCAAGGTCTCAGAACCTTTGGACCTGGTTGCATGAAAAAGTATCAGCAATGGCATTGTCTAAACTTGAAATGTGCCGAGCCTTAAACCAGATGTTATATCAAAGGTAATGCAAGATGAAGGCTCGAACTAGAGCCATGACCCTGGGATTGTGCGAGGTGAGGGTGTTGACAACCTGTACTGTAGCCTGATTGTTACACTAGAGATGGACCACAGAGTTAGCCAACTGTTCTGCCCACAAGTGGGCAGCAACGAAAATTGGGAAGAACTCTCGAAAGGTGAGATCCCTCCCAATACCAGCAGCCAGCCAGCCAGCCAACATTGATCCTGCCAAATCACTCCAAAGCCGAGGGCACCAGAGTGTACCTGCAATTCAGCCTCAAATAGCCGGTTCTGTCTCCCAAATGAGATTCTGTTAAAACCTTGCAAAAATTGCAGCCATACTATTAGATCCTCCCTCATTTCCCCAGATATTTGAACTCAGTGATGAGGCAGTCTCAATCCCTTCATGGCTTCAGAAAGCTGCCTGAAAAAGGCTCTACCAGGTGCGACTACTATGCAGGGAAGGTGCTACCTCCTGCAATATGTGTAAGGTGATTTTATGCATTTGCAGAATCTCAAGGATCTTGTCCCTGAGCCCAGCGAATTTGTCACACGGTAGGCAGCTACACTGCTTCACAGTGTCCACCTCAATGCCCAGGAATGTTAGGACTGTGGATGGGCCCTTGCGATTGGGGGGGGG
This sequence comes from Anniella stebbinsi, assembly GCA_029215795.1. Lineage (NCBI taxonomy): Eukaryota > Metazoa > Chordata > Lepidosauria > Squamata > Anniellidae > Anniella > Anniella stebbinsi. Next base: position 117,963,981 of record JARDYH010000005.1, on the reverse strand, counting down.
GGAAGCAGGACACATGGCTTGCCCCCATTGGTGGAGCCAAGATGGTGCCAGAGGCTGAGTGAGGAGTCTACGGGACCTTATCAATCCTCAAGACCCTACCCTCAGACTCTTTGTATGATGGCTTTAGGAGTAACTCAATTAGCTTCTGCTGCCAGACTGGGGACCATGTGGCTTGAGCAGAGACTGGGTGTTGGGAGAGCCTTGGGGACACGGTGAGGATGCAGCAATTCAGCTGCATTTTACCCAATGTATTCCTGGAAAAGCTAATCGGCCATTGTGGGATCGTCGCAACGACAGTGGCGGGGATGTGAATGGGTCCCGGAGGGCCACAGCAGTGGCAGGCCTAGTTGGCTCCAGGTTTGCAGGGAAGGCCACTGTCTGGGTACTTGTACCTGGAAATCAACATCTGACACTTCATCACATTTTTTAAATTATTATTATATCTCTTTCTCACTTGCAGCGGTTTTTCTAGGCAAACATGACAGGCTTTGCTAGGTAATGCTGTCTTTTACAGATTCAGGAATTTCCTGACAATTGAGCATGGTTTAATTATGGCTGCTTTCTGGATGTTGGTGTGGATGCATTTTGGTAGGCCCAGTTTCTGAAGGTTTTTTGTATTGTTTTTTGATGTGATGCCAGTGACTGATGTGAGTGAGTAATGAAATAATTGTGACCTTTTCCTGTTGCCAAATTATTAATAATAATAATAATAATAATAATAATAATAATAATAATTTCTTTATCACCCAATAGTCAAAGGCGGTTCACCAAAAATACCTTTGCCATATGACTCCATCAGTTCAATTCAAACCTTCTTCAGCGCTTCATGGACTCTAAACTTGGCTAGGACAAGATACCTGTATGTCATGTAGATTTGCACTGGGGGGGGGGGGTGTATTCTTTTATCACACCATCAGCATACAAATTTAGGGATGGATAAATCTGTCCATTTCATTTTCTCCTGCATTTGATTTTATTAAATCTCAACTTTTCTCCATCTTTCATATGAAGAAGTTTGCAGATTTTGGTAAATTCTTATTTTTAAAAAGATCTGAAATGAAATTCTCAACTTCTGCACCTGCCAATTTCAATAGGTACAGCTATTCCCAGCATGGAGAGGACCATGATGTATCTGCCTGCCATGTAGTTGCTAAAGATGAGGAGCCTATCAGAAAAAAAGGTGGTAACCCTAAGTAAGTACTAACATGATTGAATACACAGGGATTCCAACCCAGACTTCTAAGAGCTAAGCATTCCAAGCCCAGGGCCAGGATGCACAAATCTACCAGTGTCGATTTCTCCCATATTCATCCTTTTCAGTGGTGCCCCCCCCCCCCCAATTATGGAATGGTATTCCCGACAAGGCTCGCCTGGCGCCAACATTGTTATCCTTTTGGTGCCAAGTCAAGACTTTTCTCTTCTCCCAGGCATTTAACAACAACTGGCCCCAGAATTGTTAGTATGTAATCTGTTTTTATGCTTTTTATGGTTTTAAATTTAGTATATCAGTTTTTAATGTTCAGTGTTTTAATCTTTGTAAACCGCCCAGAGAGCTTTGGCTATGAGGCGGTATATAAATGTAAATAATAATAACAACAATAAATTCTTGTTTGTTTGTTTTTAATCTCGGGTGTTTTTTGTCTCATTTATGAAGAAATTAGCACATCTTGGTATGTTCCTATTTTAAAAAATGAACTAAAGTAAATTCTCACCCATCCCCAGTATACATAGAACATGCAAAGATATCTGCTTAAAAGTATGCATTGTATAAATTAAACAAATACCCTGCTAAAGTTAGTCATGATGACATTCTATTATAAAAGCAATGAGAGTAAAGGTTGTTATGTCTAATAGTTCTGTTGATTTCAGTAGGACTTAAGTCAGTTCAGAAACACAAAGAAAAGACATGCTTAGACTTGAGAGTACCTCATGTTCAGCCAGAGATAGGCTACTTATTTTCATCAGAACAGATCCCGCCACTAAAGAGGCACACCACTGTTTAGTTTAAAACGTAGCTTGTCATTTCTGCAATGAGAACTACTCTGGACAACTCCAGCTGCACTCGTGGGTTTCTCTTTCATTTCTTCCATTGGACTGAGTCCCAAGAAAAGAAGCAAAGTTTTGAAAGAAAACATTATGAGAACAAATGTCAATTCAAAGATTTGTGAAAACACGTGAACAAAAATGTCACCTGGATTATACTAAAGCAGAACACAGCAACCAAAAATATATCTAAAAGGTTAACTATTTAAAAGTACAGTCTTTCAGGAGCAAACTGTAGAGTCCTAAACCTACTTATTAATGAAATTCTGTATTTATAGTATTTTTTTTGCCTTGATCCAGGTCACATATTAAAGAGACTGCCTTTACATTTTTAATTTTATGGTAGCTACTAGAATTAAAACACACACACACACACACACACACACCACTGACATTTTCATAAAGGCAAAGCTTTAACTGCATGTAGAAGATATGGCAACAGCATCTGATGAAAGTCCTGCATGCTATGCTCTCTCAGGTATGGTAAAGCTAGTCTTTGGTCATATACTACTAAGGAATGTCAGATAAATTATTCAAATGTGATACCTCTTGTCTTTTTTTTTTTTTGGAGACTTTTTGGAATAAAAATTGTTATGAATAACAAAGCTATGCATGACAACAAATTACAAATAAACAAAAAACAACCCACAAAAAATCCTATCCTAAACCCAACACCATTTCATCATTTTGAAACTCTGCTAAAATAGATTGTTTAATCAGTAATGCAGAGTGAAGAAAAGCAAAGACAAATCTACTGAGGAAAGTTATTATTTAATCCTTATATATAAAAAGTGCCTCACCTCCTGTTTCTTCACCTTCATATAAACTGATGGAGCCTTTTCCACATAGCAATGAAACAAATTTATCTTGATAAATGACAGAAAAATATTACATTTTCCTCTCAAACTCTTTTGGAAACACTGTGTTAGCATCAAAAACATTCTGGAGAAACCAACCATGTTAAATGCTGACAGAAGGTGGCATAAATGAGAAAATTTATAGATGCAGGCATATTTTGGCCAAGAGAGAGAATATGAGCAAATGGTTCCATTCAGCTCTGATTCTGAAACTGTTCAAATATTTAGAAATTGCTGTTATTTCTCACAGCAGCTGGGCATGCTATCTACTGGCCATTATGGCAAAAGGAACAGAATTAACATCCTACAGCTATATCATAAACACATGTGTGGATAATATCATAATATATTATAGTCCAATCTTCCCCAACCTGATGCCCTCCACAGGTATTAGACTACAACTCCCAGCATCCCCAACCAACTGGCTGGGGATGCTGGATGTTGTACTCCAACAGTTCTGGAGGGCACCTGGTTGGGGAATGCATGTATAAATATGTGGAACTGGACGTAGTTGTATCTGAGAGAAGCCTGGTATTTCCTATATCTAACAAGTTCTTGTCTAGCTTACTGACTGGTGTCCTTTAACTTTTCCTTGGATTAACTTAATTAGAAGTAAGCTTGATTGCTTTGCAAGCCAATGCTCTTTAGACTACATCCTTCAAGTGCTTTGTCATGTTTCTGCAGTTTTGTAAGGAGCCTGGCCCTCAAATGCCCCCCTCATGGCCCCTTTTCATGGACATAAAAATAGAAAGGGGGTGCAATGGATTTGATCTTTGTGGTCCATTTTGCTATCTTTCTGTGTGACTCAAACTTGTGTGGGGCACCAGCAGAAACATCTGGTGGAGTGAGGGTGGGGGGTTGGTTGTTAGTCAAAGAAAATGTTTTTGGTGCAGTTTCAGTGATGTTTCTGAATTTATTCTTCTCAATGGTGAGATGTTAAAACAAACTAATATGGTGTTAGAAACATTACAATAAAACTGCAGGCTTTCTTTGTTGCATACTGATGTAGGCTAATTATTTGGTTGTAGATTTAGGAGGCACTGGCTGAATGTCCCTGTTTATTTATTTATTTATTTATTTATTGCATTTTTATACCGCCCCATAGCCGAAGCTCTCTGGGTGGTTCACAAAAATTAAAACCATGAAATCATTTTAAAATATATAAAACAAGGCACAATCTAAAAACACAGAATAACATACAATATAAAAACACAACCAGAATAAAACCAAGCAGCAGGAATTAATACAGATTAAAATACAAATTTAAAACAGCAAGGATTAAAATTGAGTTAATTTAACTGTTAAAATACTGGGAGAATAAAAAGGTCTTCACCTGGCGACGAAAAGAGTACAAAGTAGGCGCCAGGCGAACCTCTCTGGGGAGCTCATTCCACAGCCGGGGTGCCACAGCAGAGAAAGCCCTCCTCCTAGTGGCCACCTGCCTCACTTCCTTTGGCAGGGGCTCACGGAGAAGGACCCCTGTAGATGATCTTAGGGTCCGGGCAGGTACATATGGGAGGAGGCGTTCCTTTAGATAACCTGGCCCCAAGCCGTTTAGGGCTTTAAATGTTAGAACCAGCACTTTGAATTGGGCCCGGACCTGGATCGGCAGCCAGTGAAGTTGGAAAAGGACTGGCGTAATATGGTCTCGTTGGCCAGTCCCCGTTAACAATCTGGCTGCCCTGTTTTGTACCAGCTGAAGTTTCCGGGCCGTTTTCAAAGGCAGCCCCATGTATAACGCATTGCAGTAATCCAAACGAGAGGTTATGAGAGCATGGATAACTGTAGCTAGGCTATCTCTGTCCAGATAAGGGCTCAGTTGGTATATCAGCCTAAGCTGGTAAAAGGTGCTCTTTGCCACCAAGTTCACCTGTGCCTCAAGTGACAGTTCTAGATCCAAGAGCATACAGGAACTACCCGGTTGGGGGAAGAACCAGAACTGCTACCTGCTGTCTGACAATTGTGTATAATTTGATGGCTTTAGCTTGTTTTCTGCAATATGGTAACATCGCAATGAAGAATAAGGGAACTAACACCTAATGAGGAAATATCCCAGAAAAATGTGTATCTGGCCACATTATCCTCCTCCTCTAATGGTTTCAGACCGATGTTAGAAAACTGAAATTAGACAAAGAGGGGTTTTTTAAAATTGTTTTTCATATTTCTTCCTGGAAAGTAATATGCTAATCCCGTTTGAAACTTCCTCTTGTACTCCATGCATACACTTAGGAAAGAATCTTGCCATTTAAAGGAAGACACTCTCAGAATGCTAGTCTCTGAAATACTCAGATGCTATATTCAGCATTCAAAAGCACTACATATTTAAGCTCATATGATCTATGAGAAGTGGCATCTTAACTCATGGGCACTCTGGACAGTTGCCAGGGGGCCCCACGAGCATAGGGGCCCCATGGTAATCTATGTATGTATTGATAGTTTGTGATATGTGAATGGACAGCTGCTGCTATTCCTCCTCTCTCACTGGGTAAAGATGTGGAACGTGCATTGCGGAGGACACTGAGTGCACGTGTCCTGTGGGGAGCCAGAGCAGAGCGGGTGTTGGTGCTGTAGCCAGGCTGGGGCTTGCCTCCCATGGCTTAACGTGCTGCACGGACTTCCTCCCGGACGGAGCACCAGCACCCCGTTTTTACAGGTGCAAGAATGGGATAAAAAGTGTGTCTTAGATTTGAGGAAATACAGTATATAAGATGTGAAAATTGTAGGATGTAGACCTAGACAGAAATGAGACTAGGTGGCCTAGCCTCATTTCTGTCTAGGTCTAAATTCAACAAACTCTATACTGCGTGCTGCTGATTCATAATGCTGTGAGGCAAGGCCTAACCTAGGCCTTGCCTCACAGTGTTGTGAATCAGCAGCACGCAGTAGAGAGTTTGGATTATTTGAATTCTATTTGTGTAGTGAAAGGTTGGAGGAAGTGTAAAAAAGTGAAGTGAGGAAAAAGAAACTGTAGACTTATTACGTGTTAGTGTACTTCGTAAATAACCCTTTGAGCAGAAATGAAACGTAATGTTTTGAGTGGAGCACAGAAGAGGAAAAGAGCTGCAGAGGAGAAAGAAAAAATGAGCAAACTTCCAAAATTAACATCTTGGTTCAACCCAGGTGCAACGTCAGCCACTACTACTGCTCCTTCAATATAGCATCCACATCTACATCCACTCCTGCACCCAATCATCCAGTTCCAGCAGACACATCAATGGTATCATTACCTGTTCCTGCTGCTGGGGACATTCCACAAGAGGAAATGCCCAAATCTGTAACAGTAAAGGAGTTTGTGATCCAAGACACAGATCTGGGGCTATGGGACATTAGCAATACTAACACAGTGGATTACTGGATTCGTAGTGGGCTGACATCATGTCAGAATCATGACATCAACCTTTCAAACTCACGCAGAGTGTATAAAGGAGCTGGAGGAGAGAACACTCAGATAAGGTGTTTATTAAAGAATGTGTTCAAACGTGAACTGCGGAATGGTGAGTGTGTAAAGCGTGAATGGCTACTCTGTTCACCATCCCAAAGTCGTTTGTACTGCTTTGTATGTCGCCTATTTTCCAAGACAGAATCTCCCTTTGCTACATCAGGATTCAATGACTGGAAACACAGAAATGTTATTGTAGAACATGAAAACGGAGAAGAACATCGCACGTGCATGATGGCATATTTGATTCGGCATAAAGAAACTGGAAATGTAGATTCTTTACTACTTCAACATCATTGCTCAGAGCAGGAGTATTGGCATAAAGTGTTGACATGTGTGGTTTCTGTAATTCGCTTTCTTGCCTCCAGAGGTTTGCCATTTCATGGAGCAAATCAAATAATTGGGTCAGCAAAAAATGGAAATTATTTAGGTATTCTAGAGCTGTTGAGTGAATTTGACCCTTTTTTGGAAGAACATCTCAAACTGTATGGGAATCCAGGAAAGGGGAACCCATTGTATTTATCGGCAAACATTTGTGAGGAATTAATGGAATTAATGGGACAACATGTTCTTTGTGCTATTCTTGAAGAAATAAAAGAATCAAAGTATTATTCAATAAGTGTAGATTCCACTCCAGACATCTCACACACTGATCAACTGACATTTACTGTCAGGTACATTCAAGGATGTGAGCCTGTACAACGTTTTATTAAGTTCATCCCCATCTTTTCTCATGGAGCAAAGAATCTAGCAGACACTGTTGTGGATTTCCTTAATGAGAACAAAATTCCACTATCAAACTGCCATGGTCAGTCATATGACAATGCCTCAAATATGTCTGGACGCTATACTAGATTGCAAGCACGGATTCATCAACTGAATGAGTTTGCCATGTATGTCCCCTGTGCTGGACCCAGCCTGAACTTGGTGGGAGTAAAAGCGGCAGAGTGTTGTCTACAGACTGTAAAATTCTTTGACTTTGTTCAGTGTCTGTATTCCTTTTTCTCTGCTTCTACACATCGATGGAACGTTCTGGCATCATCTTTAGGAAAAAATGTTGTGGTCAAGCGTCTGTCTGACATGAGATGGTCGTCACATTTTGATGCTGTTCATGTTTTATATGGGGGTTTCAAGAAAATTAAATATGCACTGGATTCTGTATCAGCTGACACTGAACAGGAAGTGAACACAAGGTGAAAGGCAGAAGGATTGAGCGAGAAAATGGAGAACCTGGAAACGATCTTCCTCACAATTCTTTGGAATGACATTCTTGAAAGGGTGAACAAAACAAGTAAGGTCCTGCAGTCAGAGGATGTGAACATAGTTGTTACCATGACTCTTCTTGAGTTTCTAAAAACCTATCTTCAGGAAATTAGAGACAAATTTAGTGAATATGAATTGAAAGCCAGGAGTAGGTGTCCAGAGTCAGATTATAGGGATGTGAAAAAACGGGAACGAAAGCGAGGTGTGCGTCTTACTAGATATGACAGATCAGGAGAAGAGGTACTTCTCAGTAAAAGTGAAAAGTTCAAGGTGGAAACATTCCTTCTTGTTCTGGACTCTCTAATTCCTGAGCTGACATAATGTGCAGAAGCTTATTCATTGATTTCCTTCTTCAGTGAATTGAAAACAATTGGTTCTGATGAGCTAAAAAAAAAAATGTGAACATCTGGCTAATGTATATCACAAAGACCTTGATTATGGTGACCTTTTAAATGAATGTGAGCATCTCAAGCACTACATGGTTCTTGACGAAAATTGTGAGACTTTCCCTGCATTGTACAGAAAAATAATTTCGGACAACTTGAAATCTGTGTTTCCCAATGTTGAAATTCCACTCAGAGTGTTCATGTGCATGATGGTGACCAACTGTGCAGGAGAACGTTCATTTTCAAGACTGAAACTTATTTAAAAGATCACCTTCGCAGCACAATGGGGCAGCAGCATTTGAACTGGCTTTCACTCATGTGTATGGAAAATGACATCCTGAAGATCATTGATTTCAAGCCAATTATAAAGCAATTCTCTGCAAAGAAATTTCGCAAATGTTTGTGTTAAACAGTAATTTCATACTGTGCCATTTCCGTATGATTTACCAACTGAGTATCATTTTTATGTTGAAATTTTTGTTTTTCAAGTTCAAGGCTCATGTTATATTGTCCAAACTTTTGTGTTGATTAATCTTTGCTGTACAGCATGTTGTCTAATGTTTAAACACTGATTTTGTTGGAGGAACCAATAAATATAAGTTAAATTTTATCAATAATTTACATTTTTATTCCTGTGAGTGGTTGTGTAGGTAGGGCCTCAGTGCACTGCTTTGCCCAGGGGCCTATTATGCTGTTAAGACAGCCCTGTCTATGAGCTTACGGCCCTGAAGCTTTTACTCAGAGGCATTGCTTTTTGCCAGTAGTTCATTTAATTTCCAAGGGAACCTCTTTCTAAGAACGGCAACGATGAAACCTTCAAGTCTCAAATCTGAGAAAAAGCGTAACACATCTTCTGCTTCCATCTCAGGTTCTTCCCACTAACAGTTCGCACCACTAAATTAATCCATGCCAGAATTATTAATTATTAACCCCATCGACAGTGAAAGCTCCTCATACAGAATGTGATCCCATTCGATCCAATTCTTATACATGGTTATTTTCCATAGGTAACCGAAATCTGACCAAATGCAGAAATCAGACCTACCAGTGTCATTAACCCAATTAGAAGTTGGGTTAATGGGCATACAACAATGCAGAGTCCATTGACAAGGATCTTTGAACAGAATAGAAGCCTAGTTGTAGGAATAGAAAAGTCAGGAATAGTAAGTTTATTCTTGTTGGATGCCAAATTCTAGATGATAGTTACATAGATAGGATCCCCACCTCAAACCCTGGTATCCTATGCTTATGCTGCCATCCGTCTGACCATTAGGAGTACTACACTAGCAAGGTTAAACTCTGGGAAAGTAGAAGACCAAAGAAATAACTGGATGCATCTGCAAAACCAGTTTTGCAAGCATCATGAAATACTGTCCCCCTAAATCAAGTGGCAGAAGTTTGCTACCTTCCCATAGGGACGGGGTATGATAATGGGGTGAATTGAGTGTATACTGGAGGATAAGGCTATAAATGGCTACAGGTTGTGATGGCTATATGCTGCCTCCAGTACCAGAGGTACTATGACTATGAGTATCACTTGGTGGGGAATATGGGTGTGAGGGTGCTGTTGCATTCATGTCCTGCTTGTCAGTTTCCCATGGGCTAGTTGACCACTGTGTGAACAGATGCTGGAACTGATGGACCCTTCGTCTGATCCACTATGGCTCTTCTTAGGTTCTTATGGAAGACGGCGAGAGAGAGAGAGAGAAAGAAAGAAAGATGTATAAGAGAAGGGAGTGTGTAAATGGTATAATTCATGGATGCAGAAACTTTGGCCTGTGGATATTCCTGAACTGCAACTCTCATCAGCCCCAATCTATATGACCATGTTGGGGAATGATGCTAACTGTGGTCCAACAAGATCTGGAGAGCTACAAGTTCCCACTCCTGGTTTGTGGGGGGGGGGGGTGAGAGAGAATGGCATATGTGTTTATGCATCTGTTCGCATGCGTGTCCAGGCAAACATCCCAAGAACTGCATGCCAGCAGTGGAAAGTGGGGTCCTACCTACTTTGGTCTATGGTCTCACTTACTACTGGTGTATGGCTCCTGACACGTTGCTACAAGCCAATATGATCCAGTATGGCTGAAAAAGTTTCTCCACCTCAGGTGACCATATGAGAAGGAGGACAAGGCTCTTGTATCTTTACCAGTTGTATTGAAAAGGGAATTTCAGCAGATGCCATTTGTATGCATGCAGCAACTGGTGAAATTCCCTCTTCATCACAACAGTTAAAGCTACAGGAGCCCTGCCCTCTTGACCAGATACAAAGGGGGATTAGCTAGTGTTGTTTTGGTTCAGTTTGGCTAAAACAACATTACTGTGTTTTCTAACCAGCATGGAACTGGATCCAGCATGGGAAGCACTCATTTCAGAAGGCAAAGAACAGTGTGGGTGGGTGTATGTGTGAGTGTATGGCTTGATTCGGACAATATGATAATCAACGAGGGGGGGGGAGAGAAGCAACCATCAGTTGTATTGATTATTGTGTCATGTGTCAGGCAACACACAATGCACACACAACTGACAGTATGCTATTTTGTTGAATTAAACAATGGGGGAAACAATGGGCTGCTCCGTTGCTTATCCCAAAACCCGTTGATTAAAATATTGTGTGTTGGGATCTCCCCTCTCTCCGTCTACTATTTCAGTCGGTCATAGAATTCCCTGACAGGAGTGATAGAAAAACCCCAGCCACTCCTATACAGCCAGCAGAACTTGAAGTGCATGATGGGATAGGGCTGGAGGACTGAGGGAGGAGGGAGGCAAGAGCACCAGCAACCCAGAAGGACACCAGGACTTTCAGCTGCACGATGGGGGGAGGGGCAACATGTTGTGTGTCGGGCACCGGGAAAATAACGCATGGTGAGTGTGCTATTCTCCCTTCCGTTGCCTAAAGTGTTGTCTGAATGCAGCCTACGTGTGTGTGTGAGAGAGACCCACATACAGCTCAAAGGCAAGTCCTAAGCAAGTAGCAGCAGTGTTGGCTGTGAATATTTCTGAAGAGCTACTTTCGCATTGCAAGCTGTAGCTTCTGATAGATAGAAGAGAGACAGCCTAACCCATTTCCCTCACATCAAAGCCAAGTTGCCATGGCCTTATTGAAACAGTGGCTAAAACCACTAGGTAAACGGAGGGACATTCCATACACACACACACACACACACACACACACACACACAGTGGTGGCCATACAACCCTCTGTATGCCCAACTTAAAGGAGTTATGATTACACTTTCAGAATTATCACCATCTTCCTTGAATCACTTCCTCTGCTGAGACTCCAGCTACTGAATACTGTTCTTTGTAAGAATGAAAGAGGTATATACCTTTACTTATTTCTTTATGTTTAAAATTTATAAACCATTGTTCTTCCACAGGATCCCAGGGTGGCGCACAAAACATTAAAAACAAACAACAAATCCAACATAAAAAACATTCAATTAAACATTCAAAAGCAAATCAAACAATAATAAGAACTCTTCAACCACCAAGCAAAACAAAAATGATTTCTGAGTAGAAATCATTTAAATATACATTTTAAAAATGTTAAAATTAAAATGTTAAAATGTCTGGGCAAAAAGAAACATTTTAAATTGGTGTCAAAAAAACAAAACAAAGTTGGGGCTAATCATATCTCCTTTGCTTCAGTGATTAGTTGACTTACCTAATGGCTAACACATGTACTGATAGCAATGACAGGACATCAACCTTGAGGAGCTGAGTCTGCCAGGAAAATTAGGACATCATTTTCTCTTTGTCATGTCCTCTGTTGGACAGGAGTATAGATAACTTACCTATTATCAATCTATATATTGAAGATATCCAGTCATGTAAAATAGCATATTAGTGTCCCAACAGGCCAACAGCATAGCCATGCAAGCATTTCACCAGCTTGAAAGTTAGTAATATTAAAGGGCAGTAAACACAGTACACACCTGCATTTCAGGCTTCTGTAGTATGAATAGGCAGCAAATTATACATAACAAAGCTTTGAAATTCCTGGAATCTTAAACAGAACAAACTAAGAAAAACACCTGTAAGTCAGCACCCATTAGCTTGTGTAACCATGCAGACAATTGTGTCAGAAAACAAAATAGTAGCATGCCTCAAATATATTGAAATGTTCTCCAAGGAATTCTTGAAAGACGGGTTACCTTGTAGGAGCCAAAAACATAGATGTTTGGTACAAGAACACATTTAGGAAGTAATCAACCCTCCCCAACTTGAACAAGGCAGCTTCATGCCACTTCATAACAACTCTGAATATATCTTTTCTGTCGGTCTGTTATCTTGTGAAGGATGTTGTTATGTTCTGAATACAGACCAAGTCAGAAGACAGGAACATTTTAATGCCACAACTTTTTTTTTTAAATATGACAAACTATTTGCACCCCATAAGACAGCAATAGAAACCTTGCTATCAGTAACAACTTAAAACATAAAAGAATTAGGCTTGCCACACTTTTCTGATAATGGCTTTATATCTTTTAATGCCAATCTTTATTTTATGTTTGTTTTATTTTTATTGTTATCTTGCCTTTTCTTAAAGCTCAAATTAGCGTTTTAAGAAAAAAAGTGACCCTGTTCTTGTAATAAGGAGCTTTATATTGTGCTCTTTGGTTCACTTTAAACAATAAACAGGCAGTGAATGTCTTAGGGAGAAAGTACTTCTTCACACAGCACTAACACAAGATGTGGTGAAGGCCACCAATTTGGGTGGCTTTAAAAGGGGGTTGGATAAATTCCTGGAGGAGAAGGCTATCAATGGCTACTAGCCCTGATGGCTATGTGCTTCCTCCAGTATCAGAAGCAGGAAGCCTATATACACCAGTTGCTGGGGAACATGGGCAGTAGGGTGATGTTGCACCTGTGCCCTGCTTGTGGGTTCCTGGTCCACAGCTGATTGGCCACTGTGTCAACAGAGTGCTGGATTAGATAGACCCTCTGATCCAGTGTAACTCATCTTAAGTTCTTAAAGTAGATATTATAGGGCAGGCCCCAGACTGTCTTGTGCTACTAATGTGGGCTTGAGGGGTTTTATAGGGCAGAATTGGAAATCACCAATATTCTTCTGCAAATATTCCCCATTTTAACATTTTCCCAAAACTGAGCTCCCTATGGAGCTCCCAGTCCAACTGTGGGGAAACAGCTGGGAGAACATTTGTAAGGAAGAATTAAGAGGCACAAATGTCCCTTCACTCCTCCAACTGAGTTACTTCTGCAAAGATGAATTGAGGAACATGTGTTTGCAGAAGTGAAGTATGAGGTTAAATCCAATGTCATGCAAATGGACACCTGCTTGCACAATGGGACTTCCCCTTGCACTCTTCCCTGCTGTATCCCCCTGCACATGTTCAGAACCTGCTCCATAGGGTCCTCCACTAGGCTGACCAGATAAAATCCAGGTCAGGGCTCATGTAACTTTAACAGTTGTAGAGAAAAGGGAATTTCAGCCAGTGTCATTTGTATGCAATTAGTTCCTGGTGATATTCCCTCTTCATCACAACAGTTAAAGGTGCAGGCACTATACCAGAGTGACCATATACAAAAGAAGGCAGGGCCCCTGCAACTTTAACAGTTGTGATGAAGAGGGAATATCACCAGGAACTAATTGCATACAAATGACACTGGCTGAAATTCCCTTTTCTCTACAACTGTTAAAGTTACATGAGCCCTGACCTGGATTTTATCTGGTCAGCCTATGACCTCCACCCTCTGAAGCAGATGGGGCTACAGTGGGGAAGGATGGTCCATTCTATGAGTGGGTTTTTGGGGGGTGGGTTTTGTTTTTTGTTTTGCTGGTTGACAGTCAGCTTACTGGTAGTTCTGCTTTTAAGACCAAACTAGACATGACTCTTAAATTACATCTGTCACCAAAAACAGCACGTTTATCTCCCTGCTTCCACCTCCATAGTTACTTGAGTCATGACATCATTCCTGATCCCACCAGTGCAGGCAATGATGTGGAGCAGGGGGATGGGACAACATGACAACCTAACAACATGAGATTAAATTCTATTAGACTTTTCAGACATAGAGCTAAATTTGAAGTTGTCATTTTCTCTGGCTGCAGCACAATTGGTGTAACATCTAGTTTGGTCCTTAAATGAGCCATGCATGACAGATTGCTATTTGTCATGCTTTGTTTTAAAGAGAAATGTTCTTACAGGGAAACAAAATCACATTCTTAAATCCAGCTCACTTAAGACAAAGTCATTTACTTTACCATCAGCTTTTCAAATTTTCCTTGTCATATCTGCTAGCTCTTCAACATATCTGTGCAAGAAGTAACACTTGTCACCTTCATCCAAGAATGATTTCTTTATAGGTAACTTAACTCTGTGACTGCACCAGATGGAAAATTGCAGGGAAGTGCACATTTCAGCAAAGAATCTCACACACATTAAGGTCCCCTCCACAAGGATTCGCTTTTGCGCCTGGTTAAGTGATTATGCGCTTCATCGCTGAAGCGCATTTACGCCTAATACCTCTGCACGAGAGGCAGGCAGGGAGAGGGGAGGGGGGAGGGGGGAGGTAGGGCGGGCGGGCGCCTGTCTCTTTAAGGCAGGTCCCTGCGAGTTGTTATGCTGGAGAGCGAAGGAACTGACGGGGCGATTGAATGAAACGGAGCAAGGGGGGGGGAACAGGGCAAGAAAAGAAAGGGAAAAGGGAGCTGGAAGACGGAGAGCGAGAGCGAGAGGTCAGCGGGAGCCCGGTAGGAGCGGAGCCAGGAGCCGAGCGGGGGAGCCAGCAGCAGCAGCAGCAGCAACACTCGGGAGGCAGGGCGCCGGCTTCACATCCCACCGCAAAATAAAACTCGCTATTTAACGCGCATTCGATAATGCGCACAATCGGAGGGATAGCGCGCCTCTACGCCCGATTTGCGCTCCCTCCTTGTAGAGGTAAATTTTTTTAAGTGCCTTGAAAGAGCTTTAAACCTCTCTTGTAGAGGCAGCCTAAGACTCAAGCTGAACATTTTATTGATGGTGGGAAGGCCGATGCTCACACAGAGAGGAAAAAAACTGTCCTTTGAGGTGGGCTTTTACAAGCGCTCAAAATTATTCTCCAAGTCTGGCTGGTATCCATAATCCAAACATCAGCACATTTGAGAGCTCAGAGAAAAGGAGGGAATTTCTCAACAAAAGACAAGCACACTTGGCCCTGGACAGCTGGTAAGTACGTTTTTGGACACCTGACTGATCTATACTACTTAGGATTGAAAAAAAGTTTTTATAGCATACTATCTAGGAATGTTTTGCAGGAAAAGATAAAGGCAGGCACAGCTGCCTTTGCATGATCTGGAGTCTAGTTTCATCACAGGTACAAATGCACTGGTTCAGTCCTTGCAGCAGCTGCCCACTTAGCCCCAGTAGTTTGAGCTATTATGTCTACAAAGCAACTCATAGGACTGGCCATAATGAAAGATTTTGCTTGTACCCAATTCAAGCATTCGAGATCTTCCTCGTCCTCTTTAAAATTTAAGGTTGTCATAAACTCATTTTCTTCTCTTTTTTGCATTAGTCTACTTGAGTAAACAAAGCAGAAGGAAAAACTAGAAAAGATATAATAACTTCCTGCAGATCTTCTTGCTGTGGAAGCAATTAGGAGGAAAAGGATATGAAAACAAAACAAAACAATAAAAGGACCAGAATAACAACAGTATATAACAGAATATATGGGAAATGATTTTCCTCCTTTGATATCCAAATCCCATTTCCTCAATTCTTATCCCAAACATAGTCATCACTATGACTATGAAATTATATGAATATTAAATTGTATTTGACCTATAAGTAAAAAGAAAATGCAGATCAACTCAGAAACCAACTATACCTGAGATATAATATTTTTAATGCATTTTATTTTATTTAATATTTAAGAAATAAAGGATTGGATTCTAATAAATGTGAATGGAAAGAATTTCACAGAAGGAAACCTTTTCCAGTTCTCTCCTCCCCCATGCCTCCAATTGTGCCCCTAAAAAGCGTCTTCAGGTGAGTTGCGAACAGCATGAGATGGAATACAGGAGGCATCACCCAAAATCAGGCACCTGGCATAAGGGCAGTGCCACCAACCAAAGTTTACCTCTGCCCACCACCTCCACCATCAGCACACACCCACACCATCCCATGCGATTCAGGAAGATCTCCCAACCCTCTGAAGAGGCTTTTCATGGAGGGGCAGAGGTCAGGCCTTTCGTTAGCTTTCTTCCATTTACAACTCTTCGCATCTGAGCCATCATATCAATCAATAAATGTGTACTTTAAGCACAGGTTACTTTTTACAACAAGTAAGCAAAATACATTTTTATTAGTTGTTTTAATTGTGACTAACGGATGGAGTCAGTGATTTCTAGCCTTTTCCCCCATGTGGCTCATTGTAGTACAGAGACTTTCTTACATGAGGAGGTGTCAAAATTCCCAGAGCCATCCGGATTCCAAAATCAGTGCCATTTCTTTAGCACAAGAAACACATATTTTTGACAAAAGGTGGTATTGATGTTTGGGAAAGCAGCAGAAAAAAATATTTGAATGACAGAACAGCTCATATGCACCACCCCCACCAATGCTCTATTAGCTTCTTTTAGACAGAACTCATTAAAAAATAATGGCAGTGATGACAATTGAAATGTCCTCATAGTTGAATGCAATCTGTTCTTTTTCAGCAGGGAGAAAATTGCGATACCATGCTGCTGCCTGCCTGCCTTCGTGTGCTTAGAGGGAAGACAAAAGCAAGTAAAAACACGAGAATTGTGGCACATTCCAATGCTATGCCGAGCAGTGTATTATATTACAATTATGATAATCATTTTTCTCACATTACAAATTTGCTTTTTGGGTGGGGTGGGGGGAATCCATCTGTTTCTTGGGCCTCTTTGGCTGACTGGAGCAAATCAAACTTTTATTGAAAACAAATTATGGAGCCAGAATGAAAATCTCATGGTTATGCACTTCAACATTTGCTGTTCTGAGGTTTGGATTTGGAGCACTGCTAGAGCAGCTCTGTTAAACTGAGATAGGAAAGAAGCAGTTTTACATCCCCTCCTAGAAAACAAGAAAACAACCATGTCTGTTCGTTACCGCCTTTTTGTGTGTTAGATTTTGGAATCAGATAACAGGGGAACACTGTGATGTACATTTTAAGTCCTCCATTTTCATTGTTTTAGGTCCTCAGTTTTCATCCTCATTAATCTGAGAACATCAATCTCAGGTTAATGAGGTGGGAATAAGATTTGAAATTTACTCTCTGAGCATACAAGTCAAATCTATAAATTATTTTGAAACTACAAAAATTATGTCAGTTGTGCATGCTATAGCTAGACCCTATTAATTTATTAAAATATTGATCTATGATGTGATATAATAATGCTAATTAAAACGAATACAACAAACAAACAATTAAAAGCAAAACACACATACACTAAGTAAAATGAACAGAAGGATAAGGAACAAACAGAACTAGTCCCAGCGCAAGGTCACTCGCTGTCTGAGGTGGGAGAAAATGCACTGCCCTATGCCCATCTCCCTACCTCCCCCACTCAGTCACACAGGTAGGTGCTTTCACTGCCACCACATCACCTCTATGGAGAGCCATGCAGCTACAAGAAGTGGCCACAGCTCTCAGAGTGGACGTTTATGTGGGTCTTATGAGGTTCTTGTGGGATTTCATGCGGGTCTTGTGAGGTTCTTGTGGGATTTCATGCAAGTCTTGTGAGGTTCTTGTGGGATTTTATGCGGGTCTTGTGAGGTTCTTGTGGGGCTCTCACAAGCACTTTGCAGCCATTTCTTCTGGCCATGCCCAACAAGAACAGAGTAGCTGGGTAGCTGCTACTGAGAGCCCCACCAGCTGCTCTTTCGCTGCAGCAAATGCTCTTTTGCTCACCCAGTGGAGGTGGTGTTGTCACTAAGGCACCCTAGGCCTGGAGCAGAGTAGAGCAGCGACTCATCCTGTTTCATGGGTGGGTCAGCCAAAAACAAAACTGATTTTTTTTTTAAAAAAAACTCCCCACCAGGAGAGGGATGGGAGAGAGCGAGAGAGAGAGAGAGAGAGAGAGCGAGAGCGAGAGCGAGAGAGAGAGAGAGAGAGAGAGAGAGAGAGAGAACAAGAACTAGGCAAGAAAGATTAGAAAAGCAGCAAGGATCAGCAAGAAAACAAAAATTGCAGTGCAGGAGAAAGACTGGGATAGGGGGAATCTGGGATGGAGAAAGGACCATTAGAATCAGGAATGAGAAGAAGCCAATGTTAAAACTATCCTACAGCCACCAAAGCTCTTCACACATTGAAAGCAACTACCAAAGAGCAGAAGGCGCGGAAGGCACAGTCTGATTTTTTTAATGAAGTTACAATCCCTCCGACAAAGCACAGTGACTGGAGACACCCAAGTAAAACATGCCCAATGATGAGAAAGTGAACCTGTCAGTCAATCCCCCTCCCCCCACTTATCATCTGCATTTAAGAGGAATGTCTGCCTTTTTGCTTGCCTTTCCAAAACCCAAATGAAGCCTTGTTCTGATTCCAAGTTCATTTCTGGTTGCTTTTGAAGGAATCCTGCTTTGCCTCAGGAAGCACCAAAACAGTCCAAAGGAGGCTGATTCAGCTCAAGCTTTGTCCATATCCAATGCATATCCCTAGTTAAAATTGTTAAAATAGGAGTAGGGATGGTGATTCAAGCAAGAAACCTGAACCTATTTTAAGGATAGGGTTCAGCACCTTGGATATGTCCTTTAGAATTCTGGCTGGTTCTGACTAAACCCCCGAATGGATTCACAACGGCACCAAAATCGGAGCCACAAGCCTCCATTCCTTGCTCTTATATATTAGGCATCCTGCCCACCTCAGAACATAGCATTGCCTTCCCTGAACACGGCAAAGGCCCTTCGATGTACCCTAGTTTAGCACAAGCTTGTTGTGTCACACTCATCATCTAACCACTGATCGTTTTAATTGATTCTGTCCTTCTCATATTCATGCCTTGTCCTCTACTTGAATCATTTCTTTCAGCAGCTAAAGGAACAATTTGTTCCATGGTTTGAGCAATGCTTCCTTTCCCCTTCTACCAATTTCTTTATATGATAGCAAAGATGAGACCAGATTTCTCTGGCTGCCTCTACAAGAGAGGTTTAAAGCTCTTTCAAGGCGCTTAAAATTTTTTACCTCTACAAGGAGGGAGCGCAAATCGGGCGTAGAGGCGCGCTATCCCTCCGATTGCGCGCATTATCAAATGCGTGTTAAATAGCGAGTTTTATTTTGCGGCGGGATGTGCTGCTGCTGCTGCTGCTCGCTCCCCCGCTCGGCTCCTGGCTTCCCTAGCCGGCTCCTCTGGCTCCGTCTTTTGCCTTCCTTGCCCGCCCACGTCCCTCGACAGACTTCCCTCCCTCCGGCGGGGGAGGGCGAAGCAGCCAGGCACGCAGGCAGGCAATGGAGCGGAGCGCTGAGGCTGCAGCCAGCGCGCGCGGGAGAGCTTCGCGTGGCCGAAGAAGGGGTCACCCTGCCGCCGCCCCCCCTCTCCCCGCCGCCGCCCCCACCGCCCCCGCCGGGAAGGAGACGCTCCCCGTCCAGCAGTGACAACTCCTCCCGGCTCCCCTGAGCGCCCCCCCCACCCCCGGTTTCTTGCCTTTGCAGAGAGAAAGGCCGGCGGAGGACTCTCGCTGCCCCCTCCGCTGCTCCCCGGCCGAGATCGGCTCCTGCCTCCAGGGGTCTTGCCTCCCCCCTCCCCTCCCCTCTCCCTGCCTGCCTCTCGTGCAGAGGTATTAGGGGTAAATGCGCTTCAGGGATGAAGCGCATAATCACTTAACCAGGCGCAAAAGCGAATCCTTGTGGAGGGGGCCTCTCTCTCCTATTATGGAGTGTCTGTGGATACAAGAGCTCGTCATCGTGGTTATTTGTATAATTGTAGATCAACATTCCACAACCAGGTGTTTTGGAATACAACTACCAGTATTCCTTACTGCTGGCCATGCTGGCTGATTGGAGTCAAAGTCCAAAACAGATATGTTGCTTTGGGCATATAAAGGTAAAACCATATGCACCAGTCACTTTCATGATAACAATCAAAATGTTCAGAATAATTAATCCATATTTTCTTCATATTTGCATTTTAATAATGGAGTGATGATCCAAAGATAGATACGTCTATATAACTAAAAAAAATGATGTTATTAAGGAACATTTAAAGAAACCTGAAGCATTACTTATCTCAAGGAGGGGAGTTTTCCAACATGTTTAAAAGAAGTGGTCGTATGGCTGCTGCTAAAAAAAGCCCTCTCCAGACCCCCTGGACCCTAATAACTACAAAACAGTATCAATCCTTCCGTTTTTGGGCAAGGTCATCGAGAGGGCAGTTGCCTTCCAACTCCAAGCAGTTTTGGGTGATACAGATTTTCTAGACCCATTTCAAACCAGCTTCAGAGCAGAATATGGAGTTGAGACTGCTATGGTCGTCTTAGTGGATGATCTACGCCTGAGTATTGACAGGGGGAGTATGTCCCTGTTGGTACTTCTGGATCTCTCAGCGGCTTTCAATACCATCGACCATGGTATCCTTCTGGAATGCCTGAGGGGATTGTGAATCGGGAGCACTGTGCTTCAGTGGTTCTGGTCCTATCTCTCAGGCAGGTTCCAGATGGTGATGCTTGGGGATAGTTGCTCTTCAAAGACTGAGCTATTGTATGGCGTACCACAAGGCACCATCCTATTCCCAATACTGTTTAACATCTACATGAAACCGCTGGGAGAGATTATCCAGAGGCATGGAGCGGGGTGCTATCAGAATGATGATAACACCCAACTATATTTCTCTATGCCTTTGACAACAGAGTCAGCTAAGGACAGTGTGTCTCCTCTGAATGAATGCTTGGAGGCGGTAATAGGCTGGATAAGGAAAAACAAACTGAAGCTGAATCCAGACAAGATGGAGGTGCTTACTGTCAAAGGCCCCAACCTGGGTTTGGAGGTGTGTCAACCAGTTCTGGATGGGATTACACTCCCTGTGAAAGACTGTGTTCGCAGCTTGGAGGTGCTCCTGGATCCATCACTCCGAATGACAGCTCAGATAGATACGAGGCCAGGAGTGCCTACTATCAGCTTCGGCTGATACGCCAGCTGCGCCCCTTCCTAGCATTGGAAGGCCTAAAGATGGTAGTGCACGCATTGGTGACTTTGAGGCTCGATTTCTGCAATGCGCTGTACATAGGGCTACGTTTG
Organism: Anniella stebbinsi; assembly: GCA_029215795.1. NCBI lineage: Eukaryota > Metazoa > Chordata > Lepidosauria > Squamata > Anniellidae > Anniella > Anniella stebbinsi. The sequence continues at coordinate 117,942,787 of JARDYH010000005.1, read as the reverse complement.
TGCCTAGTTCAGAAACTTCAGCTAGTTCAAAATACAGTAGCCAGGTTGGTCACTGGTACACCTAGGGGTGACCATATTTCACCAGCTTTAAAATCACTCCACTGGCTGCCAATTAGTTTCCAGGTAAAGTATAAAGTGTTGGTCTTTACCTTTAAAGCCCTACATGGTTTGGGTTCAAGTTACCTGCAGGATCGCCTTCTCCTGTACAATCCGCCCCGTATGCTCAGGTCCTCTGGGAAGAATTTACTCCAGTCAGCAAAAACTACGCTGACAACTGTTACCCAGAGGACCTTCTCTTCTGCCACTACCAGACTGTGAAATGGCCTGCTGGGAGAGATTCGTCAACTTAACAGTCTCCCAGAATTTAAGAAAGCCATAAAGACTGATCTCTTCCGGCAGGCCTACTCAGTTGAATTTTAAGATGCCTTTAAATAATGTATTTGTTTTACATGCTTTTAATTAGTCATATGTATTTTATGAAATTTTGTATTTGCTGTTGTACCCTGCCTCGATACAGAGGGAGAGGCGGGTAATAAATAAATAAATATTATATTATTACTATTATTATTATTATTATTATTATTATCTGATGATTGCTTGAATTAGAGTAAACTAGCTTTTAACATAGAATCTAGAGACGTGGGGCTTAATCCCAATCCTAAATCTGCATAAGATTGCAGCTTCATCTACTAAATCTGCATAAGGTTACAACTTTGTCTGTTTTCCAGTACACTGTAGATCAGGGGAGGGCAACTTGTGGCCCTACAGACGTTTTGACCAACAACTTCCATCAGCCCTAGCCAGCATAAGAAATAATGAAAGCATGATGAGAGTTGTTGTAGGTCAAAACATCTGGAATTTGCTACCAGTACTGATGGCAACCAATTTTGATAGCATTAAAAGGGGGTTTGATAAATTCCTGGAGGAGAAGGCTATCAATGGCTACTTCTCCTGATGGCTATGTGCTACCTCCAGTATCAGAGGCAGTAAGTCTACGTACACCAGGTGCTGGGAAACATGGGCAGGAGGGTGCTGTTAAAATTGTGTCCTACTTGTGGCTTCCTGGTCAACAGCTGGCTGAATATGTGTGAACAGAATCCTGGACTAGATGAACCCTTGGTTTGATCCAGCGTGGCTCCTCTTATGTTCTTATGAGGGCTACAAGTTGCTCACTCCTGATGTAAGTGAAGAGAGAGAAAGAGCTGGAAAGAGTAAATGGAGGTGACAGAAGATTTGAAAGATGCTATTACTCTAGTCTGTAAGGGATAATTTGAAGATGGGATTATTGTTTATTCTGACATCCAAGAATCTAAGAAAGACTACTTGACATATACTGGTCATTACTGACACACAATATACACCTTGACATTCAAATCAAATTATCTAGATGGAAGCTTATCAGCTTTCTTTAGGCAGAAAATTGATTTCGGCAAATTCTATTCATCTCAGTCCTCTGGTTTCCTCTGCAGTGCTTTCATATCTAATAGTATGGACCAGGGATCCCCAACATGGCACCCTCTGGAACTTTCAACAGCACTCACAAAACTCTTCACTCCCTGCTCCCTTCCAAAAAAATATTTTTAATTTTTTAAAAACTTGAAAACGTTAGGGCTCCAGGTACCCCTTCTTATTTTTGAACCTGTTACTGATCAGCTATTTGGTGGTCAGGGAAAGGAAAGAGTTGCTTCCTGGCCACACAAAACCATCTTCCACCCACACAGACCTTCCTCCTTTGTTCTTGCTCTCTCTTCCACTCCCAGCATTTAGCCTCACTATTTCTCTTCCTTTCTCATCCCTGTGCTTTTTCTCTTCACCCTTCCTAGTCACTCCCAGCCTCTAGCCTTGTTATTCCCCCCCTTCCCCCCGCCACTCCTTTGCCTTGCTGTTTCTACCCCTCCCAGTCCCTAGCCTTGCTCTTTCTCTTGGTCTTATATCCCACTATTTCTTCTTCCTCTCAACCCCTAACCTTGCCCCCTTTTTCTCCCTTCCCAGCCCCTATTCTTATTCTTCACACACACACACACACCATGCAGGGGCTTCTGATGGTAGAGAAGGTGGTAAGACTGGGGACTGAGTGGCTGAGCCTGGGGTTGAGGTAGGGAAAACCTTTTCTTTGTGGGGGATGGATGCATTTTCTTCTCCTTTAGGGCTGGGAGAAAGGTGTGTGTGTGTGTGTGTGTGTGTATGTGTTTATGTATAGAATGAGCAGTGCAATCCCAAGCAAGCCTACATAGAAATACCGTATTTCTTCGATTCTAAGATCCCATCGATTGTAAGACGCACCTTAATTTCAGTACCATCAACAGGGAAAAAGCTTTGATTCTAAGTGTGGGGAAATCACCATCGATTCTAAGACACACCCCATTTTTAGAGATGTTTATATGGGGGGAAAAGTGCATCTTAGAATCGAAGAAATAAGGTAGTTCCCAATGACTTCTATGTGCTCACAGCAGTTTTTCAAATTCCCAGATGTATCCATGGGTCCATAAAGGTTAGGGACCCCTGGTGTAATCCTTCAAATAAATTACTCATAAGTAAACATAATTGTATCTTCTGTGAAACAAGAGGGAAGTATTAGCATGCACAGGTGAACTCTGAAACATGCAAAAGTACAACACTTACCCCCCCCCCAAAAAAACCCAAAGGTGAGACCCCTCCCCCCGTTAAATGAACATTGAGTATATTCCATGATTTTAGGAGCTGTGGAATGTGGAGTGTCAGTTGCAAAACAAAAAGGGAGGTGATTGGCCTGCTTGATTCTTGTTATAGCAGAGATACAGAACTATAATTGGATGTGGGGGGAATTGCTCCTTCCTCCAAGCACAGGATGACCATGCCCACAAATGCCACTCTCCCACCCACCACTACTGTCCATGCTGGGAGAGGCATGGAGTTCCATTCCTCTTTCAGCACAGAGAAAGGGACTTGGCATTGGCCAAGTCCCTGGCTCCAGACTGCATGTACCATCCCCTTGGAATTGCTGCACAAAGCCACTCAGCTAGTGCTGAGAGGGGTGGCTGCTCCTCCCAGTACTAACCAGCAGCCTATCTACACTACTGCTTTAAAATGGTTTATAACAGTTTTAAACCAGTTAATAATGGTTATTAACCGGTTTAAAACTGTTATAAACTGTTTTAAAGCAGTAGTGTAGATAGGCTCCAAATCTCTAACTTTGTGTGGTGTACACCATCTCCTTGGGGGCTCTACACATCCCATGAAAGGACTCAGCCAGCAATGGCTAACACCCTGGCTTTGCACAGTGCACGTTGTCCCCGTGGGGTTGGCACATGCTGCACAAAGCTACTCAGCCAGCTCTAGGAAATCCCTGGCACTGCATGCTGAGCATATGTCAGGAGAATCCAGGACATGTTGGGATTTTTGGGAACAAATCCAGGAAGGGGGGGGGAATCATGAAATTTGAGGAAAAATCCGGATTTTCCCCATCCTCCTCCCACCCAAAAGAATCAATGGGAATTAACAAAAATGCTTACAGCTCTGTCATTTTTAAAGATAAAGAGATGAAACTTGGCACCATGATAGAGCTTAGGTAGGCAATTAGCCATGCCAAGTTAGAAGCAGATCCATTCATCCATTAATTTTTAGGATTTTTTTTTTAAAAAAAATGAGGTTTTAGATTTTTTTTTAAAAAAAACACATCTTTTTTAAAGTTATGGAGATGAAACTTGGCATCATGATAGATCTTAAGTAGGGCTTTAGCCATGCCAAGCTTCAAGCAGCTCTTCATTTGTTGATTTTTAGGGAGTTTTTAAAGTTTGAGTTTTTAAAATTAATTAAAAACAAATAAACAGTGGAGCCATACCCTTCAAACTCAGGTTGTCAAACCTCCTCTTTGGGGTCTTGCACCTTGAGCAATTTCAACCCTTGGCATTAAGGGGATCTCAAGGTTTTAGCTAAAACGTGCTGGGCGAGCATGGCACCTTTCCTGTTGCAGATCTGGCGGGCAGTCGGGCACCTGGCGCTCAGCAGAGGCGAGGCATCCAGAGATAAAAATGTGGGGAAATGTCAGTCAAAGCAGCCCACAGGGCAAAACAGAATGGTCCAGAGGCCTTTTTCTCAGAGTTCCACATCATGGGCGATGAAGGGTCATCCTTAGAGAAAAATTCTCATGACCAACAGTGAGGTGCTAGTCAAGATAAAACATCTCATCTTTGCAGTTGCCCTGTTGCTGCAGATGTTGGAAGCTGGCATGTTGTTGCTTTTCTTTGCTATCCCGTCCCTTCCATTTCACTTTGTTCACTTGTGAGCTAGGCTATGTCTGCCATGCTGGCATGCAATGCAGAAGGTTTGAAGTTCATGTCAGAGAAAAATAGATAGATTTGCGGCTTTGGCTGGCTGGCATATCTCTTAGAAATAGAGTCAGACTGAAGACACAACACAGAGATGGCTGTAGCTGAGCCCTGAGAGGCTGGCGTGCCATACAAAGCCTTTTAAGAATGTCTCAGAGTCCCATGATGGTGCAGGCAGAGGTGTTTTTTAAAGTAAGAGTCACAAGTTGTGACCAAGCAATAAGCTGGCACCCTTCCTCCCGGCCACAGGGTACAAGTGTGCAGCCCGGCTGGATCGTTGGGAGACTTTGGAAGAAGGTGGGGGGATTGATTGTTTGAGGCTGGAGGCTTCGGTTTGGCTGCAGTGACTTAGAGAGACTGCACAGATAACCCAGAGACAGCTATTGTAACTTAGCCCCATGGTGCTGGCATGCAATGCAGGGCATTAGAAAGAGGGTCTCAGAATCATGTGTTTGTGTAGGAAGTAGACAGGACTTCAAAGTCTGGATGTGAAAAGTGGAACCAATGCAAAAGCCTTGAGACACTAATGTATAGAAGTGAGAAGTGTGAATGGGCGAAGTAGTGTCGGCCGCCACAACACCCACAATAATGTTAGAGTAGAGAAACTTGTGACAATCATATACAAGTTTTTTTAAAAAACCAGAACTTTAAAAATAAAAAAGCCAGCCAGCCGGAGCAAGCCCTGTTATTATTTATTTATTTATTGCATTTTTATACCGCCCAATAGCCAAAGCTCCCTGGGCGGTTCACAACAATTTAAACCATAACAATTATTCAAAACATAGTATTTGTTTTTATCTGTTTTAATGGTTTGTCTATTTTATTATTTTTATATTTATTGTTGTTCCTCGCCTCGATCTGGATGGAGAGGCGGGTTAGAAATAAAATAAATAAAAAACATAAAATAAAAAATATAAGAACACAAGCAAGATAAACTGCAGCTTGCAGCGGAGTGAGGATACAATCAGAAAAGATATTTAAGGGAAGGGGAGAATGTATAGCAACAAAGTACAGCAAAAGCTACAAAAGTAGGCGTGAGTGAAGTTAATTTCAGATACATTGGATGTCTAACTTGTTATTTCAGTGATTTTAACATTAAGATGTTATGTAGAACAGATTTGTCTTAAATGTGTGCTGTAAAATCAGACATGTGACCAAGGCTATGTTCAGGTGGGCACACACCCTTGGTGCTGGACATGCCCCCCAGGGGTGGACATGTTGGTGGGGATGGTCCCTTGGGGGGCGACCATGTTGTCTTCCTTTTTGGTTTCCAAAATATGGTCACCCTATGCTGCACAGCATCCCATGGAGTAGTGTGTGTAATGCAAAGTCCTCACCTGGTACTGGGAAGGACAGTGGTCCTCCTAGTGCTAGCCAAAGGCCCACCAGCACCAGCCCCACTGTTATTTCTGATCTTGAGATTCAAGATAACAATGGGGATTCCTCCAGGGATTGCCATTCCTCCAAGAGTTGCAACTTGGAAACTATGCCATGCCCCCTGGGGAGACTCAAGGAAAGTCCCTGGGCCAGATGGAGAAACCCCATGAGCCTGAAATTCCACATTCCTGCCTTACAGCTTATAATATCGTGGAAGAGAGCATGGAACTGGGAACCCTGAAAAGGAGCATTTCTGTGAGGAACTTAGTGTACAGTGCAACGTTTGCTGTGGTTCCACTTGTCATTTATATATGGCATGGGAGAAAGGAATATTGGCAAGTGGAAAAATTAAATTAGACCTGAAGCTGCAATTGCATAAATATAACATAGGGTAATGTTGCCAACTTTTCAATTTGCCACTGTAGCTGCACCGTTAGCCTTTCACTTCACCACCCTCCCAAACTGCCGCCTGATCCAAGAGATTTATTGTGCCTCACGGCAGTGCTGGCCTTGCATTCTGCCAATACTTTTGCTTAGTAGGCAAAAAAATCAAGGTGCATGAAAGAATAGTGCAGAGGAAAGCTGTATCTGTTGAATTTCACTTCACAACACAAGTCCCAAGCACTAGATCCCTGCCAGAAAAAGATGGAAATACCTATTCCTATTCAGTCCCCCTCCCTTCCTGGGAGGGATATTTAAGCTGCTGGCTGAGGGGGCCTGGGAAAGCCATCAACCTGCAGGAGAGGGAGGCCTGCTGCCAGAGGAGGAGGAGAGGAGTGTGCCTGCCTTCCTGCCTGCCTGCCTGCCTCCTGGCCTCGCTGCTACCACCACCACCAGCAGCCTCTAGAGGATTTCAGCCTGGCAGACTGCCACTCTTTGCAGGACCAGGCTCCCAGGTACTGAGCCAGCTGCTGTGGACAATTACATCAGTCCCCCTCCCTTCCTGGGAGGGATATTTAAGCTGCTGGCTGAGGGGGCCTGGGAAAGCCATCAACCTGCAGGAGAGGGAGGCCTGCTGCCAGAGGAGGAGGAGGAGAGGAGTGTGCCTGCCTGCCTGCCTGCCTGCCTGCCTGCCTGCCTGCCTGCCTGCCTGCCTCCTGGCCTCGCTGCTACCACCACCACCACCAGCCTCTAGAGGATTTCAGCCTGGCAGACTGCCACTCTTTGCAGGACCAGGCTCCCAGGTACTGAGCCAGCTGCTGTGGACAATTACATCAGTCCCCCTCCCTTCCTGGGAGGGATATTTAAGCTGCTGGCTGAGGGGGCCTGGGAAAGCCATCAACCTGCAGGAGAGGGAGGCCTGCTGCCAGAGGAAGAGGAAGAGGAAGAGGAGGAGGAGGAGGAGGAGGAGGAGGAGGAGGAAGAGGAAGAGGAGGAGGAGGAGGAGGAGGAGGAGGAGGAGGAGGAGAGGAGAGGAGAGGAGAGGAGGAGAGGAGGAGAGGAGAGTGCCTGCCTGCCTGCCTGCCTGCCGGCTTTCTGTTTTGTCTTTGGTTGTTTTTTGTTTGTTTGTTTTTTTTACCCTTTCCCCAGGCTTGAGCTATGTGCCTGGGAGGGAGGATACAGGGCCAGGTGAGGGGATCTGAGGGGAGCACAATCAGGGTAGTGACGGGTAGAGGGAGATATGGCGTTGTGAGGAGGACTTGCCAGGTTAGGGAAACAAGGCCCAGACAGTTAATGGCTGTGCCTTGTTCCGGTCCCCCTCACACCCACAGGCTTGTTGGTTGCCTTATCAGCCAGCCCTCAGGCCTCCGGGTGCTGCTTTTAAATGCCAGATCAGTGCATAATAAGATCTCCCTCATCCACGATTTAATTGTGGATGAGGCAGCCGATCTGGCATGTATAACCGAGACCTGGGTGGGAGAGCAGGGAGGAGTTAGTCTCTCCCAGTTATGCCCACCGGGGTACTTGGTTCAGCATCAGGGTAGACTTGAGGGCCGGGGAGGGGGGGTTGCTGTGGTCTATAGGAATTCCATCCCCCTCTGTGGGCTCCCTGTCCATGCGACTACTGGTCTGGAGTGTTTGCACCTTGTGTTGGGCCAACGGAACAGATTAGGGATTCTGTTGGTGTACCGCCCACCCCGCTGCTCAACAGACTCCCTAGCTGAGCTGACAGAGGTGGTCTCTGGTGTACTGTTGAGGTCCCCCAGACTCTTGGTTCTGGGGGATGTCAACATTCATGCCGAGGGCACTTTATCTGGGGCAGCTCAGGATTTCATGGTTTCCATGACAACCATGGGACTGTCCCAACATACCATCGGCCCAACGCATGTAGCAGGGCATACTCTAGACCTGGTTTTTTCAACTGGACATGGAGATGGGGATCTGAAAGTGGGGAACTTTACATCAACCCCTCTGTCATGGTCAGATCACCACCTGCTGAGGTTTAGACTTACAGTGGCTTCTCCCCTCTGCAAGGGTGGGGGACCCATTAAGATGGTCCGCCCCCGGAGGCTAATGGATCCAGATGGTTTCCAGAGGGCTCTGGGGAGTTTTCCGGCTGATAGGGCTGGCTCTCCTGTCGAAACCCTGGTCGATCTGTGGAATGCAGAAATGACCCGGGCAGTTGACACGATTGCTCCTGAGCGCCCTCTCCTGTGTAGAGCTCGAATGGCTCCGTGGTATACCCCAGAGCTGAGAGCGATGAAACAAAACAGGAGACGGCTTGAGGGCAGATGGAGACGAACTCCTGATGGATGCAATCAAACACTGGTAAGTGCTTATGGTAAGCTGTATTCAGGGGCAGTGAGGGCAGCAAAAAAAAACAATACTTTGCTGCCACTATTCAATCATCAACCTGCCGCCCAGCGGAGCTTTTCAGAGTTGTCCAGGGGCTTTTACATGCTGGCCCCAAGGACATGGTAGAACCATCTAAGGCCCGCTGTAATACATTTGCTGGGCACTTCCAGAATAAAATCTCTGGCATCCGTCAGGACTTAGACTCCAGTGTTATAGCAGATGAATCTAGTGAGGTATCCAGAGCACAGGCTTGTCCTGTTTTCTTGGATGAGTTTCAGTTGGTGCAGCTCGAGGATGTTGACAAGGTGCTTGGACAGGTTCGTGCAACCACTTCCATATTGGATCCTTGCCCCTCTTGGCTAATAAAAGCTAGCAGGGATGGAACAACTGGCTGGGCCAGGGAAGTGATTAATGCCTCTTTGCAAGAGGGAGTGGTCCCAGGCCTCCTGAAAGAGGCGGCAGTGAGACCACTCCTAAAGAAATCTTCCCTGGACCCTGAAAAACTTAATAACTACAGGCCAGTAGCAAATGTTCCATTCCTGGGCAAGGTCCTGGAGCGGGTGGTTGCGAGCCAGCTCCAGGCACTCTTGGATGAGACTGATTATCTGGATCCATTTCAGTCGGGTTTCAGGCCTGGTTTTGGTACGGAAACAGCCTTGGTCGCCCTGTATGATGACCTATGTCGGGAGAAAGACAGGGGGAGTGTGACTCTGTTGATTCTCCTTGATCTCTCAGCGGCTTTCGATACCATCGACCATGGTATCCTTCTGGGACGACTGGCTGAGTTGGGAGTGGGAGGCACTGCATTGCAGTGGTTCCGCTCCTACTTGGTGGGTCGGCTCCAGAAGGTGGTGCTTGGGGAACATTGCTCGGCCCCGTGGATTCTCCAGTATGGGGTTCTGCAGGGGTCAGTTTTGTCCCCCATGCTGTTCAATATCTACATGAAACCATTGAGTGCAGTCATCTGGAGTTTTGGAGTGCGTTGTCATCAGTACGCTGATGACACGCAGCTCTATTTCTCCTTTTCATCTTCATCAGGTGAGGCTGTGGATGTGCTGAACCAGTGCCTGGCTGCGACAATGGACTGGATGAGGGCTAATAAACTGAAACTCAATCCAGGCAAGACTGAGACGCTGTTGGTGGGTGGTTCCGCTGACCGGATGGAGGGTGTTCAACCTGTTCTGGATGGGGTTGCACTCCCCTTGAAGGAGCGGGTTCGTAGCTTGGGGGTTCTCCTAGAACCATCTCTGTCACTTGAGGCGCAGGTGGCCTCAGTGGCACGGAGTGCCTTCTACCAACTTCGGTTGGTGGCCCAGCTATGTCCCTATCTGGACAGGGATAACCTGGCTTCAGTTGTCCATGCTCTGGTAACCTCCAAGTTAGATTACTGCAATGCACTCTACGTGGGGCTGCCTTTGAAGGTGGTCCGGAAGCTGCAGCTTGTGCAAAATGCAGCGGCCAGATTGATAACTGGAACCAGTAGGTTCGAACATATAAGACCTACTCTGGCCCGCTTGCATTGGCTGCCTGTATGTTTCCGAGCCCGGTTCAAGGTGCTGGTTTTAACCTATAAAGCCTTACACGGCTTGGGACCACAATACCTGATGGAACGCCTTTCCCGACATGAACCTACCCGAACACTACGTTCAACATCTAAGGCCCTCCTCCGAGTGCCTCCTCCGAGGGAAGCTCGGAGGTCGGCAACAAGAGAGAGGGCCTTCTCTGTGGTGGCTCCCCAATTGTGGAACGATCTCCCCGATGAGGCCCGCCTGGCGCCAACATTGTTATCTTTTCGGCGCCAGGTCAAGACTTTCCTCTTCTCTCAGGCATTTGGCAATATCTGAGGAGCCTGGGTTTGTTTTGTTTTGTTTTTGTAGTTTTTTGAAGTGTTGAAGTGGTTTTTAAATGTACAGATTGTGTGTATGTTGTATGTTTTTGCTGTTTTAATTTTTGTATATTGTTTTTAATTGTTTTTAATCCTATGTAAACCGCCCAGAGAGCTTCGGCTATGGGGCGGTATACAAATATAATAAATAAATAAATAAATAAATAATATCTGAATTCCAATAATCTTTTATTCATTTCTCATAGTCCTAGTAAATAGTAGAACCTTTCTATCTCTCTCAAGCTCTTTGTTTTGCTTAACAGTGTGCTTCAGCAGTGGGGAAACAAAGGGGTTGTATGATCCAATATTTTAAAAGAAAGGCAGAGCACCTGCTATTGCATCTGGTAGAATTAGAGGCATATACTTACTTTTGAAAACTAGGCCATTAATTTCTCTGCCAAGCATTTTATGGAAAAGAGACTACAAAAATTAGCAAGAGTAAAATAACACAAAAACAACATGAGTCAGAATCAACATGTTTGGGGTGGGGGCATTCTGATGTTGCAGAACAGAAAATTCTGCAGCATGGGTAATAACCAGTAGTAACATGTTCGAGTTCTCAGTTTGAACAAGCTACAAACTGTTCCTGAACTTCATTCCTAATTTAACTGCAATTTAACTGCAATAGACAATTGAAATCAAATGGAAACTTTAAAACACATTAGGTTGCAATCCTATACCCATTTACCTGGAAGTAAGTTCTATTGGATTCAGTAAGCCTTACTTCAGAGAAAACATGTATAGGATTGTACTGTTAATCTGTTAACTTCATTTTCATTGTTTTACATTTGGCATCTAGGACTTGAAAAAACAGCTTGCAGTTGGTATTGTAACGTAAAGTCAGTGTACGCTGTCTTTAAGGGTAACCCCCTAATGGGAGAGATGGATCTATAAGGTGACAGATAATTCTGGAAGTAAGAAGGCCTGTGGAGTTCCCAGAAAAGGGGGCCTGATAGAAGAATGATGGAGGGAGAGTTCTAATTTCTGTAACTACGAGCGTCATCAGATGGGTGGAGGGATCACATTTCCTTACTGGCACTCCCCTCCCCCACTTCTTTCTTTACAGGAGGAAGTAAACTATGACCATGTGGCCCATTAAGTGCATTTTTGATCCTACTGTTTCTCCTGCACACAGCAGGAAATGGAGGGACATTTCACTACAGCCCAAAAAGTAGGATTTCCCAGGTCTCTTTGCGATGGGAAAACAAGCAGAAGTGGCAGGAGATGCCTGGGAAGCAGATGGCATTGTCAAAAGGACTCGTAAAAAACCATGAGTGGGCCAGTAATGACCATGCGATAAAACACTCATCCAATGATGCAATACGAGTTGACAAATAAAGCATGTGCTGTTTTCTTAAACTGGTTCAGTGTCTTCTCCAAAAAATAATCTCCTGGTTGAGCTGCTGGACTAGGCTACAAAGCTACATAATAATATACTTTTTGTGAAAGCCTGCACATTTATTTTTTAAAAAAACCTTTGTCACATTTACAGTCAGGATATAGACTGTTGGGGGCACATTGTATCCTTCAAAAGAGCAGGGAGAAGTCAGGGGTTATAATTTCCTACTTCCTTTACTTATTTGGCAGAGCTCCTCTGCTTTAAATATAAAGTTAGCCTTCAGGTCCAGGCTGACAATACAGCTGCAAACCCATTCATACTTCTTGGGATTAAGTCCCCTTGAACTGTGTGGAATTTCTAAGTAAACACAGATAAGACTAAACTGCACATTTCCATAATGATGCATGTATAAATGGCAGAAGATCATCATCTCCTGTCAGAGTATTCAGTGAAGATCTCTCTCTCTCTCTCTCTCTCTCTCTCTCTCTCACACACACACACACACACACACACAGAGACAAGAATACAGATATGATCTTCAGTGTAACACAAATGGCCCTTAGGTTTTCTATTCTTCCTTTCCTTTTATAAATATGAAATGTGAGTTACATGCATTGGCAAAAAATGTAAAAGCTTGCATTTTAAGCTATTTATCACAAAGCATTTGTTATTTCTATAGTATGTTGGTGATGGCCAGCAAAAAAGAAAAATGAGTTTGACAAAACAAACTTAACAACCCCACTGTGTGGGAATAGATGTGCATTATCTTCGTTTGTAGACTGACATGAATTTCCAGAATGGTTTTGGTCTGTGATTGCAGAACATTCCCATTCCCACTCCCAGTTTCCTCCAATTGTTACCAAGGAAAGGTCATCTAGCTCCTAACTACTAGTACAAACAGATCAGATGAAATGCCTGAAACCAATTTAGAAATATATGCACAGGTGTTAACAAGCTCATGGGAGCAGATGTTCAGCACTGCTAATTACAAGTGGCCAAACAAATTGATAAGATTAAGTTATACCCCAAACTAAGCCCTGTACGTTAGCTGTTCCTGATTTCCAGCAATGCTTTGTTTTATTTGTATTATATACACACACCCAAAATACTTAGTACACAAATTGTGAATTACTCCCAAACTATTTAATTAATCTGTTCACTGCCTTTTTACTGTGCAGCAGCCTTATTTTTCCCTGTTGATTGAATAACAAACTTTTAAAAAATAGGAACAATGAAGAAGGGATAAATTCTTCCTCTGGGGGAGATATATATATATATATATATATATATATATATTGCATTTTCCAAAAAATAAAACATACATATCTTCATCAGTTAGGTTGCCATGGAGATGATTATGCTGACCCACATCATTGGTGCTTCAGAGAATGAATCAGCTGCGGAGGAGGAGATGTTGTACTCGAATGTAACAAACATCTCATTCTCACTTTTCTATACATGGAAGTGTATAAGAAATAACAAGATAAACCTGAAATGCCCTGAAAAAAGAGAGTCATATGCTGGCTTTACTTTTTAGATAAAATGATTTGTTAATTTTGGATGGGAAAGAAGAAAGGTATGCAAATGACATGGACTGTGAATCCTGTCAGTGTAGCCAAATGGAGCTTATTTCCAGGTAAGTGTGTCTAGGGTTGCATTCTTCTTCCCTACTGTGCATATTTAGGATTGCAACCTAAGGCTACGAATTGCTTAAGGCTACAAGCCTAAACACACTTACTAGGTAGGAACACTATTGGGCTGCCTCTACACAAGAGGTTTAAAGCTCTTTCAAGTCTCATTAAAATTTTTACCTCTACATGAGTGGAGCGCAAATTGGGAGTTGAGGCGCGTTATCTATTCAATTATGCGCATTATCAAATGCACGTTAAATAGCGAGTTTTATTTTGCTGGAGCCCGTTAAAGCACATTTTGACTATGTAAACAAGCGATTCTCTGCATTAACTACTTCTAAAGCGCATTTTAAACAACCGGTAAGGCCACCAGTAGTGCGCTCAATTACCTCCCATGTACAGTCATTTGCCATAAAGCGCTTCCGAGAAGATGCGCATAATCAGAGAACCAGGCGTCAAACTGAATTCTTGTAGAGGGGATCTTAGACACCATACAATCTACTTCTGAGTAAATATGCATAAGATTCCACTCTAATTCCTTTTTCTACATTAACTATTTTTGGGGAAGAAGGAAGGAAGGAAAAGAGAAAGAGAGAGATTTCTTGGGAAATTGATTGGGCCGGTCTTTAAGTCATGGGTGGCCACTTTTAGGAGATTCAAGAGCCATGTTCTCTCACTGGACACTACTGCCTTTGCCAAAAAAAACTTTTTAAAAATTCACAAAGTTTTAAACTGGTGTCCAGAGAGGCTACAGAACACCATAAGAGTCAAAATTAGTTTGTTTTCAAGCTAATTTTGTCCGTTTTGGTGCTCCATAGTAAAAAAAAAAAAAAGATAAAAACAGCTTCAAACTAGCTGCTCCAGACAACTTTGTTTTTAACGTTTGTTGTTGTTGTTGTTTTGCTTTACAATTGGGCTGGCAGGATGTGGCCCATGGGCTGTGTGTTGGGCACCGCTGCTTTAAGTCATTGTACAGCCATTATGAGTCATTATGAGAGAATAATGACTCTGTGGTAGCATAGGGGCTGCTTAACATGTTACTTTTTCAGATGTTAATGTTTTTAGTGTACAAGTGAACATGGGCAGTTCGAACATGCCATACAGGTTTAAAAACATGTAGTAACATAGGTAGACTTACAGGGAGTCAGAATTAACTGAAGTGCTATATCAAGCATATACTTGGTGGCAAACTTCTGCTTACTGCCAGGTAATATGTCTCCAACTTGTTGTTGAGTCTCTTCAGTAGGTGTCACACAGAACAAGACATTTGGGCAGATGAAGATGTTGGTATCAAGAATGTGTCACTAGAGGAAGTTTGGTTACCCCGTTTGCACAGGTTTGCAAGTTTCTGAGCTTTATCACAGAGGTTAGTATCTGCCACCAAACAGGTTATATTCTGTGTTCAGCTCCTGTTATCTCTGTTCTCTTCATGAAGGTTCCCCCCAATGTATCAATTGTTCTTTGTAGTAGACCAAGGCATATCAGCTGCATATTAAGTTTGCAACACTCCAGAGAAGTTATTTTTAAGGGTAAAACAATGAAGAGAGGTGAGAGCATCAACAAACACAGGTAATTTTAGAAATGAAACTAATCAATAAAATGAAACCAGCATGTGGTATAGTTACTAAGCACAATGGGCAGGGTTCTAGCCCCAGTCAGTCATGAATCCCACTGGGTGACCAGTCACTTACTCTCACTTAGCCTAACTTAACTCACAGAGCTATTGTGAAGATAAAAGGGAGGATGGATAGTCATGTGTGCTGCTCTGAGTTCCTTAGAAGAAGTATGGGATAACAATGTAATAATGAAACAATTCTAAATCCTATTCTGGTTTTGCACTGAGGAAGATTTCTAAACAAAGACTCAGCCTACACCTGCTCAGACCTATCTATAAAGCTTCATCAGACAATATCCCACTCAATTACTGGACACATGGGCCAAAAGGGAAACCCTTCCTTTTCCAATAAGTTATTTTTGGAAGAAGAATTTTGCTTTGGGATTCATAAATCAATCATAGGTGTCCTGAGCTTAGTGTCACTTAAACACTTGGGCATAGACAGTTATGACATTGTCATTTATAGTTTGCCACTAAGATGGGCTAGGCATATTCACTAGTCAGATTAGTAGGAAGTGTCTGGAGAAAGGAAGAGACAATTCATATGAGATTACTGGGCACACCCACCTCATCCTGAAATTGGACTAATCAGCATGCTCTCATGGCAATCTTGGAACCAGTTTTAATGTACATATAGCTGGTGTATTAATATGTATCTCAAGAGGGGGTAAAATCAGGAATTTTAAGCTCCAATCCTATACACACATATCTGATGAGTCCCATTTAATTAAAAATCCTGTTCTTACTTTTGAATAGACCTGCATAGGATTATACTGTTAGTTCCAAGAATCTGTTAGTATCATTAAGTATCAATGAGCTAGGGAAGGAAGTTGACTTTGGCAGCAACTTCTCACTGGATGTGGAATACAAAGTCAGTAGAATGAAAAACTTACAGAATCAGTAAGTCACACTGAAATGGCTTTGGTAAGGAAGGTTACTACAATATTTCCACTGCAGTATTTTTCTTGGAAGTAATGGTGTTAAGAGAACAGAGTAAAACCAAAGATAAGAAGTGTTGAGGAAATATTAGCAACTCTACCATGATACTGTGACAAATTAAAACTGAATAAAGAGTCACAGTCATTCACGTTATCTTTGCTTTGGCAAAATTTTATTGAATCCAGTGGCAATAATGTTTGCAGTATAGCCCACAGTCAGTGCTCTTTGTTATATCATTGGCTATGTTAAAACTCTGAATAATGTCTGATGGGGTTAATCTGCCCATTACTCTAGGTTTATAGAATACTAGTATGAAATAAACTTTGTAAGAGCTCAGTCTAATAGATACTTGAATTGTGATTAGAATATTACAGCAGAGAAGGTGCCTTACATATCCTTCCTAACTGACAACTGCTTTCCAAGATATGTTTGCATTAATGCAATATTTTAATTCCATTGATTTCTTCTAAAGAAATACTTCCAGATAAATAAAATGGGGTATCAGTTTACATTCCTTTTGAATGTTGTTGACTTGTCTTTTCAATCACCCTTGAACACGACAGCAGTAGTGTAGGAGCAAAAACTAGCATCTTACATTAAGCAGCGATCAAAGGGGATGGGCACCCAATCAATTTGGTATTCATTTATGTGTCTTTGTGTGCCAAACTCCACATTCTCTGAAATATGCATAGCGTATGTATGCAGGATTGTTTCCCCTATTCTCATGCAAGCACGTGTGGCCCTAATACAAATCAGGATCATGGTGCTTCAGAGGAGAGGGGTTTAAATTTCACTCTCACCCATTTTTGTCTCAAAATTTCCACCCACTCACCCTGCAGGAGGGTTAAATAAAGAAAAAAAGGTCTCCATTGGAATCAATGGTGGCTTTCCCACTTTTTTTTAAATGGGGTGAAATTTCAGGATAAAAAGGGCAGGGGGAGCTTAAATGTATCCTCTTCTGAAATGTCATGGTTCCAATTTGAATCAGGGCCACACACACTTACAGGAGAGTGGGGAAAACAACCACACAGAGATCCACTATGCATGATTAGGAGGACATTTAGTTTGGCCCTCAATGAGATTGTATATATTGGGTTTGTGGTTTTTTTTTTCTTTTACAATAAGTAACCTTCTCTGTCTTCCACCATACATAGGTTGTGGAAGAAGAGTGTTAAGTTGTTTTGTTGCAATGTTTGGGCACTGTACATTACTTTAGTGTATTCATTAATGAATGTTTATACATTTTATTGTATTCTGTACATAAACTGTTTCATTTTTCTAGCAACGTTTGTAGTTTGCGTGCTGAGATTTTATACTGAAGTCTGAGTTTGAGTGGTCCAGAGAGAAAGAGATGGGGGATGGGGTGGGATGAGTTGGCTGGCAGAGGGGGACAGGGAAGTTTGCCTTCCTTTAAATAGATTTCTGTTGGTGCAGAAAACTGTGAGATTGGCAGGATCTACACTACTGTTTTAAATCAGTTTATAACAGTTGTGGCCCAGGACACACTCCATATACAGTTTTCATACCGTTTTCAAAGTGTCATATCCTGCTTGGTGTAGATCTGGCCATCAAAGTTATTATTTTGTGCCAGACCCCACATGTGACTAGTAGTCAAGGTACTTCCAGATGAGTTTTTTTTAATCATTCCACCATCCGGCTTCATTCACAGAAATTTGTGGGGAGGCCATATAACCCTCCTGTGCTTTGCCACTACTTCATTCCCTTCCCACCACCTCTTCCATCTTTTTTTATACCACAGATAAACCATTAAGGAAGAGAAAGATGAAATAATCACACAATGCCTTTAATTGATAGTGCTAGGCGCCCTCTGTCTTGAAGCACCCTCAAGTCTTTTGGGCAGGTTACATGTCCTTCCTGATTAGTCATGCATCCCATGACAACCAGTGGTATTCAGGATAGTTTCTCAAATTACCAAATGTGTTCATGGGCCCACAAAGCTTGGAGACCCCTGATCTAGGCCTTCTGGAGACAGAAGCGTTTAAGGCCTTTTTACATTCAGGCAGCTACTTCCTGAAAACAATTTCAGTCACTCACAATATATTAATACCTGATGTTTTTCTAGTGTTCAGCATATTCCCCCATACCAGCAATTAATACATGTGCAGTTATTAAACTGAAATATGAATCTCATTGGCTGTGGTAGCAGTGCAACATTCCATAAAACTAGAGACATCTGATAATATTCTCTTTTCATATCAATTCACAACAGCGGTTTATATTTATTTCAATTAGGCCAGCCAATATCAAGCTCTTGTCCTTTCAGAACACTTACCATAGTGCAGTCTAGTATAAAACATTAACCTGACAAATTTTAAGCAGTTTACAAACTATCAATCCAGTTCAAGCTCTAGCTATGCTAAATCCTTACTGCTCTCCACAAATTAATAATAAAAATCAGTGATTATTCCTGACCCAGCAGCAACCCAGGACAAGGAGAACAGAAAGCAAACACGAAGCAAATGTAGGACATGAGCAAACAATTCATGTCCTTGGGTGGATTTCTTTTTTCCCAGTACAAATTAACTTTATACTCTTTTAACAGTACAATGATTCACAGATGTTCCATGTTTTTGCTGGATAACCCTGGTATGAGTAGGTGCAGACAGAGTTCCTTGTTCTCTACTATAAGATGCTACCTAGAGCTGTAATACAAAACCACATTCTTTACAATTAGTGGCATATAATATATAGTATAGTCCTTATAAATAGAGATTGCATTCATATTCAAGTAATGAGGTCTATATTAGTGCTCAAAAGATTGATATGAAAAAACACATGGTGATGTTAGGACACTTTTTCCTTCAGAAACATGAAATTCTTTTGGTGCACAAAATATGCAGCTGATTATTTAGAATTTAAAACCTGGCTTTTAAAAATCTAAAAACAACAACACAGTTTTATGGAGAAAACAATTGGCCATTATTATGAGAAACTGAACAATACAGCATACTCTCCTGCTGTCACTGCACATTCTATTCAGGTGCAGAACTGAAATGGATCCAATTACAGTCATAGAAAAAACATTTTAATGAATTGCAATAACCTGCATTTTTTAAAAGCTTGCATAAAACACTTGGCTGCATTCCCCCCCCCCCCCCTTCTGACTCCTTTACTATTACTTGAAGTGGAAGAGTAGTGCAATAAACCAAAGTATATCACAACTACAAGACGATAAATAATTTAGAATTTAAACAGAATTAAAAATACAGCAATTGTACACCATAACTCAATGAAGGTAGGAGATTGGAAGTCAGCAAAGCAGCAGTTTGCAGTACAAATCTTTTTTTTTAAAAAAATGGAAAATCTAAGAGATTCTGATTCTACATTAATAGGGTCATAACCATTTAAATGAGTTATTAAGGTTCTGAAATGGCCTGACAGGTAAAACAGATTAAAAGAGTTTAAAATTTGTATCAAGTTAAATCAATACAGGTACCATCCTATGTATGTTTAGACAGAAAAAGTTATACAACTCACAGCATTCCTGGCAGTTGCGGTTTATACATAGGCTTATGTCCTAAGACTACCTTCCATTGTTTTATAGCATCACCAGCACTAAGCAAGCCGACACATACTAAGAGTTGAGAGCTATTGTTCCTATCTGGTTACCTTTGGTCTTTGCTTTAGCACGAGGGTCCCCAACATTTTTGGATTCATGGGCGAATTTGAGATACTGCTGTGGGCACCACCACAAAAGGCTTAATCAGTGGGTCGCCACTTTGACATCTACTTTTCGCATCCACGGATCTATCAAGGATTTTAAAAATCTACTTTGGTCGTAATGCAACTCTGTTTTATTGAGCACTAGCTCATATGCCTGGCGTTGCTTGGATCCATGAATAATGTTTATAACATTTATTTGATAAATAATAAATTTCTCTGCAACTTATTCATCTTTAGGTTTGTTGGGTTTTTTAGTTTGGTTGAGTTAGTAAATTGTCTTGTTAGTTTGGTTGAGTTAGTAAATTGTCTTGTTAGAATCAATGGAAAATTGTGTTAATAAGAACTGTATTTTAAATTAGAGCTTCGTGATAAACCACATTTTTTGCTTTACCTGAAATGCCTATACCTCCTATTGTGCTTTGGTGGAGCAGCCGTCTAAACTTCAAAAACAATCAGAACACACAACACACTTTCTACCAGCTAAACAAGATGCAAACCTAAAAATATGTTTTAAAAATATACCCAGCATTGCCTAGATATCTGAATAACATATAGTAGGGAAGCAGATCTCAGTGGACGCGGGTAATTGCAAGGTAGGGCAGTCCTAGGCCTGTGAGGTAACTTTAAAACAAATTCAATTAGTTTCTTCCTGCCTCCCTCTCTATTTCTATCACCCTCAATGCATGGCCAGAGCTGCCTTGAAGCTGTCACCATGATTTTCCTTGTCCCCCACAGAAAACAAAAACTACAACTCCCAGCATGCCTTTTGCTGTGGTGCCTGACTTGCCCAATGAGAGTCCTGCTGCTGAAGTTCAAGGGAAGTGAAGTCTGGCTGAGCCAGTCTACACTACACTGAGGGAGCTGACTTACGGGTAGCTTGACCATTGCTGTCGGTGACAAGCCCAGAGCTGTGACCTCCTGCACTTCTGTTCCCGATGGTGCCTAGTAACCAAGGCAGCCAGCCCATGCACTTTCCCTGCAGGCCCAGGATGGCAAGCTACTTCCAGATGATGGTCGCCAAAGCCTGATAAGTCTTCCTTCCCACCCAAGGTATGCTGGGAGTTGTAGGCGCAAGCCTAGTTCTCGGGATAATGTTAATCTTTGAATACATCTGAGGTGTCATGGGAGAGAGGGCCTTCTTAGTTGTGGCACCCTGCTTAAGGATTTCTTTTTCCCAGGCGGGCTGGCCTGGTGACTGCATTAATGGCTTTTAAGTGCCAAGTGATTTTTTAAAAATATATTTATTTTCCAGGGCCTTTTAACTTGATGAGATTTTTTTATGCTGTGGGTTTTTTTCCTGTTATAACTAAACCACAACATTCCAAGACAGATGCAAGAATTACTGGATAAAGTTTATGATTTTATGGAAAAGCCTGAGTTTACTATTGAAACAGAAGAGTGAATGGAGGAATGACTGATAGCTGAGGCTAGAATGGAATGGTGTGTGTGTGTGTGGGGGGGGTGAGTTACAATTGGGGAAAGTCAGTTAGGAGGAGAACAAAGACAGGTATTGAGAGGTCAGGAAAGTTGGGGCTGAGTTAGGACTGAGAGATAGTGACCTGGTTTGCTAACCCCTACTTTATTTAAAATCAGCCACTTTACATAGCAGTATTACACCTCCCAGCATGCCTTTGGCAGCCCGCAGATGCCCACATCCTCTGAGATGTCCTCTTGTTGCCGATGCTGCTCCTTGATAGAGCGTGAAGGAATAGCATCACCAAGGAGGGGATGTAAGCAGCTGTCAGTGGACATGCCCAGCTCCAGCCAATCCTGCTGGGACTGCCTCAGCCCGTGCTTCTCACCTACCAAGTGCTTCATCAGGAGCCTGTACTGAAGGGCCAGGGCTGGGCTGAGCACTTCCCCCCCTTTGTCAGGTCTGTTTCTGGTTATGAGCGGAGTGCCTCCCCTTCCTCCCCACCTCCTAAGAGCAAAAGTTGTGCACCTGCTTCCCCCAGATTCTGAGAAAACAGCAATATCAGGGTGAAGTGCCTTTGAGTATGTTTGGCCCCTCAAAGCCACACTGTTGTATCTAATCACAATTTTAAAACCATGCAGAGGGCAGGAGGAGGTATTTATGTAGGTTGTTTCCTTTTATGTGGAATTGGGCTGACTGTTCGAGACCAACCTCAGGAGTCAGGTTGTGAAAGACAGACAACAGCCACCCGCCTGTGCACTCACAATGGCCGCCAAAGGCCAGTAAGTTTGGCCTCCTGCCCAAGGTATGCTGGGAGTTGTTGGCATAAGCCTTGGTTTTTATTAAATTCTTTAAAAAATACTTAAACCCCCAAAATTTGTGTTTTTAGATTTTTCTGGTACATTGTACAGCCACATCTATCACTGTATCACCGTGTCAAGTTTCTAACTCATCTGGAAGTGGGTAAACATTTCCAGACATACGTGACACACACATACTTTCCACCTTTTAGGTAGAGATAATACAGCTGTATAGAGAAAGTACAGACAAAGAACTTCTCAACTGGCAGTGTGAAAAACTGGTATATTTATGCATAGTAGCATCTTAACTAATTAGCAGTTGGCAAAGTTCTAAAGCAAATCAAGGATAAAAAAAGAAAACTTCTTCATTATACCTTATCAACAGGTGGCCCACAATTCTTCTAGCAGTGTCAGATTGACCTGGATGGTCAGTCCTCCTTATCATGCTAGCTTATTTGTCTCATACTATATCAAAAAGGTCTTGAAAGTTAGAAATTCCAATTAAGCATTTCCTTCCAATTAAGCAGCTTCAGCATTACAGCACATTTAGGCGCATACATTATTTCAATCCCATCATGCAGTTCACTTGCAAGAACCAAACTACATACAGAGCAGGTATATCAAGGCATGTGGCTTTGCTTTCTCAGATCTTAGGCTGCATCTTATTCAGCAAAAACATTTGCTTTGTGTCTATGGGACACCACAACATCCTTTTAATAAGGGATTGTCTAATTCAGCTAATTGCTGGTAGTGCAATTCAGCTAACGCTACCTTTAAACATAGCTTTTGCCAATGTGCAGTAGTTGCTTCTTTTTGTGGAGAGGTTACACAGAACATTTTTGCACTGCAACAGTCTTTAATATTCACTGCTGTACACGGTCTTTTAAATTATTTACCTGCTGCATGGATATTAACAAATGGTCAGTGTTAATGGATTCTCTGCACTCTTTGGACAACTAAGACTAAAAGTTCAACACTGGAAGGATAAACACTTACCTCCTATAATGCAATGGATTGAGGACCTTGCAACACTCAATATTTGAAAGGGTGGCATATAGACATCAACTTGAAATGGATACTTATTTGGTCCACTTTTATTTCATCCCATGTATAATTGATAGAAAGATGTATTCATTTCATACAAATTCATGTATGTATATTTAAAAAATGGAAACAACAAGATCAAAATCAACAATAATAAAATAAATCAATAATAAAAAAATATTAATATATTTTCAGGAACCTGCAGGCACCATGTCGGGGACCTGCAGGACCCTGCAGTGTTCACAATACCAACCAGACAGAAAAAGGCTATATTGTACCTGTTTTTATTTACAACAGAGGGCTGGTTCACACAATCAAAGAGCCATCTGTAGCTTATTTAAGCCACAGGGGGCTGTGGCGCATGTGGGCAGCCATTATGAATATACAAGCCACAACTGCACATTGTTGTTTCATGTGGACCCAGTGTAGGTGGACGAGTTATGCAAGGATTGTTTAACCCTTGCTCAACCTACCCTCGATGGGCTGTGATGACACAAATTCTACCCAGCATGCACCACAACTCACCATGGCTTACATAAGCCATAGTGGGCTGCAGTGATTGTGCAAACCAAATCAATGAATATGAGTATTGGCTGAGTCCAATGGTTGCAGGCAGAAACCACACACTATGGGTTTCCCCCCCACCCTCGTGCACCTGGCATTTACTTAATTACCCATGCTGCATTGTCATATTGTCCGAACCCAGCTTCTAAACCACCCCACAGTCCCGATTACAAGCCATGGTAGCTCATGATGTGGCATGGGCAATTAAGCAAATGGCAGGCACGCACAGGGGTGGGGGAAACAACACATACTGCATGGTTTCCCCTGCTTATCTTGTGTACCTGACCACTATGTGTTTAAGAAGCAATCATGAAAGATAACAATAACTACAGGAAGAGCTGCAAATTATGCTAATTTAGTAGACTGATTCTGTTATGATAACAGGCCCTTAATCATTTCTATAATCCCCTGTCCCAAAGTTAGAGAGATTAATGATGCTCTATACCTTTGTATTTTTTGTTCCTGACTGTGTGTTTTATTGAAAATTATAAGAATGTTTCAAGTGTCCATTAAAATTAAGATACTTTTCTTATTTGCTGTTTGTTTAACTTAGCACTTTATATTTAATCAAAGAAAAAAAGCATGAAAGCTTTCCATTACAGTAGCCTCCCTTCATATCCAAAATCATGCATTTGTTTCCTTTTGTTGCCTTTTTCAAACCGAACAGAAATACGCTACGTCATCCACATTACAGGAGTTCAGAAGGCCTGCAAACACATTTCCTTACCCTATTCAATTAATCAGCTGAACAATTATTTTCCACCTGTGTTTATGCTGGCCGGTACCTCTCCTCCTAATCCCCTTTCCTTGCTGGATCAGACCACCGTAGGCTTATCTAGTCCAACATCATGTTTCCCACATTGGCCACATTCCAACATCATGTTTCCCACATTGGCCAACTAGATGCCCCTGGGAAGCCCACAAGTGGGACATGAAAGCAATAGTCCTCTCTTGCCGTTGTTTCTTAGCAATTAATATTCAGAGGCATGCTGTCTCTGATTCTGGAGGTACAATCTAGGCATCATGACTACTGATAGTTTTATAATCCATCAGTTTTTCTAATCTCCTTTTAAATCCATCAAAGTTGGTGATCATCACCATATCTTGTAGAAGAAAATTCCAGTATGTGCTGTATATAAAAAAAACTTGTTGGCCCTGAATGGGATGGCCCCAGGTTTTAGTATGATGAGGGAGAAGAACTTATCCCTAATCCACTTTCTCCACCCCATTCATAATTTTATACACTTCTATCATGTCCCCTCTTACTGACCCCCAAAGCCCCACAAATTGTAACCTTTCCTCATAGGGGAGTTCCAGTCCCCTGGTCATTGGATTATGCTTTTCTGGATCTCTTCCAACTCTGCAATATGCTTTTTATAATGTGGCGACCCAACTTGGTCCATCTCACTATGCCCCTCTAACTCTAGTCATTACCAATTACCAAATTACCAATCCCAACCAATACAGATCCTTACTGAAACACCACTTCTTACATCTCTCAATTGTCAATTCTATTTTCCATTTCCTCCCATTCTCTGCTTCCTAGTTACTGATCCACAAAATGACCCCCAGACTCTACTGATCAAAGAGACAGCAGAGTAGAAATTTGTCTGATATGACATATTAAAAACTGTCATTTTAGCATGTGTTTTACCTTTATGCTTTGTGTAGCAATACACTTGAATACAGAAATCAAGATATGATAGCTTGACACTTTTGACGTGGCAGCCACTATATTGCACCCAACTTTTATAGACTACACTGACATATGTGCATTCTCAACACAATTCCCAGTGATTTCAATGAACTTTGGCTAATAGTTATCCATAAGGGTACAGCTAAGTTCCATTTATATGGGGCTTTCAACACATGGGAGTTGCAGTTCAACAACATTTGGAGGGCCATACATGCCTCATCCTTGATCTAGAGTATTTTGGCATAAGTGCTATCTCCTTCCCTTGCCATCCCTATTCCCATAACTAGGTATAGGCTGTTCTAAGTGTTTGCTTTCGAGCAGAAAGTAAACATTTCTCCAGCTACTTCTTGAAAAGTTTATACTTTTAAGTCAAAGAAGCAGAAGTGCATCAATCGTATTGAATATGGCCTTCATGACCATCTTCCTCTCCCTTGGGAGTCACAACCTAGGGCAGTATTTCATACTGCCACTGCACCACCACTAGTTCTGTTGCACTAGTGGAACTCACCACTAGCACAACAGGAACTAACACTTCCTAAAGCATTGAACCGAAACACTTGTTTCTGAGAGCTCTGCTTTCCTGCCCCGTTTCCACTAGTTCTCAGATGTTTCAGGAACTGCTAGCTTTCTACTGCGCTAGTAGTAGGTCCCCAGTAATGCACCGGCAGAATAAGAAACTGACCTTACAGTACAAGAACATAAGCAGGAGTATCTACTGTCCTATGGTGTAAGGAACCTGTGTTTAGTAAGAGAGAACACTTTTAGGAGTGCAGTCATATCCTCATTGGCACAATCAGTATTTCTTTTTAGCACACATATTTGTCTGCCTTTCAACTAGTTGGACTACTTAACTAATTCAGAAGTGCCAAATTAAAATGGATTCAATGAACAGTATGCCTAGCAATGCCAGTACACTTTTCTTTGTTAGGAAAAGCCTCCTCTGTGACAGCACTGTCACATCGATGCCATGTGTCCTTTTTACTTGACAATACATGCTGACACAATTGAAGCATGAATGAGTCAAGAAAAAAAAACACCACATTCTCCTGCCTCTATTTTATCATTCTGCATCCCAACTGGGTATTCTGCATATAAAAATTCTGGTGGGTGAGCTTTGCACAATAGGGTGATTCAAAGAATTGTATAAAAGGCAATTGTTGGCATCTAGTGAAGAACATAGCATGACCTCATTCCTCAGCAGTACTGGCACAGCATATGGCTATTTTATCTAGCATGGATTTCTCATACCCAGGGTTTAATAAATCATTCATTTTTATGCTTGATCTAATATCAGTCTTTAGGATGAAGACCACATGACAGTGTCTTGATTATGATTCATCATTTTGAAGTTTTGTCTCTGAAGGTATGGTCATAGGTATACTAATGCAATATGATGAGTTCCATGGATTTTACTGCTTCAAGAGACAGCTTGGACATCTGCTTCAGATAGAGGAGCTCAATTTATTTTCTTCTTCCCCAAAGCTGCCTCACACCTGGAAGGAAGAGTACACCAAATTACCACTACAGGAAGCTGCTGGCCATCTTTTCTTTTCTTCAAAGTCAGAAAAATATTAATCACTGCGCATTAATTTCAGGTGCAGTTAAGAAAAAAATCCAATCAAGACACAAATTATACTATTACTGTAGTTAATCAGCAGCAAAGGAGCAGCAAATGACATTGGAAAAATCAACACTGGTCCTTGTGACTCTCCCTTATGCAGCAAAACAGTTATCAGCAAATGAATGGGGTTGAGGGAGAAATGATAACACAGCATTTTTTAACTCAGCATCTGAAACACAGATGGTCAGACGTTGCCACTGGGAACAGTCTTTTGGTTTCAATACATATTTAGGGCAATATTCAACAGAAAAACGGAAATACAAAAATAATAATACATGTACCCTGAAGAAATATGGTATTCTAATGCATAGTAATAACAATATTTGTACTTTTAAAACCCCTATTTTAAGCACATCTGTTTCATGTGTCAGGACCTATTATCCAATCCACTGTCAGGCCTGTCCTTCAAGCATCTGCCAAGACCACCTAAAACTGCCTTTCAGCAAAACACTTTCAGCAGATAGGGCAGATTTTCACACCAGATGATAACTGAAATGATGGGTCATGTAGTTTACTAAGAATTCCACTGGCAGGTCTGAGATGCCCCACTGGTAGCAAAGGCCTAAGTGAGATTTCAAAACAAGCAATGTCCATGCACAATTCAGATATTAAACTTGAGAACCAATTCTTAACATAAGCATTTTCTTGTTAGGCCAGACCAAGGAACACCTAATTCAGCATTGCTTTTCCAAGAGCAGCCAGATGCTTTTGGACATGCAGGGCATTAAGATGATTGTCATTGACAGTATTTGGTATTCAAACACGGTCTACATAGAAGTTCCTTTTGGCTACCATGGCTACAATTTTCCATTATGGAATTTCCATTGTGTTCCACTCTCATCTGCCAAGTATAAATACAAAACAATGAAGGGAGGAATCTCAAGCACGTTGAAGGAAGTGTAAAAAATACAAAAGGGCTGGATCTAGATTTAGATGAGCAAACCCATTAAAATCAATGGGAATTAAGTTAGTCATGAGTAGGGATGTACAGATTGTGTTAAATCTCTTACAGCTGTGTTTTGTGGATTGTTTCATTCCATCATCTCCCCATTGCCAAAATGAGGGGGGAGGGAATTCATTTCTGAATTTCCACAAATGCAGATTTGCACAAATTTGTACAGGCAAAAATGTGCATTTCCCCACTAAAATGTGCATTTTCACACTTTAGACAATGGTAAAAATACACATTTTGGGCTGGGCTTTTTTATTTTTGCATATTTTTCTACAACAAAATTTGTGTAAAATCCCCGAAGGTTAAAAAACTGACCCTCAAGTCCACAGAATCCACCTGACAGGGGAGAAAGCTGGTCCACTGCAGAATCTGTGTGTGGGATTCATAAAAATCCAAATTTATTTGTTTGATTGCTGATTTCTCTGACATCTCAAGTCATGACTAATTTTCTTTTATTTAAAATAATTTTAGGCTGCCTTTATGGGTAAAACTAAGGGTAATTAACTTAAATCCCATTTATTTCAAATGGTTCTACACAGGACTATGTCTGGGTCCATCCCCAAAGAAAATATGGGTTGTAGAAGTTCTGTCCATTTGGGGCAGACATATTCATGTATACATGCATCATTATGGAATCATTTGCTTTCAGTGGAGACAAATGTCTGCTCAGGGTGCGTAGGGGGCCACAGGTTTGCTACAGAGAGTAGTTCAGTTACAGAAAAAGCTCCGAGCTGAGTATGATAGAAATTTCCTGATATAAAATTGAACATCAGTACTCTAGAAGAATGCATTTCCTATAAACATATCTGAAGCCATAACACAGAATGTTACACAGTCACCGTAAGGATTGAATAGAATATTTTCAAAACATTTTGTTTGTAGCTATTGCCACAATCATTCAGAGAAGAAAGTTGATAGAAGTGGATTTGAGCAAAGGCTCAAAATCTTACTTACCAGGCAATTCATTTTTGTATGTTCAAAGATAAGGGGACTCTGGATTTACATGTTTATGTGCCAGTATGAGAGAGAATAAAGCCTGACTTTGAGGGAATTATCCCCACTTATGTTAGAATTTCTTTCTCCCCACTGCCATCTCCAAGGTATTTCATAGAATCATAAAATAGAGTTGGAAGGGGCCTATAAGGCCATCGAGTCCAACTCCCTAATCAATTCAGGAATCCACCTAAAAGAATACCTGTCATTTGGTTTTCCAACTGCCTCTTGAATGCCTCTAATGTGGGAGACCCCATGACCTCCCTAGGTAATTGATTCCATTGTTGTACTGCTCTAACAGTCAGGAAGATTTTCCTGATGTCCAGCCAGAATCTGGCTTCCTGTAACTTGAGCCCATTATTACTTGTCCTGCACTCTGGGATGATCGAGAAGAGATCCTGCCCTCCTTTGTGTTGCAACCTTTCAAGTATTTGAAGAGTGCTATCATGTCTCCCCTCAATTTTCTCTTCTCCAGGCTAAACATGCCCAGTTCTTTCAGCCTCTCCTCATAGGGCTTTGTTTCCAGACCCCTGATCATCCTCATTGCTCTCCTCTGAACACGCTCCAGTTTGTCTGCATCCTTCTTGAAGTTTGGTGCCCAGAACTGGATGCAATACTCAAGATGAAACCTAACCAATGCCTAATAGAGGGGAACCAGTACCTTGTGCCATTTTGGAAGCCATACTTCTATTAATGCAGCCCAAAATAGCATTTGCTTTTTTTGCAGCCACATCACACTGTTGGCTCATATTCAGCTTTTGATCTACAACAATTCCAAGATCCTTCTCGCTTGTAGTATTGCTGAGCCAAGTATCCCCCGCCTTGTAAGTGTGCATTTGGTTTCTTTTTCTTAGGCGTAGAACTTGGCATTTATCCCTATTAAATGTAATTCTGTTGTTTTCAGCCCAGATCTCCAGCCTATCAAGATCACTTTGAAGTTTGTTTCTGTCTTCCAGGGTATTAGCTATCCCGCCTAATTTTGTGTCGGCTGCAAATTTGATAAGCATTCCCTGCACCTCCTCGTCCAAATCATTCATAAAATTTTTGAAGAGCACTGGGCCCAGGACTGAGCCCTGGTACCCCACTCATTACTTCCCCCCAGTTTGAATAGGTACAATTGATAAGCACTCTTTGATTCTGATTCTGTAGCCAACTGTGGATCCACCTAATAGTTATTCCTTCTAGCCCACTTTTAGCTAGCTTGCTGATCAGAATGTCACAGGGCACTTTGTCAAAAGCTTTGCTGAAATCAAGATATATTAATGTCCACAGCATTCCCACAGTCCACAAGGGAGGTTACCCAATCAAAAAATGAGATCAGATTAGTCTGACAGGATTTGTTCTTGACAATTCCATGCTGGCTTCTAGTCATCACTGCATAGTTTTCAAGGCGCTTACAGATTGACTTCTTTATAATCTGCTCCAATATTTTCCCAGGGATGGATGTCAGACTGACTGGTCTGTAGTTCCCAGGTTCCTCCTTTTTGCAGATAGGGACAACATTAGCCCTCCTCCAGTCATTGGGCACTTCACCCGTCTTTCATGATTTCACAAAGATAATAGACATTGGTTCTGAGAGTTCTTCTGCCAACTCCTTTATTATTCTAGGATGCAGTTCATCGGGCCCTGGAGATTTGAACTCGTTCAAAGAAAGTAAGTGTTCCTTGATCAATCCTGCCTCTTCAGTTTGTATTTCACTTTTGCCGGGGTGGGTGGGTCATAGACCCACTTATGGGAGAATTTTTATCAATTTGCCATCCTCATTAAGCAGTTGAACCACCATTTCTTTCCTCTGTCTTTTACTATTCAGGTATCTGAAGAAAGCATTTTTGTTGCTTTTAGCATCACTCGCTAGCCTCAGCTCCTTCTCAGCGTTAGCCTTCCTGATGCCATTCCGGCACTTCTGTGCTACCTGTCTGTACTCTTCTTTTGTAGCCTGGCCTTCCTTCCACTTCCTATATGTATCCTTTTTTATTTACAGGTCATCTCTAAGCTTTTTGTGGTGCCATATTGATTTCTTGTGTTGTCTTCTATGTTTTTCCCTTGTTGGAGTTGTTTGTAATTGGACCATTAAAATTTCCTTTTTTAAAAACTCCCACCCATCTTGGACTCCTTTTCACATTAAGGTCACTTGCCATGGGACCTTACCTATCATAGTTCTGAGTTTATTAAAATCGGCTTTCCTGAAAGCCAGAGTATGCGTATGGCTACACTCAGCTTTTGCTTCCTTTAAAATCAAGAACTGAAGTATGACGTGGTCACTTTCCCCCAGAGTATGGGGCTAATTAAATAGCCTAAATAAACAGGAAGGGAAACAGATTTCCTCTTGCTTCATAGTGGTGAGACTATGCATTGTAGTGATTTGGCCTTGAAAAATTGTCATTTAAATGTAAACTCTTAAATTGAGAGTTGCTTTGTGCTCGTGGTTACAAAACAAGAGTATCAGTGGAATAAATTTTCCATGTGGTATTGGAAAGGTTTAGCTATAGAAGCACTATTACTCTTAAAAGAGTCACATGGTTATATCCCTGTACATTATGCTGGAAGCTTACTGCATCACATTACTTTAATACACCCTTTTTGGCAATTTAATTTACTTCTGCCACCAGGTGGCACTTTCATTGGATTTATTACATTCAAAAAGCATATTATTCTCAATACTCTAAGGCAAAATATTAAAATTGATTAAAGAGCAGAACATTGTTTACATATATGGTTTTCATCTAAGAACCAACTGCTGCACTGTTTGCTTCTTGGCAATGGTAAGAACCTAAGACAGTGTTTTAAGAAACAAACCACTCTGAGAAGAGAGTTTTTATATATGTATATGAACAAAATATTTCATATTCTATTACGTAAATAAAAATACTTATATTTAATACATGGGCAATTTTTAAATTTAAATTCATAATGCTAGATATTAAGAGTCCTAGTGAAGTGATTTTCTCATGATTACTGTCAACGCTACTATCATTTAATTTCAATAGAAAGTAGTGATACCTGTTTATAATAAATATGGGCTGCCTCTGTTTCCAAAAGCACCTGAGGCAGCATGCAGCATTCAAAACACTAACTACAGCTCCAAACTAAACAATAAAATCATTACAGTTCCAGAATCAATAAAAATGTAGCAGGATAATCATAAGACATCACAAAACTTGCTCAGCTTTATCCTGAATCTACTCCCAATTTATGCCTATTCCTGCTCTTATATCCATTTATTGATCTTCATATCCATTTATTGATCTTCATAATAAGTAGGAGTAATTTTGAGACTGACATTGTGTTAAAACAACCCATTCTGCCTTAATAACAGTCCCTTTCTTAGGTCCATCATCTCCAACACGATAGATGAAAACCAAGATGTTGCTTTTTTTCAAATTAAATTTAAATAACCCAATTTGAGTGAAATTTAACTTTAATATAAGCAGCCATACAATTCTGTCAAGTTCTGATTCATGTCTTTCCAACGGCAACACTCACACATAAAAGAGGGAACCCCAAACAGGAACATACAAACTCAATGACATAGAATGTTGACTGTCTCAGAGGTGAAAGGGAAATTGGGTGGGAATGGAGTGGCTTGAAAGAGATACAGACATATAAAAATGTAGATATAACATGTTAATATAGCTTCTCAGTCTGAACCAGTCTTATTTTCTGGATAGGTCATTTCCTGGTTCAGACTGAGAAGCTATATTAACATGTCCCCAGCAATGGAAGTAAGAGCTACTGCAGATATCAATAGAAAAACCAAAGATTTTAGTGTCCTTCTTTTCTATGTAGAAATATAATGCTGTGCATTTGAACTAAGTCATAAGTTCTGAGTTCATTAGGACTGAGTCCCAAGTAGGTTTTACAAGACTGATGTCTAAAATAATAAATGGAGAATGAAAAGTACCTGACTTCCAAGGCTACACATTCTAAGCCATATAGTTTATTATTGTGGCTAATTATCAATATTTATTAACCTGTCAAAAAGAATCCAAGTCATGTGGACAGCATGTTTTGGATTACGCTCCTAGATCCTATAAAGTCCAATGTGTTTTGTTATGACAACCAGTTGGTATGAAGAAACCAGTTGTTTAACAAATACATGAATTACAGAATGGGATATTTGATTTAAAATTATGATTTAAACTGCAGATTTTGAGCAATTTAAATCAATCCATCCTGGATCTTGCTCTTTTGTCAATTAAGATAAGACTCCCATAGTTTAACCAAAGTAATATAGGAAAAATGAAGTGCTTACAAGCCATGCATATTTAAAAGATTTCAAATTTAAGTTGGATCTGAGTGTCAGTTCTCAGGATCTCCTAACATGTAACAGCTGCTACTCATGTTGATGTGCAGGGGTAATCATGTACAGACCAATGATAGACACAGAACTCTGTAGACTTGACTTTTTGAATGCTCTTGGAAGCATGAGGGAAACACTATCGAGAAAAGTGTAGGACAGATGAAGAGGAATTACTCGTATACCAAGATGTCAAGTTTATTTACAAACAATCCTTATAATTAACTCAGAGTCAGTCCCCATTATCACCCCAGGTGTGCAGATCTGCTGATCTGCCATGAAGGAAGCAATGAACAGACACAAAGAATGTATGCACTAACTTTTCCACACTGCTCTAAGCAGTATATTGCATGCCTGCATTGACTTTTCCCCATGCTGTTGCATTTGAGATTCTCTGTTGATGTGCACAACAGTCACAAAGGCCTGGTTCGCATCTAGTGGCAAGCCACCATGGGTGAATTTCCCGGTGGGCTTGTTGTTTTGCATTTTAAAATTCAAGCTGCAGTAGGACGGGGGAGGCACCACAGCTTGTTGTTATATGCGAACCCAGCCAGGGTGCATTGTTGGGTGGTTAACAAGGCATCCAGAAACGATGGGCTCTTTTAAGGTTGTGTATGGCTTTTTAATCAGCCCAACAACACAACCTGGACAGGTTTGCACACTACCACAGCTTGAATTTTCAAAATGGCAGCTAGCATTGCAACAAAAAGCCTCACAGGGAAATTCATCCACAGTGGCTTCTCATTAGATGTGAACTGCCCTGAATCAGGACTACCTCTGGAGGCAGTCACAAGAATTTCCCCTCCACTTGTACTTTAAAAAGAAAAAAGCATTAAGCGTACAGGGGAACTGAAGTTAAAAAACATTACTGCCCCTGAGAATCTTGGGATCAGGTGTGCCCACACATTAGACCCCCTCTCTTTTTCAAAAGTAGCGATATAGATTAATTCTTACTGCACAAAACTTTTGAAAATGGAGCTGACTTGCATTACCATAAACTTTAGCATGAAATGTACTTCTCAGATTGCCACTGTAAGCACCATAGCAGGAAGCTACTTTTTGCAACTATAATCATCAAAGCTATAGCAGGAAAAATACCTTATGCAGAGATTAATCCTTCTTCTCTTAAATTCTAATATGCAAGGAAACCAAGAAAAAGGCATTTCAGGATACGCATGCAGAGCAACTAATTCTTTAGGTGGGGAAGCATCATGTACTGGAAGTTAGATTTTCAGAGTGTGGATCACAGTAGCAGTAGCATTATTTCAGGCTGTGTACTCTTACACAGCTAGCCACCTGGGGACATGCTATGAACTATGGCAAAGAATGGCAAGAGTTTCTTGAAGTAAAAAAATCCAGAGCAACACAGATGATACAACATTGCAATATTGCTTACAGCCATCATCTCACATTAGCAAAGAAGGAGTAGCACATTTCTCCATAACAGTTATATTTTATTGCCTGAAAGGAAAGTGAGTTTTAAAAAGAAAACTTTTATATGGAAAGATGATGGAGCACATGCAGGGTAGATTTTCTTCTGAAAATGAGGATTTGGGGTTTTATCTAATCCTGACTGTCCACCAGTGGAATAGAAAACACTGGAAGAATCATTTTCACCTTCTCCCCTGCTCCCTGCAGCTCCAAAATCTGCTCCAGAGAGTTGAGGACCATCCAGAGCAGTTTTAGAAGGTGCTCATTGGCAGGCGGAGAGCAAGGAGAGGTATGCTCATGTGACATTAGATTTAAGCATTTGTTTCTAATTCTTGTGTTTCTTAATGACCTGGTTCACACATAATGCTAACCCATGGTTTATTTAATCCATGGGTTGTTGAATTTTGGGTTGTCATGGTGTGCAAAAGCATGAACAATCCATGGTGTGTCTGTTTTTAACAACAGGAAATTCATAAAGAGATTCCATGGGTTGTTGTTGCATGTGAATGCAAAACTATGGGTTGTTTTGCCAGGCTACAGGGGTGGCAGCCAAGAGTGGTTTAAAAACAAACAAACAAACCACCAGCTGCTCCACATGCCAGAACTGCAGCATGGCAAAGCCATTTGGGATACAAGGAGGGAGCAGATGAAGGGAAACAAACATCTCAGGGACTGAGAAAATAAACCACAATTTGTTCCAATTGCCTACGAGACAAATTCTGGGTAGGGCAACAAACATGGGTACAATAAACCATAGTTAGTTGTATATGTGAACTAGGACAATGAACTGAGTGGAAATCCAGTTCATCCAAACAAATATAAAGCATAGGTAAAACTTAAAGGGGGAAAAACTTATCCAAAGATAATCATTTGAGAGATAAATAGGACACTGAACTCAAACTCTTCTCTCAGTTTCAGCTGCACAGTATCAACTCTTGGCTTTCTACTTTATTCACAGAATGAAGCCGGGCTTGCTTCACATTGAGATTCTTTTTACTTTTCTTTTGGGGGGATGTTTAAACACTTTTGAGACACCTTCCCTTTGCCAAAGAACCTGACCTACTTCTAAAGAACCAACTGACTTTCTTGATCTGAGCTGAGCTCTCTCCAAATACAAGTTGATCTCATATGAATGTTGTGAAAATAAAATGGGTGCAGGAAGAGAGAAAGGGTCAAGTACCTGCCTTCAGACCCCAGAGGAATGTTGGGAAATTGTTAATTGTTACATTAACAACTAACTGATTTTACTGAGTCTAAGTTAAAGACAGCACTATGACACAAAGACTGGAAGTTAGGAATAAAGGCAAGTGATAGGACTGTTCCTCCCTATGAGGTTTGTGGAGTTGCACCTCTCTATACTCTCCATTCTTTATTCTCATACAACTGCAGAAATCAGTGGATTATGTTACATCAATGAAAAAGGATTTTTTTTAGTGAAGAACTGAAAATAAAGCAGCAAGTATATCATTTCGAATTAAGCCTGCAATTGCCTGATCCAGCAAAGCATTTCCAATGGTGGAACAGAAGAGGCAGTGATTTTTGTCAATCCACCCCCTATCAGCAGCCACCTATTTCCCCTCTCAGAAACTGCTCTGGAGGATTTGGGGTACCTCCAAACAGTAGCAAGATGGTGCTGGGGACTCTAGGAGCGGGAGAAACTAACAAAATTCCCCTTTCTGCCACCGGAAGCATTCTGTATGGAACACTGCTCAAGGGATGCTCCTGTTGGTGTTATAAAGTACTGGTTTGGTTTCAGCTCCATTATTTATTTATTTATTTATTTAAAAAAAACTTTTTTGTGTGCAAACAAGTTCAATAATAATGGCACTATGAAGCAATTTGGTCCTGAATTTTGGTGGCAAACTGGCAAGTATTATTGTTAGTATTACAAGGTGTGGCTTGTGGGGAGCCCAGGGGGTGAAAATGGCCCCTGGACCACCCACAGTTTCCCACCCCTGCTTTCTATTAACAAAGCTGGTGATTATTTTAAATGCTGTATTAGGTAAATAATATATTTTTTTAAAAAGCACAGTGCGTAGGTTTATAAAGTAGTTGAAGAGGTTGAATCTTCAGAGAATAAAGTCCCAGTGTCCTCTTCCTGCTGTGTAGGATATTCTCCAAGTTACGCAAAACCAAATGTAGTCATGAGGCCACAACAGAAATTCTAAAATCTGTATTAGTGTAATTAGGTCAACCAAAAAAACACAAACTTTTTAAAAAAATTCAAATAGTTTTCATAAATGGGAAATCAAACTTAACTGGATTTCACCAATTAAGTTTTTAAATTGATTTTGCAAACCATTACCCATGGAAGGTCTAAATTTGCCTCAAATTGCCTTATACATGGTCAAAGAATTCCAAAAGGCCTAAATAGGCCGCTGGACCAATTAACACAAAATTGATCATATCCATGCCAACTTGGATGCCATAGTTGATACAGTTCCAGTGGATATAATTTTGGCCCCTGCTTATCCAGTTACAATGGATACTTTTAAATTTATGCAGCCCGAGATTGTGGGCAGAATCTTTGGATAGGTGAGGTCTACCACATATGTGCTGAACCCTTGCCCTTCTGGACTTATACTGTAAAAGCAGCTGGGGCGGGGGGGATTGGCTGAGTGGATAAAAATAGTGGTGAATGCCTCTTTATGGTAAAGGGTGATTCTGTCTTGCTTAAAGGAGGCAAAGGATAAAACTTTCGTGTTTTTTTGTTTTTTTTAAACACCACTTCCCAGAACCTCATTGTATTGGATAATTTATGCCTGGTCTCCAATATTCCATTCTTGAGCAAGGTGCTGGAGCATATAGTAGCTTCTTGGCTCCAAGGATTTCTGAATTAGATGGATTATCTAGATTCATTCATTTATTTGATTTGTACCCCCCCAAAAAAATAGCACACTAGATCCATTTCAATCTGGTTTCATGCCTGGTTATGTAAAAAAGATTGCTTTGGTCACCATGATGGATGATCTACATTGGAAACTGGACAAGGGAAGCATGTCCCTGTTAGTTATGCTGGGTCTTTAATCAGCTTTCAATACCATTGACCATGGTATCCTACTGAGGCATCAGTCTGAGGTGGAACTGGGAGGCACTGTTATACAGTGGTCCTGGTTCTTCTTGGAGGGACAACCTATAATCAAGGAATAGAGATTCAATCTGTGCTGGATGGGGTTACATTCTTCCTGAAAACTCAGGCTCATGATCTGGATGTACTGTTGGAGTTGGCCCTGAATCTAGATGTGCATTTGCACAGCTGAGGCTAGTATGCCAACTGCACCTATTCCTATGCATGCCTTAGTTACTTCCCATTTGGACTACTGTAATGTGCTCTACTTGAGGTTTCCTTTGAAAACTGTTCAGACACTTTAGCTAGTCTAGGACCCCCACTACAAGAATTCGGTTTGACGCCTGGTTCTCCGATTATGCGCATCTTCTCGGAAGCGCTTTATGGTAAATGACTGTACGCGGGAGGTAATTGAGCGCACAACTGGTGGCCTTACCGGTTGTTTGAAATGCGCTTTAGAAGTAGTTAATGCAGAGAATCGCTTGTTTACATAGTTAAAATGCGCTTTAACCGGCGGCAGCAAAATAAAACTCGCTATTTAACGTGCGTCGATAATGCGTATAATCAAATAGATAACGCGCCTCAACTCCCGATTTGCGCTCCGCTCATGTAGAGGTAAATTTTTAATAAGACTTGAAAGAGCTTTAAACCTCTCGTGTAGAGGCAGCCTAGAATGCTGTAGCTAGACCATTGACTGGGGCCAGTTACAGGAAGCATGTGACTTCCTTGTTACAGCAGCTTCACTGGCTACTGGACTTTTTCCAGGCAAAATTAAAAGTGCTGGTTATGACCTATAAAGCCCTAGATGGCTTGGGACCAAGCTACCTGAAAGACCACTTTCTCCCATACTAGCCTGCCTGATTCTTAAGATATTCTGGAGATGCTGTTCTGTTTAGAACACCTCCTTCAAAGGAACATTTGGTGATACAACATCAGAGAGGGCCTTTTCAGTGGCCACTCCCTCCAAAGGGGCTAGGTTTGTTCCCTCTGTGTAGTCCTTCTGCCAGCTGGCAAAGACCACTTTATTCAATAGGCCTTCGGCCAGTAAGTGGGTTTGTTGGGTTGGGTGATGGGTTTTTCTCACTGTATTTGTTATGTTTTATTGTATTTTAATGTATTGTTTTATTATTTTGATCCACTTTAATTGTGCATGTAAGTCACCTGGAGTGCCATTTTTTTGTTCGAAAGTTGAAATATAAATCAATCAAATAAATAATTTCCCCTGAATTGCACTATACAAAAAATAATTTATCCCTGCTCATTTTCAGGGAATTGACATGGCTACCTTAGACCTTACTACAAATAATCAAGTACAACATTTTAAACTTTCTTATTTAAGCAAGCTTAACTTGAAATTTCCTGCTTGTTTTACTAAGCAAAGCCAATACCCTGCATCTCCATTCACAGGCAGCTTGCAACTGGCTTTTGTGCATACAGAACTTGAATGTGATACTGATGCTATAAATATGCTCTCCCTCCCTCCTAGTTGGCAAGCTTTCTTAATTCATCTGGTGCGATGAAGTGAACAGGCTGTTTAAAGCTCCTGGGAAGAACTGTGATTTCTCTCTCTAAACACTCCAGGCAGGATCCCAGCAGCATCCAGCAAACTAGTGGCTGCTTTTAGAAAACATTTAAGCCAGCTTATACAACACTTCTTTTTTATTTCTTACATTATAGAAACCTTGCTTCTTAAAGCAAGAGTTTTGAGATGATTCTTTCCAGCCAAGGGAAAGTAGATATCCTTTTAAACCTGTTAAAGAACTCTGCAATGTAGATAGATACCACTGCTAATATCCTGAAGGACTAAGGGAAAAGAAGCTGTAGGGAGAAGCTCTTAACAGAAAAATGGAATATATCTGAAAGATTCTTATCTTTGCCACTGTTTGATTCTCTTAAAATAACACGAATTACATGGATTTGAAAAGTAAAGAGGTTTTGTATGAATCCGCAAATACGGATACAATCGCTAGGAAAAGAAAAATGCTTCTTGCAACCATGTAAAGTTGTTAAAGGCACAGGAGCCTTGCCAAAAAAAAAAAATATAGCAATTCTAAAACAAGGCATCATCTCATCAATATTTGTTCACTATATTTATAGCTCACCCTTCAACCAACCATAAGTGCTTCCAAACCATTTTATAATAAAAAACAATCTAAAATAATACAAGTCTACAAACATTTTGGCAAAAAGACTATCCAAATGCAGTACTCTTGCTGGTAATCAAAAACAGACTATCAGAATACACCAAACAATAGCAAGTAATAACTTGCTTAATTTCTGAAGACACAACAGCTAACACATTATTATAGAATTGTATCAATATTAATAGTGACTATATAGCACCATCAATGAATATTATACATTAAAGCAAAAAGTTGTAAGGAACAAGTAACCTAAGCCACATGAAAATATTTACAAACAAGAATTAACCAATCACCACAGAAAATGCACTCCATAAAATCTATAAAGAGAACATCTAAATGATCTCGAGAATGATCAGGAAAGAAGTTGGTTCTCTGTAGAAAGTCTATTAAAATATAAAGGTCTTAATCTTTCCCTGAAAGTTTCTCAGGCTGTGGTCTGAGGCACCCTTACCTGGTAATAAGTACCATTTAACACAGTAGGCCTTGCTCCTGAATAAATACAAAGGATAGCACTGTCATCCAAACAGCCTGATTTTGTTCATGTTTACGCACAAATAAACCCTGCAATGCCAAGCCTGTATCAGGGACTTCTTTTAAAGCTAATTTTGATTTCTTAAGGGCTGTTTTGACACCTGGGAGCAAGCCCCACTGAACTCATGCACAGGATTGCAGTGTAATTTTTGGAAGGGACACTCTCCCTGCTGGAGTACTATGCAAAATCATTTCACATAAATAAAAACCAACTACACATAACTGATTAGGTTATTGCAATAAAGGCCTAAGCATTGAGGAAATAAAGCTTGCTTGCTACCATTGTTCTTACTATTCCTTCAAGAGCACTTTAGCTTGAAATGTGTTGTGATATGATACTGTGAGAAACTGTGATTCTGTGCCCAGCTGGGAAACATATTGCATTGTTATTTACTCCTGGGTAGCACTGCTACTACCTCCAAAATGCCCTAATTTAGGGTGACCAGATAAAATCCAGGTCAGGGCTCATGTAACTTTAGCAGTTGTAGAGAAAAGGGAATTTCAGCCAGTGTCATTTGTATGCAATTAGTTCCTGGTGAAATTCCCTCTTCATCACAACAGTTAAAGATGCAGGCACTATACTAGAATGACCATTTACAAAAGAAGGCAGGGCCCCTGCAACTTTAACTGTTGTGATGAAGAGGGAATTTCACCAGGAACTAATTGCATACAAGTGACACTGGCTGAAATTCCCTTTTCAATACAACTGTTAAAGTTACATGAGTCCTGACCTGGATTTTATCTGGTCACCCTACCCTAATTCTAAGCTGAAAACACTTCAGAGCTTTGGAAATCCCTCAGAGTAAGGAAATCATGCTTGATAAATCTGCTAGTTGCTGCCAGCCCAGAACCAATATTCTTTTCCCCAGTTACTTCTCCTTAACTTGAAGAATGGGTAAATAGCCAGCAAAGTGGGTGAGATTAGATCCTATAGATAGGCAAAAACTTAATCAATGCTGAAGTTCAAATTAAAAGGAGCAATTTTATAGAAAAACAGTCTCAGAGAAAGGATAAAATTCAAAGCTGTGATAAAACACATGTATTCACTAACTGAACTATATCATATCTAAGGCAGATACAAAGCATGGGTCATTTCAGGCAATTTATAGAAAGCATTCTGGACAATGACAAAAGTACTGGGGAAATTTACTCTTTTTCTGTCTCTGGAGGTTAAGGAGAGAGGCTGGGAAAGGAAGGAAGGAACGAGTCAATCAGACTGGAAATAAACTTTCCTTGGGACATCTCTGAGAGACATCACAGACAAGGGAAATGGCAAGGTGGGTTCTGGGTGTGAATGGGAACAAACTTCCCTTGGTTTCCTGTGGGACTGGATAACCTCAAAAAAGAGACATTTTCAGTGGATTTGTGCAGAATACAGACTATGAGAGCACTAACTTTGGGGATGATGGACAAGAAAAGTCTTTGGGCAAAAATGGGGTACCTTAGACGAGAAACAGGAACTGGATTACAAATATGTTCTGTTGAAATATAATAATAGAATAGTAGAGTTGGAAGGGGCCTATAAGGCCATAGAGTCCAACCCCCTGCTCAATCTTGGCACCCAGCCACACACACACACACATAGGCTGCCTCTACAAGAGAGGTTTAAAGCTCTTTCAAGGCGCTTAAAAAAATTTACCTCTACAAGAACGGAGCGCAAATCGGGCGTAGAGGCGCGTTATCTCTCAGATTATGCGCATTATCGAATGCGCGTTAAACAGCAAGTTTTATTTTGCTCCGGCTGTTAAAGCGCATTTTGACTGTGTGAACAAGCGCTGATGCGCATTAACTACTTGTAAAGCGCATTTTGGTCATCCGTTAATGCGTTTCGCCGCCTCTCGTGCAGAGGTATTAGGCGTAAATGCGCTTCAGCGATTATGTGCATAATCGCCTAACCGGGCGCAAAAGCGAATCCTTTTAGAGGGGACCATACACACATATGACATTTTTGATAATGTTGATTTATCTTGTTGGCTTGCTCCATTAAGATGGGGCCTACATAGACCTATTAGATGTCATAGTTCTATTTACAGCCTACTTCAGTTTAGAAACCTACATTTATGACAAACATGTTGTTCATCTTTGGAAATACAGAAATATAGCTTCAGTAAAATTCTATAATTAAATACTGAGCTAGAGGGAAGATTTTTGTCGTTTTACTTTTTTTCTTCAGTCTCCTCTCATACATTAGAGGAAATGGGAAAGGCAATTGGAAATTCTAGATGTATTTTCATGAGGTGTTCCCAGATATTATACTTTGAAAATTAATAATATTGAAGGCAGTTATTTACAGTTCAGAGCAACCCTTTTGAAGTCTGCTCTGGAATGAGTGTATTACAGGGAGGAAGGGCCTTACCTCCATAGCTCTGCAATCAGGAGCCCTCAGGTCATCCTCTCCTGTGCTGAATCACCCTCCT
The DNA here is from genome assembly GCA_029215795.1 of Anniella stebbinsi. Classification (NCBI taxonomy): domain Eukaryota; kingdom Metazoa; phylum Chordata; class Lepidosauria; order Squamata; family Anniellidae; genus Anniella; species Anniella stebbinsi. The sequence continues at coordinate 117,900,303 of JARDYH010000005.1, read as the reverse complement.
TCACTCACAAGCTGCCTATTCTGTCAAGTGTTAGCAAGAATTGCAGCCCAGGTTCCAGAGGAGCTGACTTTGCAGAAGAGGGCCAGTGAAATTAGTGAAGCAGCAAACACTACTGCAGCATCTGAGTATCAATGAACATTTAGGAACTTAGGAGAAGGGAGAAAGAGGATGGCAGAGAAAGGAAAAGGGAGAAAGGATGATTAGAACGGGGCAAGTAGGGAAAGAAGAGAATAAAACAATGAATCACATCTTCCCACTCTCCTTTCCCTCAGCTTACATGCTTGCTTACTCTTATTTCTTTCCCTAGCCAGCTTGTTTTTGATAACCTCTTCAGTCAGACAGCTGGATATCTGCCAAGGATTCACCACAGCAGCTCCACTCTCGCTCTCGCCAACCTGATGCGGTCTTGACTGGGAAGGATAGAGCGGTACCCACAACCAAGGGGTTTCACACACCAAGTTGAGAAGAGGCAGGTTGCTGCTTCCCTAGCTAGCAGTTGCCGACCAGAGGAAGAAGCGTAACTTTAGACATATGCCGCTGCCTGGAGCGCCCGGGTGGAGAATGTTTTCAAACAGCCTCAGCTCTTGGCCGCAGCAGCCTTCTGTCAGCCCATCGCTCTCCATAATAGCCCTGCTTCTCCTCCTTCCCTCGGGGCAGGGGGAAGAGCGCGCGGAAGCGTTAGCAACCGGTCTCCACCTCCTGCCCCAACCTACCCCCCTCCTCGTCCTCAGAAATTCAATATGCTCTTATGAAACCCAGGAGCAGCAGTGCAAGTTCAGCGGTACTATTTTAAAAAGAAAGAAGGAAAAAGTGGAGGAAAGCGGCTGCTCAGAGAAACAGGAGGATGTTGGTCTACCAGCTCGCCTCACAAATGTGGCAGGGAACGCGAGCGGAGACACCAAGTTCTTTTCAGCTGATCAGGTTTGTTTGGGTCAGATGACTGACCGCAAGCAAAGGGAGGGGCAAAGCCATGATTTTGTTGTTTTTCAAAGCGCACACATACCCCACATCGACTTCGCTTTTTCGCCACACGCACATTCGCATCCTTACCTGGGCGTTCTGGCTTGCTGGGTTCCCCACTTGTTCGCGTAGCTGCCTGCCAGTGCCGAGAGGGAGGGGAACAGAGGGAGAGCGCGCGCACCCTTTTCCCCACCCAACACGCCCACCCACCTTTCCGCTTAACAAGCCGCCGTTTCGCGGGGCTCTTCGCAGGTTCCCGCCAAAAGAGGAATCGTTCTGAGGCGCCGTGTCGTCCCTCTCGGCGCTCCCCAGTGGTGCTACCTCTCCGGGCAGCAGCCCCCCGCCTGAGTTCGTAGCCGTCATCAGCCGCCCCTCCTCCCTGCCCCTCCGCTTCTTAGGCGAGCCGGGGTGTGTATGCTGCGTTTAAGGGGCGAAGGCAGGAGGTGGGGTAAGAGTGAAGCCCTGTGCCTGACTCGCCTGCCCGGCGGTCAGCGGCTGGGAAGAGGACGCCGCCGCGGTGACAGCAGCAAGCAGTAGCTACAGCGGCGTCGGCTCAGTCAGCAGGCAACGCGGCGCTGCTCGGAGCCGCTCAGGACGGAGCAGCTCCGCCCCGGTGTCCGTGAAGTAGCGCGACATCCAGTAGGGAGCAGGCACTTTCGAAATTCCGCGCTGCTCTGTCCGCGCCGGCACGCGCAGGGAAGGACTGTTGCTGTTTAAGGAAACCGGCAGGAGAGGGGGCAAAGCGCCTGCGTGAGGAGGAGAAAAGGAAGAAGAGACGCGAAGGAGAGTCAGAAGGAGTCAACTGGGGAAGCAACGGAGGTAAGGGAAACTAGCCACGAGCTCTCTCCGGGCTATCCACGGAGACTTTTCCAGGGGTTTCGTTGGCGAAGAGGCAGCCGGGGCTTAAGCGGGGGAGCAGAAGCCGGCGCACCAGAGCCGCGGAACGACTGGACACCAAAGTGGAGGAGCAGTGGTCGGCAAGCCCGGTCGGCTCGGTCAGAAGCAGTAGGAGGGCCCGTGAGCAATGGCGGCCCGAAGTAGAAACAGCGGCGTTGGCTCTCCCTAGCCAGGAAGCGGACTTGCAACTGTGCCGGGGTCGGGCTGGCGGAGTATTTGGACCGGCGCTCGAGTTGTTGCCCATCTCCGTTCTCAGCCGAGCTGAGCGTTCAGCCGCCGCCCCTCCCAGCGCCGTGGCCAGTCCCCCAGCGCCAAGGTGTGTGGCAGGCGGGCGGGCTGGGCGGCCATGGAGACCCCGGTGGAGAACCCAAGCAAGGCGGCGGAATACCTTAAGGAGCTCAACAAGATCATCGAGACGCAGCAGGAGCTGCTGGAGAAGCAGAAGCTCCGGATAGACGAGCTTGAGCAGCAAGTGGCCCGGCTGTATCACGAGAACGCTTGCCTGCAGGACGAGCACCAGCGGCACCTGGCCACATGCAGGCTGCTGCTACTGCAGCAGGGAGCCCTGCCCGCGCTGCCGCCGCCACCGCCGCCGGGGGTCGGCCTGGAGAACGCCAAGGATGAAAAGTAAGGAGCCGGGCAGGAGAGGCTTTTAATCGACTTCTTGGGACGTGAGAGGCGGGGGGCGGGATAGATACATAATCATCTTTTAAAAAACCCACCTTGAAACAGCTCGAAATGTTCTTAGCTTGGGAAGGTCCGAATAGGCAGGTGGGTCTATAGAACTAGTTCTCGGGCGTTCGTGGCATCTGCGCTCTTTATCCCAAGGGTTACCGGTGAGACAAATGTGAGGTAGTGACGGCCTGTGCTGTTGGACAGTTTACGTGGCTCTGGATTACCTAAAGCCAAGCGCACCCCTCTCCCAGGCGCATACACACCGCCACCAAATCCCCCGACGGTTGATGACGATGTTTTTGCCTTTGCTTGCGTAGGGCTAGAGCGAGCCCCAGTAGAAGGAGGGAAAGAGGCGCGCTTCCCTCTCTGACATCCACGTTCTACATGGCTGCAGTAGCAAGAGTGTCTGCGTAAAGCCGCAGCATTCGGGTGATTTGCTCCCGATGCCTTGCTCCAAATGGGATGTTTCCGGGGTCAGGGGTTTGGAGCCTTGCAAAGCTTGCACGCGGAAGTACCCTGGCGAGCGCTAAGGGCTGTGACTGAGAAGTCTATCCACACTACTGCTTTAAAACGGTTTATAACAGTTTTGAGAACTGTTGGGGCCTAGGACATACTCCATATACAGTTTTCAAAACGTTTTCAAAGTGTTTTATCCTGCGTGTGTAGATAGGCTCTTAGTTCCAGAAGGCTTCAAGGAATGATGTTTGGGATAAAAGTGTGCAGAACCCAGGTGGTGCCTTCTAGTTCTGGCTGGCGGGTTGGGCCTCTAGGCCAAGGCAAAGCAAGGTGGTTAGTGGCAGTTGGAGGTGGAGTGAGGTGCTGCTAATGGAACTGACAGAATAAGGGTCAGTAAACATTGGCAGGTGGCCACCCTTCCAAACAGTGACTAGTTCAAATCTAAAGTTGATCTTCAGGAACCTGTTTGCTCTCAACCTCTACGTCTATTTACAGAGCTCTTTAATCTTTAATTAATCATGTACTGCTTACCCAGAATGGGGAGCTGCTTAACTGCATTACTGCTTAAAGTAAGGCCAATTCTGGAATAGTTAGAGCTACACTTGCCTGACTCTCCCTCTCTCCTTCTCTTTTCAACTGCTTAAAATAGAAATTAACACATTATTTTATGTAGGGATGGTAAAATGTATTTCTCAATCAAAGTTCACAGTGTAAAAGGTTTACAGTACTCGTTCCTGGGCTCTTGTTATATCGTGTTTGGGTTTTTTTTCTGATGAAACGAAAGTTTTGGAAGTTTCCTTAAGAGAGGGCAAGAACGTCCTCCTAATTAAACTATATGCCTGGTCAGTTGCAGTATAGTTATGAAGGTTATTATTTCTCTCATCTAGGGCTGCAGTGCTTAGTCCATTGACCATTTTAAGCTAAATATGACAAGGTTATGGCTGTTATAAAATGTCTTTGTAATTAATTAGACAGCAGATTTAAATGTAAATATTGATAATAAAATATTTAACTGCCCCCCAATCTCCCAACCTAGTGATGCATAGCATCTTAGAAGAAGTGAGAAGAAACTGGCTGAGTTTGGACGACACTTTAGGCAACGGAGGGGGGGAATAGCATACTCACGGTGCGTTATTGTTGTGGCGTCCGCCACACGACATGTTGCCCCTCCCCCTGTCATGCGGCTGAAAGTCCCGGCATCCTTCTGGGCTGCTGCGTCTCCTCACTCCCCCCTCTCTCAGTCCTCTGGCCATATCCCATCATTCATCGCAAGTTCTGCTGGCTGTATTGGAGCAGCCAGGGTTTTTTCGGTTGCTCCGCCCTGCGAACACTATGACCAAGTGGAATAATACATGGAGAGAGGGGGGTTCCCGCCACATGACACTTTAAACAACAGATTTCGGGATAAACAATGTGCAAGCCCATTGTTTTTCTCCATTGTTTAATTGCCCAAAATTAACGTACCGTCAGTTGTGTGTGCGTTGCCCTCCACATGACACAATAAGCAACGCAACTGACTGTTGCCTCTTCCCCCCCCCCCCCGTTGATTATCGTGTTGTCCGAACTGAGCCGCACTGTCTGTTTTAGTATGGTGTCCCTTGTGACATGTGTGCATCACTTAAAAACCATGACAACATGCATTTTCATCATAATATACACTCAACAAGGGAGGGGCTCAACAAAGAGCCCCTGCTTTGCATGCAGAAGATCCCAGGTTCAATTACTGGCATCTCCAGGTAGGGCTGGAAAACTGCTGCGTGAACCCCTGGAAAGCTGCTGCCAGTCAGTGCCAACAATACTGTGCTAGATGGTCCAGTGGTCTTTCTCAGTACAAGATAGCTTTCTTTGTATGCAAATTTATGAACACTTGTTTAAGCAGTAAATTGACGCAAACTCATAAGTATGATTGCCAATGGTAGAGGGCTCTTGCCTATGCTCTTCTTATCCTCCAAAGGAAAATGAAAGGATTTCTTGTAATTAGGATTATGTGTTGCTATGGTGAATTTTTCATACATTGCAGGGTCAGATGGAGTTTCCCCCTTTTAAATGCAATGTATCAAGTAATAGTTGCATCATAACAATATGAACAATCCAGGCCTTCACCTTGATTTGTTGTCTCAGATACAGTATTTCCTTGGTCATTTCCTCCACCCCCACCCCTCATGAGTATGAGTACTATATTTTACAATGCAATGCATTGGGCCTGGACTCTGGGTAGCACGGGTAGTTGCACCTTTATTCCTCAGCATGCGAAGTTTTTAGTAAAACTTGCGTTGCAATTGTAGCAATATATTCATGCATCTTTCTTGCAAAGGTCATAATTTTGGAGTTTGAAAATTTGTACAGAAAACACTTCCAAAGAATTAACTCATAAGAAGATCACCAATCATTGCTGCTGATTTTCAACCAGGGAAGCTGGGTTATAGTGGATTACAAAGAACTGTACTCTTATACTTGCTACCATTTGTTAGTCAATGTAAGGTGTGTCCTAGAAGCTCAATTCCATGTTTTGCCGGCTGTTTCTTTAATATTCACTATTTTATGTCCCTTTAAATTGCTTGTTCTTATCCATTTTTTCCTCTGGTGTTGATTTTTGTTCATTGTCTAGGGTGATGCCATTTATTTTAGAATGTATAACATAAAAGAAAGCATGTTGCTACTAGCTTCCCCCCCCCCCCAAAGAGACCCAAAATGTTCAATTGATTTGAAACATACTGAGGATAAATCCTTTCAAATAAATGAGCCTGTACAAGGGTGGGGAGCAGCTCCTTGAACAGTTTAGAGGACATGTGCTGTTGTTTAGGAAGTAAATCTCCTGCTTTCATAACAAGAGGGTTGGCTTTAAGGACTCTTTTTTTAAATCCCAATTAATCTTGTACATACGAATTCATTGAATAATGCCAGGGAATGGCCATACAAATGTACGACAATGTCCCTCACACACATTGTCTTATCAAGTAACATACTAGAAATAACACATGATTTGCCATGTTTTGATAAGGTATTTCTCTTGACTTGTGGAGGGAGCAGTTTCTGAGCTACAGCCTTGACGACTCAGGCTTTTTAAGTCTCTTAAGTGGATTTGATGTTGGGATCAGAATTAATCTGGGATATTTATGGAATAGTTATAATCATTCTGAGGTATAGTCCGAAAGGCTCAATGAGAAAGTTCAGATTTACCAGGCCTCTGCGGTCCTGTCCAGCACGTAGAAGCTGAGGGGTGGGTGGCTAGGGTTACCTCATATAATGTGAATGTGTGATTAAAAGATGCTAAGGCCTAGGTAGAAAATGCTGGTTCACTTCTAGGCCTCAACAAGCCATCTCCTTCTTTGTTGAGCCACCATAAAATGCTGGAAGCTGTCTCTGCTTTAGGCAATCTGCTGAAACTAATGCATTTATCTACTAGTCCTTTATAAATAATGTTTCTAGGGTATATGATTATAGGAGCCACCATATCCCCCAGCAAGTGAAATAAAACAAACATTGGCTTCTTTTACAGTTGCTACCTGTTCAACCTACCATAGACTTTGCATTTGGACTCACATACTAGCTTTGTCTGAAGTTCATTGGGATCACTTGATTTTCTTGTTAATGGTCATATCAACTTACAAACGTATATACCAAAATACATGAATACAGATAAGCATACAAAAACTCTGTAATACAAAGGATTAGAATACAAAAAAGACGCTGGAAACACACATTATCACAGATAGGTAGAATCCCCCAAGTTAATTATTCTCTTGTGGCCATAGCTCTGCTTCTCCTATCTTCAGGATGACTCCATTCGCCCTGCCCCACCCCTGAGGATTCCTAATATAAATCTTGGAATTAGTGTGTATGTAGTTCATGATGCAGCTTTCGTTCCATTTGAGTGATTTTTCTCTTCAAGTCACCCATGTAAGGAAGCAAACATATACATTGACACACACACACACACACACAATTTAGCATTTGATTATGCACATCAAACTTCATTTTTACTACATCTATTTATTGCCTTTCTGCCAAAGCACTCAAGGGATTTTACAGTTCACTATAATAACTTGTCATTTAAGAGGCATGATAGAAAATAAATGGTCAGGGAAGAAGAGAATAAACAAATTTGTGTACCAACTCTTTGATACTATTCCATAATGAAATTTCATAATGACCTGGTGGAATGGCTGCTGCAGGAGACAGTTCAGGGAGGGGACAAGGCAAGTGGGAGTTGGTCCCAGCAACAAGCTCTGATGTGGCTAGGTGGAATGGCTACTGATGGAAACAACGACATTCCATATATTCATGAAAAAGTGGATCCTTAGTTAGTTCACAGGTTAGCACAGATCCTCCTAGCATTAGCATTGTTTACCATTGTTCAAGAGTCTAAGGCTGCCTCTACAAGAGAGGTTTAAAGCTCTTTCAAGGCGCTTAAAAAAATTACCTCTACAAGAACGGAGCGCAAATCGGGCGTAGAGGCGCGTTGTCTCTCCGATTATGCGCATTATCGAATGCGTGTTAAATCGCGAGTTTTATTTTGCTCCGGCCGTTAAAGCGCATTTTGACTATGTGAACAAGCGCTTATGCGCACTAACTATTTGTAAAGCGCATTTTGGTCATCCGTTAATGCGCTTCGCCGCCTCTCGCTGCCTCTCGTGCAGAGGGATTAGGTGTAAATGCGCTTCAGCGATTATGCGCATAATCGCCTAACCGGGCGCAAAAGCGAATCCTTGTAGAGGGGACCTAAAACAAAATGCTTATGAACACGTCTTATAAAGAAATATATATTTTTAAAATGATTTTATGGTTTTAATTTTTGTGAACCGCCCAGAGAGCTTCGGCTATAGGGCGGTATAAAAATGCAATAAACAAATAAATACATAACTTTTCCAAATTGGAAGAGAGGACCAGTAGCTAACTTAAAGAAATACCAGTGCTGTGCCGAATCCTGCCCACTATTTTCAGCAACTTTTTCTCTCCCCGTGGAAGAGGTATTGTTTTTTCTCCCACTTTCATGGGGGGTGGGGGGAGAATTTTAGAGAATTTTCTCCTTAGGGAGACAGTGTTTCCACATACTTTTAAAAAGTGGTACCAGTTGCTGAGGGGGCTTCTTTCTATTCCTCGAAGAGCCTGGCAGTGAATGCCTATTGGAGACCATGTGACCTTGCTCTCTCCAATAGGCATTCAGGAAGAACTCCTGGACTCCAGCAAGTATTGGGGTGTTTTTAAAAAAGGGAGGAAACAAATAGAAAGAAGACCCTTCAAAACTGCCTACGCTTAAAAAAGTTTGTGGAAACCCTGTCCCCTTCCCCAAGGAAAAAAAATCCTCACCTCTCCCAGCCTCTTTTGCTAGAGTTTTCATTTTCCCACCCCGCACGCCCCACGAAATGCCATAAATGGAATAATAGAAACTTTTGATACAGCACTAAGAAATACTCCTCATCACCCAGAAGTGATTCTTGGGGCAACAGTTGTGTATTTTATAACAGAGAAATGTTACGATTTTACAAAACTACCAATTCTCTTGTGCATAGATTTCTTCCTTAAAATACCACATACTAGATGGAGTCATGCTCCCCCTAACAGATCAGATTCCCAGTGTGTGGTGCTTATTGATCTAGCACTGTCATTATAAGCTCAAGTACCCTCTTGGCTCAAATCGCCTTTTACTAGCTTTGGATAGAGAGAGCTTGCCCAAAATTACCCATGCTTTGGTAACCTTCCATTTAGGCTATTTCAATGGGTTGTACTTAGGGCTGCCTTTAAAAATGGTTCAAAAACTGCAGTTGGTCAAAAACAGGGCTGCTAGATTACTAATTGGGATGTATGCCTGCACTTTTTCAGCTACACTGGTTCCCAGTTCATTTCCAGGCCTAATTCAAAGTGCTGGTTTTAACCATCTAATTCCTAATTGGCTTGGGACCAGATTACCAAAAGAGACTGCTTTCTCCCATATATACCAACCTCAATATCTTCTTCAGAGGCCCTAGTTTGATTTCCTTTGCTGAATAAGGCAAAAACCCTTATTCACCGTGATTAAAGCCGTGGTTTAAAGTGTCTTCTGAACAGGGCCAGTAACTATCAGGGAGAGGGTCTTTTAAGTAGTGATACCCTAGTTATGGAAAATCTTTCTCAGATACTGCCATCCCTATAGCCTTTTCAGCACCAAGGTCATGTAATCTGTTCCTCTCTGTTTTAAAACTTGTGTTTTAATTTCAGAATTACTGAGTTTTAATTTTGTCTGTATTTTGCTTTGTTTTATCTTGTTTTTAAATTGTGTTGGTTATTGTATGCTGCCCAAAGATTATGCAGCATGCAACAGTAGAAAATAGCAAGATATATAGTTCCAAAAATATAAATAAAGCAAATGCACTTATGTTTATGATCCCTTTGGCCCCCTTCGCGCTTAAGATCAAATCTTGGATTAATTAATTTCCTTGGCATGTGTTGCCACCATTTTGTATGTGCAAAATCTAACTGGAAGTTATTCCATGATGTGCAAACCTGGGCAGTGTGGCTAGGTTTGCATATAATGCTAAAACATGATTTATATTAGTATGGGTTATTGAATCGTGGGCTGTCATTATGTGTGAACCCAGAACTATGGGTTAGCCATAAGTTGCTAACCATAAACAACTCACAAAGAGAACCCATGGCTTGTTAGGTTATGAACTCTGGGTTGTTTAAACCATGGATGGTTGTTAGGTGCGATCCCAGAACTATGGGTTGTTCATGGGAAGTTTCACCAGGCTAAAGAGGTGGTGGGCAAGAATGGTGTAAAAAGCCAGTCACTCTACAGGCTAGTATTATAGTGTTGCAAAGTTATATGTGGTGCAGGGACGGAGTGAGCAAAGGGACCAGGAGTCAAACAACCCAGGAATTGAAAAATAATCCGGGGTTTGGTCAATCATCCAGGAGCCAAACATGGGTTAACTCTGGGTAAGGCAATAACCCAGGATTAAGTAAACCATGTTTTTGTTAGGTGTGAACCAGTTCTGTGGGTTAATTATGGGTTAAACAACCCACAGTTAACCTAAGAAGAAATCATAAGCTAACTGTGGCTTGTTTAACCCAGTTTGCAAGTTGGGCCAATAGAAGGTTGCATATTCAAATGGAGGTGGCATGTGGCTCCGGCAAATCATGGGTTGATTAACCCATTACTGGATAGAAAAATCTGGAGAGAAGGCGAGAAGGACTGTGTACTGGAGATTCCCTTTATGTTTTAAAATGTGTTACCCTAACACAGTCTTTAAAATAGTACTCCGACTTCAAACCAAAAACAGTTATAAATGTCCTTCCATACCAGAAATCAGATGCCTGAATAACTACGCATAATAATTAAGGGATGGTCCATAGATTAGTGATATGTAGGCTTTGAATATAAAAGGTCCCAAGTTCATTCTGCAACATCTCCAGTGATGGTCTTGGTTAGCAGATGATGTTCAAAATGAAAAAAGATTTAGAGATTAGTCTTATTCTCTAGTCGGATATAGGCCACCATAAAATTATAGGCAGGATTTCAAACACCTGAAATATAGGATGTTTATTTCAAGAGGTTGCTTGAGATTGGAAACTTCACGGTAAAGTTGTCAACTCAGTAAAACCTAGTTATTCCAAATGGCTCCAAAGCAATTTAGGAGATGAAGTAATAGGACTTCTTAGGAGTGTTTATAGCTGTATTTCATTGTTCCCTAGTGATTGTCTTCTGGCTTCCTTTTTGCTTGGCAGGAGGTTCTCGGCATACTAGGAAATACTTGCTCAATTTAAATTACAGAATGGAGTTGAATGCTTCTAAAAAGCTGATGACAAATTACTGATTATGTTTATTAAATTGGAGTGAGTTGTCTCCTTAGTAAAATAAATAACATAAACCTAGACTACCTGGTTTATTGAGGTATTGGCTTTTGTACCGCACCTACTTTATCAGATGCAGATTGTACATGCCAAAATAAACAAGTTAATTTCTAGGAGCTGGTTCACACACTGTAACATGTAATTATGATTTGATTGTGTGAATGACCCATCACAGATCTTGATACTTTCATACTAACCAATGTTACATCAGACACAACTATTACTGGGGAAATTAGTTCACTTGTTCAGCTTTTAGTTGTCAAATGTAAATGTCATGCTCAAATCTCAGGTACAAACTGAAAGAAGATATTTACCATATTTCACTGAATCTAAGACACCATCGATTCTAAGACACACCTTAATTTTAGGGCCACCATCAGGAAAAAAGTGTTGCTTCGATTCTAAGACGCACCCCATTTTCAGACACATAATATTGGAGATAAGTACATCTTAGAATCGAAGAAATACAGTAGGGCTGTGCATGCCTCCCTTGATTCGCCACCCAGGGACCTGCTGGGCCTGGCCGGCACGGGCATGAGTCTCCCTCCTCCCTTTCCCACTCACTGCCAGCACTGCCTCGGTCCTCGCTGCCAGCGCCGCCCTGATCCTTGCTGTTGGTAGCGGCCTACCCGGCCTGGAAACACGGCGTTACTACAAAGAGATCTCGCGGGATCGTGGCCTACTTTGTAGTAACGCTGTGTTTCCAGGCCGGGTAGGCTGCTGCCAGCGAGGAGCCACTGCCATGGCAGTGAGGAACAGCCTTCCCCATTCACTTCCATCGCTGCCTTGGTCCTCGCCACCAGTACTGTTGGCAGCGGCCTACCCGGCCTGGAAACGCAGCATTACTACAAAGTAGGCCACGATCCCGCGAGATTGAGATCTCACGGGATTGTGGCCTACTTTGTAGTAATGCTACGTTTCCAGGCCGGGTAGGCCGCTGCCAGCAGCGCGGATCAGGGCGGTGCTGGAGGCCAAGGAGGTTGGTGCCAGCGGCGTGGAGTGGCGGCAATACAGGTGAGTGGGGAAGGCCGGGTCGCTTGGGGGGACATGCAGAGCCCCTTTGTGGTGGGGGTGTATCTTCAACCCCATATCAGCGCTGGAGAAATCCAGCGATTCTTAGACACCATCGATTCTAAGATGCACTCCATTTTTACAGACATAAATATGGGGGGAAAAGTGCGTCTTAGAATCGAGGAAATACGGTATTAAAGAAATATAATAGACAAAAGGGAAAGCAGCATGGGTACTTGAAAATGAAGTAAAAGCCTTGTGAATCTATGGTAAACTCTGTGGGCATGATTCAGTGGTGACCCCTACCACTTGCAGCTGCAACTCAGCGCTTCTTGAAGGCAAATCCATTTTATTGTAATTGGCTGGTGGAGGTGGGGCTGTGGGGAGCAGAGAGACTTCCCAACATATTTCACCAGTCAGTAGAGTGGTACATGGATAGGAAGATCTTATCTTTGGGGTCTGGGAGATAGACTAAAAAGGAGATGACATTAGCTATCTCTGGCAGACTGGATATATCAAAAGGCTTACTCTTTTGTGGATCTGAAGGCCCCAAGAAAGACATTATTCTGGATGGGCTATATAGATACCAGGAATTTGGCCAAAAAATGTTTGCAACTTTATAGAAATAGCCACTGAAGGATAGCTCCATGTCACAACGTTCACTTAAACAATCAGCATATTGATGACACCGTAATCCAAAGCTTTTAATCACCTCTCTCAGTGGCTTTGTGTAAATATTAAATAACACAGGGGACAAGTTAGAAACCTGTACGAGAGGATCCAGCAAGGTGCCATAGTCAATGATATCAAAACAGCTGAAAGGTCCAAGAGAACTAATAGGACTATATTTCCCACATCCAGTTCTCAGCACAGGTCATCAACCAAGCTGACCAATGCAGTCTCAGTGCCATATCCTAGCCAAAAGCCCCATTGAAATGGGTCCAGATAATACATATCATCCAGATATGTGTGGAGTTGTGAGCCCCCCCCCCCCCCATTTCCATCACTCCTTAGGCCAGTCTCAAATGTACAATTTTTGACTATCTTTTCCTAAGTATACTGGTCAAAGGAAGGCTTTTTAAAATGAAAGGACTTATCTTTGCCCTTTAAGCAAGAGGGCATCATTGCATATCTTATCAAAACAAAATTTGGTTAATACATTCTTCAGTGTGTGGAGCACTGCATTTGAAAATGTTAAAACTTCACCGCTGAGTAAAACAGTCCATAATATATAGATGAAGCAAGAACAATAAAATCTCCTATTAATGCATAACACATTGAAAAGAAAATGCCCAAAAAACTTTATTTTGAATAAAATGCAAGGAAATAACAACAAATCACTTCAGATGCGTGTATAGTAACACCCATGTTCTAGCTTATCAGTTAGGCCTCCTATATAAAAAGGGGAAAATAAAACTGATATAAGCAGAAAATGTCAAAATATGGATGCTAAATTTAAGTTTAGGAAATGGTCTACTAGATTGGTGAAGGCACTTCGCCAATGCAAATATTATACAAAAATACTGAAATCTGTTGAAATTTAATAACGGCCATACAGTCCAGAAAGCTTATATTCCAACAAAACACAAATATAGCACAGTAAGATATTAGTAAAATTTTAGATCTTAAAAACAAGGAAGGTGAAATTCTTACTGATCTGAAAAAATATGATGACCTTTCAAAATAGTATCTGCTACTTTATGGATTACACAATTGGCATGCATGTAAACATGACACTGCAGTCATGCAAACAATAATGGGTCTTATGCGAACAACTCAAGACGTTTTAAAAGTTTGGTGTATACAGTTATTTATATTTTAGAAAACCTTAGGATGTTTGGTTTGGGTAATGCATAGATTATCTGTTTGTAACCCTTTGGGGATGTGTAGATAGTGATCCTGTTCAGACGACATGCTAAGCATTTTGAGCTAAACATTGTGGCTTAGTGTCTCATGTGTACCATGATTTAGCATGGCGAAGTGGGGACTAGAACCTGGACCTCCTGACTCGCAGTCCAACACTTTAGCCACTACATCACACTGGCTAAACATGCCCAGTTCTTTCAGTCTCTCCTCATTGGGCTTTGTATCCAGATCCCTGATCATCCTCGTTGCCCTCGTCTGAACACGCTCCAGCTTGTCTGCATCCTTCTTGGTGGTGCCAAGAACTGGACGCAGTGCTCAAGATGAGGCCTAACCAGTGCCAAATAGAGGGGAACCAGTACCTCATGCAATTTGGAAGCTATACTTCTATTAATGCAGTCCCAAATAGCATGAAATGCTTTCCCCAGAGACGCTTGTGTGGTGCCAATTTGTCAGGGTTTTTTTGGTGCCAAGTGAGGATCTTTTTAGTTTTCCATACCATCAAAATCTTTTTAAAACTTGTGAAACATGTAAAATATTTCTTTACGTTAGGAGGGTTGATATACTAATTATTTTATTTTCTCAGCAACAGTTCTTATGCTGCAGTTTTATTGTGTTTGTGGGTGTATTTTAATGTTTTATTGATATTATTGTAAGCTGGCTAGAAGTCTGTTACTGAGTGCAATATTCAGTGAAAAAAATCATACTTCACCCAGTCCTGAAAAAATAGAGGAATGGGGTGCATTGTGGTCCTTCGTCTAAATTGGGGCAGCAGGTGGGGTGGGGTGGAGAACTCACAGCTCTTTAAAATGGACCTGAAATTACCAAAGCTGTGCAGTTCACAATGTACTTAGTGAAGTATTCTTTCCAGGGCTGTCATGGCTCTTCTCCCTTTTCCTTTATACCATCAATGATGTTTCAGATAATTTTAAAAAATCTTCCATTTTTTTTCTGATGGACCCCATCAGTACGCTTCTTCCAATGCAAATGAGACTTAAAGGTAGTTTAATGGTGAAAAGTCTTTTTCCCCTCTCTCTTGAGTCCAGGCAGTCTTTGTGGGCAAACTACTGATGTGCAGTCCTGCTTCGCTTAGTTCAAATGTAGTAAGTAAATGACTATAAAATGAACCTTACAATAAACAAGGGGAATGCTGATGGACTAGTTGATTGTAAGCCTTCATTAGTAGTAATGATCTAGCATAGAGCAATAACAGTAGATGTTCCTCACAATGAAGATCTGTTTCATCTAGAGCAGGAAAACTGAGATTTCAGCAGAGAGTTTGACTCTCTACACTCTCTTTACCCTTTTACCACCTATTCAAATGTTGACAAATAAGACTTATATTGGATCGGGATTAGGAATCAAGGGGGCCTGGACTTGCATGGTTAATGTTACAAGATGTTTCATCAATTCATGGGGGGAAGGTCAAAACTCTGAAGTTATTGCCCTTATTATGGCTTTGTGTTATATTTAATGTACAAATTCAAGCACAGTTGGCGACTTCATTGATTTCTCTAAAGTGAAAAGGTATTCTATTCAAGACCGCTTCAGGTAATTGACAGTTTTCAGGTGGAAAATTCTAAATTCATTTAGAATTGGTTCTGACTAAAGGTGTTTTATTAAAATAGACTGATAGTTTTCCTGTACTTTGTACCACTTCACTTCATCTCCTTGCCTCTTCTGAATAAAAATAGATGGCTGATCATGGTTGAAGATAATCCACATATTTATGATGTATACAAATGAAAACTTAACTTTGGCACTGTATGTACTGAGAGCCATAGTGTAAAAATACACGAATATTATTTGTATTATCTGACTCAATTGAGACTTATGAACCTCTATAGCTTAACATTAAGTTAACAGCACCCTTGCCTAAGGAACATGTTTAACCTAATATTTGTTTGTGATGCATATATCACTATTAGCACTTATTCCTAGGCTTACCAACAGTCTAAGAGGCCACACACGGCATTAACAATAAGACATCAAAACAGATTCAGGAAGTGAATATTTCTACTGCCTATATACTTAAAAAAATGAAACTGTCAGTTTCTAGCAATGTCAATAGTATAACTAACATCCTGCCTCATGCCTGGAGTGATGGCAATATTCTTCGGAGTCTTCATTATCTTTGACAGATGTCAGTACATCAAAACTTTCAAAATTATAAAAAGTCATGTTAACAACCTTTCAATTACAACTTAACTCTGCATAATTTACAAAATATTAAATATCCGAGTAAATGTAAGTCCAAATACACAGCTTGAGTTCAGAAGGAGACAGATTGAGTTCAGAAGGAGGAAAACTCCCAGCAGATGTAACAGAACAATGGCAAGTGCTTATACTCAGGCATATTCAGGAGCAGTGAAAGCAGAAAAAAAAAACCCAACCAAACCCAATATATCTCTGCCTCTATTCAGGCCTCTGTGTGCTGCCTAGCGAAGCTTTTCAGGGTTGTCTGGGGCTTATTTCATGCTGGCCCTAAGGATGTTGTGAATCAACAAACACCCACTGTGATATGTTTGCAATGCACTTCTAAGAGAAAATTTCTTACACTGGCCAGGACTTAGACTCCAGTGTTCAAGCAGGTGAATCAGGTGAGGTATCCAATGCATAGGCTTGTCCAGTTTTGTTGGATGTGGTTCAGTTGGTACAGCTCAAGAGGGTTGACAATGTGCTTGGACAGGTTTGAGCAACCACTTCTTATCCCTCTTGGATTATAAAAGTCAATAGAGAGGGAATAGCCAGCCATGCCTGGGAAGTAATTAATACCTCCTTGCGAGAGGGAGTGGGCTCAAGCCACCTGAAAGAGGCAGTTGTGAAACTACTCCTGAAGAAATAGTTCCTTGACCCTGACGAGCTTAAAAACTTTAGGCTGGTGGTAAATATTCTTTTCCTGGGCAAAGTCCTTGAGCACATGGTTTCCAACTAGATCCAGGCACTCTTGGATAAGACTGATTATCTGGATCCATTTCATTTGGATGCAGGCCAGGTTTTGTCATGGAAACAGCATTGGTCACCCTGTATGATTACCTATGTTGGGAGAGAGAGAGGGAGAATGTGATCTTGTTGATACTCTTGATCTCTCAACGGCTTTCGATACATTGACCATGATATTCTTCTGGGGTGACTGTCTGAGCTGAGTGTGGGGTATCACATTGCAGTGGTTCTACTCCTACTTGGATGGGTGGCTCCAGAAGGTGGTGCTTGGGTAATATTGCTCGGCCCAATGGACTCTCCAGGATGAGGTTCCTCAGGGGTTGGTTTTGTTCCCAATGCTATTTAATATCTACATAAAACTGTTGAGTGGGTTATCCAGAGTTTTGGAATGCATTAACATCAGTATATTGATGACACGGAACTCTACTCCTTTTCATCTTCATCAGGTGAAGCTGTGGATGTGCTAGATCAGTGCATGGCTGTGACAATGGATTGGATGAGGACCAATAAATTGAAGTGCGATCCAGATAAGACTGAAGTGCTGTTTGTATGTGGTTCTTCTGACTGGTGTTCATCCTGTTCTGTCTGGGGTTGCACTTATTTCTAAATTCTTTTTAAAAGGTAATATTATGAACATACCCATTAATACTCAAAGACTATGTTACAGATGTGATTAGCACCTCTTGGTCACCCTAGAAACATTAGGGCAGCCTGGTGCACTCTAGATGTTTTGGGCTTCAATTCCTATTATCATTGACCATTGTCATGCTAGCTAGGGCTGTTGGGAGTTGTAGTCCAACACACCTGGAGAATATGATATTTCTGAAGGCTGCATTAGTTCTTTTTGGCTCCCCCTTTCCTTGCGCATCACACTGCCTTCCCCAAGTCCCTCACAAGGGGGAGAAGTAATAGATGGCAGGGGTGTCCTACTTTCATCCAGGAGAGGTTGCCCTTTCATTGGCTGAAAATGATATTTTGGTTGTCATCTCCAACCAATGAAAGGATTTGCAGATGTATAAACTGAGCTCCCACTTGGTAAGTGTGTGTGTATGTGTATGTATGTATTTGTTGGGAGCTGCTAGAGGGGCTCGAGTAGTGCTGAGTGGGTCTGACCCTGACCTTGAATTGGAGCAGACTTGGAGCTGGGGAGCTTCATATTTTGTGCTTCCCTCTCCTTTAAAAATCTCACACCATTATTAGATGTGACCCTTTGGGTTCTCACATGTAGATCTCATTAATGTGACTTGTATGTGCGTCTGGAAAAGACCACTAACTCTAACCCTTTTAATTTGGATAGAGTATATCAAGCAAAATTTTATGTTCGAGTATTATGAGAGTATTGCCTGACTGACACTGAAACGTGGGTTGTTATAGCAAAGTATGTTTGAAAAAAATCAAAGCAAGTTGGTGAATCTTTAAATAAGGTACTTGGAGAATACTGTAAAAGCAATCAGTTCAATATGTATTGCATATCTGCAATTTTCAACTAATGGGTAATATAGCATAATGTAATATGGTATACTGATGTTGCTGTAAGTGAGGGCCTGATTACTGGGGAAATTGTGCTTCAGAAAGAGTATATTCATGACAATTTAGCAGAATAACCATTGGTAAAAGGTATTTAATACAGCTTTCTGTTGTTGTTTTCAATATTCTAAAATTCTCTTCCAATCTGAAAATCCATTTGTTCTTTCATGCTGAGCACCCCACAATTTAAACTGATTTAACTGAGTGGCAAGTAGAAAATGTAATATCTTTTAACTGCTCTGCTTTAACTTTTTATGATATGCTATTATGCTACAGTGCATTTGAAATATGAGCAAAGTAGGCTAGAAGCCAATACAAAATCTAAGATTGACTGGATAACATTTTCCCCAGGTCTCAGTGAATTGCTATGCTGTAAGCCCTTAAAGAAATATTAAAATGGAGTTCTAGTCACTGGATCCCCACTGTCAATTATTTGAAAGTTTGGCTGCTTTGAACTTTGTTTTGTAGAGCTAATTTGTACATTCCCTTTTGTGTTGTCGTTGCTGAGACAATGCTTCTCCCCCATGGCTGACTCCTACAGCTGGCAACATAAGGCTTGAATCACGTGGGTACTTTACGTGCTAGCATTCCTCTTCCTCTTCTATTGGAACAATGGATGATCTGGCTTGTGCGCATGATACAAATGTTCCTAATTACAGGTGTGCATGGTACAAATGTTCCTAATTACAGGTGCAACATTGGAGATCAGATTTGCAACCCATTACTAGGGAGATAACAAATGGATTGGGCTCTAGATTTGCAAGTGGTTGTTTGTCAGATGTAATACCTAAATCAAATGAAGTGTGTTTCTCTTTAAGTGGGGAGGGGAAGAAAGAAGCTGCAAAGTCATATACAGGCCTGATGTCCTGGTTTTAACTGCTGAATATAATTGAAATTCCTGTTCAGAGATGCAGACCTCCAAAAGCCATTTGGGATGAAGTCTCTTAGCAAAAACAAGCTCAGGCTTGTTTTTGAAAACTCTGTAATCAGATCAACAAAACATGTCTGACTCCAAGGAACCTATCTTTAGGGAGAAATTTCTTTTAATGGCAGATGGTGGAGGCAGTACAGAGAATGAAATATTTCAAACTACGTTTTAAATGGATACTGCCAAGGGAGGTAAATTATTAAATTTAAAATGTGATGAATTATTAAATTCTTATTGCAACCCAGCATCACAAAAATGTGGTCTTAATAGATGCTCTTTGAAATTAAGAAGGCTTTAAAAATGGTTTTACACTGAAACTATATTCATTACAATGGTCATGGTAGAGATCCCAAAAGGGAGAATAAAACATTCCTGGAAGGATTACAACAGCATGCATAGCACTAATAAAAATACCTGCTTGCCTTGCCAAAAGTCTCGTGAAGGCTTGAGGAATGTGCTCATAATCTCTATAACAGCAGCGGGCAACTTGTGGCCCTCCAGATGTTTATGGACTGCAACTCCCATCAGCCCTCACCATCGGCTGTACTGGAGTAGGAATTGTAGTCCAGCATCATCTTGAGGGCCACAAGTAGCCCACCCCAGCCTATAACTAGTTAAGGAGCGAAATCTGAACACGATTTTTAAAAATCCCATTGAAGTCAATGGGATCTAAACAACTTAACAGTGTGCAGAATTACAGGCGCTGTCCTTGAGCCTTCTATGAAGACAATACTGCTACTGTCTTTATTCAGTAGAAGATGGCAATAAAGCTGAAAGTTTAATCTACGGACTCTAATTCAAGTATGTACAGAGGAGCAGTTTTCCTGCCTCTTGTTCAAAATTTCTCATTAATAAGGAAAACCAGTCCATTAGCTTGTTCTTTTGTTTTGTTTAGGAAATGGTGTTTACCCATAATTCCCATCAGTTTTGCTTATCCAAATGGAGAACATATTTTGCTCTGTGTTCAGTTTTGGTAGAGGAGGTGCTATTTTAAAAACAAAACATAGAAGTAATTTGAATAATACCAGTAAAAATACTTCCTGCATTTTCCATGAATAGCAGTTGCTCAAATGATAACTACAACACTTACATGCTCTGGCTTTCAATATGAGTAGCTGTAAAATAGTAATGGTTTGCCATTGAAAACTCTTAGGTAATATGTCGTTTCTTTTTTTTAAAAAAAGCCCAGGCAAGTTTTCCTTAAACTTAGCCAGCTTTCTTTTGTGTTGCCTCTAGAATTCACAGTTTAAACACACAACTTTTTAAAATGTAAAATAACTGGCATTTTAGGTTGCAATCCTGTGCTCAGATACTCAGGGTTAGACCTCGGTGAAATAACTAGAATTTGAATGCATAACTGTTTGCTGAACTGCAGTAGAATTTAGCAGCATAAAAACATAGTTAGTAACACTTACTATGTCATTTTCATGAATCACTCATTCATGCTCCCTCTGCTGGTTCATTAGCATTATTCCACTGTTTAGAAGATGCATCGGATTTATTATAATTCATAATAAACTGTAATGTAAATGTTTGATGATTACCTTTTATTTATAAGTTTTGCATTATGCAGCCAGTTGAGGTGCTTTAGGTAATAGATGAAAATGTTTTTGTTCTTTCCAAAGTTAATTTAAATGCCACTAGTTTAAATTTGGATATTAACTTAACTTTACCACATTTTGATAAACCTGGAAGGAGAACCAGCTTGGCTCAAGAATGCAAACCTCCTCCTCTTCCTCCTCCTCCTTCTTCTGTTTTGCTTTTAAAAGTTGGATAAACTATAAATATCATATTCTGTAGATCCAATCTACAAAGGGAGAATGTAGATGGTTATGTAGCCAAATAAGCACCACCCATGCACAAGTATCAAATATAATCACTAAAAAAAATTTCAATGGGCATTAACCCACCTCCTTCCCAAACAAAACAAAAAGGAAAACTAACCATGCATGAGTTCATGCAGGGGAGAGGGATGGCAAAAGGAACTGATGGCTGAAACAAGAAGGACAGCAAGTGGCGAGTGAGAAAAAGACACTCAGATTGAGGAAGGGAAAAGATACATTATTGCTTAAGGGCTTTTCCACATGACCGTTTCTTCCCGGAATTGTACTGCTCTTTCTGCTCCCTCTTTCAGTCATGGGCCATTTACGCTGGCTGGTTTTATCCTGGAACTTCCCATTTCTTTTCTTTACACAGACAGGTATCACTTCTCCCGAGCAGTAGCATTGTTGTGAGTCAAAGTTTTATAGGAACATTTGACTTGCATTTATATCTGTGTTCCACATTTATTTCCCTCTCACTAGCCGGTTATTGGTCACCCTGTCGTGATTGACACAGCCTTCCAGTACAGGCAATTGGCTGCCAGCCTCACTGTAAAAACACTACTCAGGTGCGAGGGAAATCTTGTGCTCCCAGAGGTAAAACAGGTTGAAAGGAAGGGGCAAATTCTGAGGGAGAAGAGGGTAAAATTCCTTCCCCGCAACAAAGGGGGAAGCAGATCTGCTCCCCCACCCCAACAAGAGCATCCCTTTAAGTTCAGTGGGGCTTACTCCCAAGTAAGTCCTGGCTGTCCTGGGGATTGCAAGGAAACAATGCAGTCCCCCTCAAATAACTAACCCTATGACCCTGGTGGGCAGGCGGAGCAGCTGCAGTGGGAGAAACAAATGTGCTCAGCAGTCTCAGCCATCCTTGTTCAGCTGTCCTGCTGACCTGCCATGGAGAAGCCCTTTTTCAGCAATGCCCACCTGCCAACTTGTCATCCTACCAATGCAACTGCAAATGGTGGCGGCAGAAGTCCCTGGAACAAGAGGCAGATATACTGCACCAGTCACAGCCTCCTCAGCATAACTGCGCCCCTCAGTCCCCCACCCACATGAAGTGACATGGTAACAATACACAGGCTTGCAATGCCGGTCCAATAGCATGAGCAGGAAAATACCACATTTCCCCCAGTTTGAAATAACAGGAGTTAGGCAAAGGGAAAAACCGAGAAAGAAACTGTACAATGACATCGTCAAATAAAGTACCCAGAAAATTCCGTGCCAGAGGAATGTTGATTGCACCCTAAGTCTCTCTGCCCTCTCCCATTCACCATTTAGTTTTGTTCCTTGCAAATGTGACTCTCTCCCTGTCTCTTCCATTTTTTTTCTTTAGCCCAAATCATTTAAACAGACAGTCCAATAATGTACTGGGTATCTGGCAGACTGGTTCTCTTTCCACAACCCCAGATTAGCAAGGAGGAAGAAACATTGCTGCTGCAAGAAAGAGAAGACTTAACACTCCCACCCCATCTTATCTCTCCCACTCTGTTGCTAAAGGATCTGGGATGGAAAGAATGACAAGGGTGAAATCTCTGGGGTGGCTGGAGGGACAAGGGGGGAAATCACCTGTTCCTTTTTGTTTGCTTGTTTTTTAAGCTCATGACATCCAAACTATGCTTGGTTCTCCCTCCTCACTAAAGGTAGTGGTAAGCCTCCCTGTATGTGTGCACACTTGCAATATTTTTAGGTGGGGCCTGACTTTCATTAAAAGCTCTGATATTCTGCATATTAACTGAATTCTACCAATAAAATTATAATGTTAAAGTCTATTGCATTTGTATATCACTTTCTTTCTGAAGAGCTCATAGAAACTGTATATTTTCGTAATAACCCTTTGAGGTAGATTAGGGTGGGACCTTAAATGTGCTTCAATGAGGTTGCTCAGTGAGCTTCATAAATAACTGTGTGAAGCTGGGTTTCCATCCCCCATGCAAGCTCAACTCAAGCTATTGTTCCACACGGACTCTCTTGAATATCCTGTGTGTGTGTGTGTGTGAGAGAGAGAGAGGGTGTGTGTGTGTGTGAGAGAGAGAGAGAGAGAGAGAGATTAATCTCTATTCTTACTCCTGCTAAAAACAAAACTTTTTGTTGACACAGTAAAACCCACTGACATCAATAAATATTTTGTCACTTGCATTATGAGTTGCAGAAGACGAATAGTAGCTTTGAAATTACAGATGTTAGAGCCAAGGCCTTTCTCTTATTACCACTTCAGTAAGTAAGCAAGTGATGAAGCTTTACCAGTTTTAGGAAATTAATTCTCTATCACTTTGATTTTGAGTAGATCTAAAGATGTCTCTAGCAGTCTTCTCTAGAACCGTTCCTGCAACACTTTCATTATGGGAATAACTCTAAAGGCTGCAATCCTATGCACACTGACCAAGGAGTAAGACCCATTGGACGCTGTGAGTTCAGATATGCTGTGAGTTGCAATTTATAAACTGTTAGGAGCACATTCGGAAGAATGCAGCAGATTGTTCAAAATAATGTGAATTGAATTCTTGTTGATCTAGAGTGTGTGAAAGATCTGCAAGATAATTAGGGATGGCAAAAGTCTGTGCTAGATTGGTTAGTCCAAATTTGAGCCAATGGAAAACTACAGAAACACTAGTTTTAATTGGATAAATAAATGATCCAGAGTGTTCCTCCTCCTGCCCTGCAGTTCTCCCTGAGCCACCATGATGATTATTATTATCTTTATTTATATCCCGCCTTTTGCACGTGCCACAATTGTCTTTTAAAATGAATTAATAGGAATCCAAGCCAAGTGCTTTTATTGTAAAAGAGAATAATAATACTACAGAATAATGGCCAGTCTTTAGTTGTTGACATTCTACTCTGCCTGATCTATATGGAAACACAGTATTTACTTAATGTAGTGCTACTCAAGATTTTCTTTGCAGAGCTCTAGGATAGCCCTATTTATCCAAATATCTGATCCCAAAATACCAAGTTGTGTATAATTCTAGAACAAAACCAGTAAAACAGGAGGTGTGAATAATTGGATAAACATCTAAGTCACTTCACAAGTCCAGTCTGCTATAGACCTCCTGTTTATGCAACATTTTTTTCGTGCCCTGTTTTCCTGCTCCTTCTGAGTATTGCATGGGACAGTGGAATAGGAATATGGGAAATGTCTGATTAAAACGCAAAGAGCAAAGGGGCCCAGAGATGTTGGGGAGGGCTGAGCCATTTCTGGATGAGCTCCAAAAGGATTCCTTTAGAATTGAACACCCACAAAACATGGCAACCATACTCAGTGGTTCCAGACTTTACCAGCTGCTCCAATTATACATACACGTATCTTGCAAAACAGATATGAAGAATGCAGCTAATTAAGAAATGTATAGTTCTTGTATGACATGCATTCCACTTCATTTTTAGGGAATGCTTGTGCTAAAGTAGAGCTGTATGCAAATGGTCTCTCAAAATTCTCCTCCTTATTTGTGGACAAAGAAACTGGGGAGACAATTTCACTGAATTGTTCCATGGGGAGGATAAATTCTCCAACAGTTTCTCACACGTAGGGCTCACCACTGACATGGGTTGTAACACTGCTTCTTTCTTTTTTCTTAAGGGATTATTTTTGTGTGTGTACTGCCATTGAAACTGTGTTTTGCATTCTCCATAATGCCTCATATCTAGCATTGTGTGGACACATTGTACGGGTAGGAGAGAAGGTAGCCACCATTTTTAAAAAACGGTAAGGAAAATATGGAGAAAAAAAAATGTAAAGTGGCCTTCTATTTTTAGTAGGATAGGAAAAGAAAAATGTGATCTTACGGAAAAAAATGTCTTCTGAGAAATTATAGCTCAGTTCTAGTTGTCATTCTTCAGGGTTCAGGGTCTTCCCCAGGGTCTTCTAAATTGTAAATTTCTGAAGGATAATTATGAATACATCTTGCCTCTAATGCAGAGATTGATAGTGTCACTACTTCTCTGAAAGCTTTGTAGCATATGTGAAGGGGATAGTGTTGTGTCCAGCTCCAGGGAAAAGGTGGAACTAGTGCTATTCCAAACTCTGTCCCCCAGTTTCATGAAAGTGTTATTCCCCCGTGAAAGAGGCTTCTGTTTTTTGGCCTCATTCATGGTCTTTTAAAATTAATTTTGAATTTAATTTTGTGGTGTGCTTGAGTTTACCTAATTACTGTGAGGTATCCATGTGTGCTGTGTGTGTTCTTGTTTCAATTACCCATCTCCCCATTGCTCTGCAGCCTCCAAGGCTGCCTAAGCTTCCTGGCCTATGGGAGGAATTACCTCATGATATCTTTCTCTGGGCTTTGATTGAAGTGCAGGAAATTGAGGAAGCTACAGGCTACTGAAGATGGCATTCCACATCTACCTCATCAGTGAGGTAAGCACAGGAACACCTAACCCAACTCATGAGAATTTCTAGGAATATGGGAAGCTGCCTAATACTAAGTCAGAGCATTGGTCCATCTATCCCAGTATCATCAACACTGACTGGCAGCCGCTTTCCAGGTTTTCAGGCAGGGACTTTTCCTGCCTTACCTGGAAATGCTGGGGATTGAACCTGGAACCTTCTGTATGCAAAGCACATACTCTACTACTAAACTATGATTGAAAAATATGGGAGAAAATTTTGGCACAGCACTAATTTAAGTGCACCAGGTTTCACCTCTTGGAGCCATAGGTTAAGCTCATTAGTAAAATTTGAGCCTGTTAGACATGTTTCTCTTCAGGATGAGTTAGAGAAAGTTTCATTTAATTTTAAAAGCTTCTTAGATTGTGCTTGCATATCCTTATTTTGACTTCCAGATGTTCTGAGCAACATTATTAATATTTGTTGTAATAATTATTGCTTACTGTATTATTTACAGCTTTGTACCTGCCAGATAATTCTTAATTATCTTAATTGTACATTTTAATATTTATCCTTGTATCTATATGTGGCAGCAACATCTCCATATGATTAAACAAATAGCTAGCCTGATTGCATAAAAAACCCCTGTGGAATTCTCTTCCAACATCATGAACAGTTTTGTTACCATTCCCTCCACATACAACATCAATAGCTTATCTGCTAGCAATAGTTTATCTCAGCTGAGCTCTGGTACCAGAAGTGACCTCAGCTAGAGAAACAGCACTTGAGGAATGTACAGTGCAGGGCACTGGAGGAAATTCAGCAGTTGGCATAGAAGACTTGAGCCTCATCTTCATGAGCACAGGAGAAGTGAGCATTGTTGTTACTAGGGATGTGCACTGACCCCCCGGATCGGATCGGATAGCGGATCGGAATCGGACCTGGGGGGTCGGATCGGATCGGATCGGATCGGAGGATGGTCGGATCGGATCGGACCGGATGTCCGATCTGGATCGGACGCCATTTTGAATGCTTTTTCCCATAGCCAAGTATTGTTTTACAAAAACGCCTATAACTTTTTCATTTTTAAAGATAGAAGGATGAAACTTGGGCACATTATACACTGATTAGGGATAGTTATCTGTGAGAAATTTCAGAAAGATTGGTGCATGCGTTTTGTGGCAATTAATTGTTTAATAAATACCCAGAAATGCCTATAACTTTGTCATTTTTAAAGTTACAAACATGAAACTTTGCCACATTGTAGGTGGTACCTTGGGACCTATCTGTGAGAAATTTCAGAAACTTAGGTGCTTGCCTTGTGTGGCAATTAATTTTAGAAAAATGGGTAGTAGTGGGGTAAATACATTTACGCCTCCCATTTTTTTATTTTTGAAGATACAAACAGGAAACTTGGGCACATTACAGGTACCACTTGCCTTGATATGTGTGTGAAATTTCAGAAACATTGGAGCTTGCCTTGTGTGGCAATTAATTTTTGAAACAATGAGGAAAGAAACACCTATAACTTTGTCATTTTTAAAGTTACACACATGAAACTTTGCCACATTGTAGGTGGTACCTTGGGACCTATGTGTGTGAAATTTCAGAAACATAGGTGCTTGCCTTGTGTGGCAATTAATTTTTTAATAAATACCCAGGAATGCCTATAACTTTGTCATTTGTAAAGTTACACATATGAAACTTTGCCACATTGTAGGCGGTACCTTGGGACCTATGTGTGTAAAATTTCAGAAACGTAGGTGCTTGTATTGTGTGGCAATTAATTTTTGAAACAATGAGGGATTCATTGGACAGCACTTGCCCATAGGGATTCATTGGACAGTACTTGCCCATAGGGATTCATTGGACAGTACTTTCCTATAGGAAATCATTGGAAAGCACTTGCCCATAGAAAATCATTGGAAAGCACTTGCCCATTGAGAAATACAGTTATGCCTCCCACTTTTTTATTTTTGAAGATACAAACAGGAAACTTGGGCACATTGTAGACTGGTTAGGGATAGTTATCTGTGAGAAATTTCAGAAAGATTGGTGCATGCGTTTTGTGGCAATTAATTTTTTAATAAATACCCAGGAATGCCTATAACTTTGTCATTTTTAAAGTTACATACATGAAACTTTGCCACGTTGTAGGTGGTACCTTGGGATCTATGTGTGTAAAATTTCAAAAACGTAGGTGCTTGCCTTGTGTGGCAATTAATTTTAGAAAAATGGGTAGTAGTGGGGTAAATACATTTACGCCTCCCATTTTTTTATTTTTAAAGATACAAACAGGAAACATGGGCACATTACAGGGAACACTTCGCTTGATATGTGTGTAAAATTTCAGAATGATAGGTCCAGGCATGTGGTGGCAAGGTGTCTGCACACACCACTTTGAAGACTGTAGAAAATTTCTCCTGTAACGATCCCAGCGAGAGAGAGTGATCCTAGGCTCAGCCGTTCTGCTTGAGTGAAAGTATCAAAGCAGACACGAGCCAAGTGCTACTTTGTTTCTCCTTTTGTAATGGATACTAGCTCAGTTGCAGCCAAGCGTGCAAGGATCAAAGAGATGAGAGAAAGTGTTTCCTTCTTCTTCCCGGGAGGCGGGAGGGTGCAATTGACAGCCCCAGCCTCTGTGTAAAAAAGGTTAATAACTTTTAATCTAAAAAATTCGTAGCCACCACATGCCTGGACCTATCATTCTGAAATTTTACACACATATCAAGTGAAGTGTTCCCTGTAATGTGCCCATGTTTCCTGTTTGTATCTTTAAAAATAAAAAAATGGGAGGCGTAAATGTATTTACCCCACTACTACCCATTTTTCTAAAATTAATTGCCATACAAGGCAAGCACCTACGTTTTTGAAATTTTACACACATAGGTCCCAAGGTACCACCTACAACGTGGCAAAGTTTCATGTATGTAACTTTAAAAATGACAAAGTTATAGGCATTCCTGGGTATTTATTAAAAAATTAATTGCCACAAAACGCATGCACCAATCTTTCTGAAATTTCTGACAGATAACTATCCCTAACCAGTCTACAATGTGCCCAAGTTTCCTGTTTGTATCTTCAAAAATAAAAAAGTGGGAGGCATAACTGTATTTCTCAATGGGCAAGTGCTTTCCAATGATTTTCTATGGGCAAGTGCTTTCCAATGATTTCCTATAGGAAAGTACTGTCCAATGAATCCCTATGGGCAAGTACTGTCCAATGAATCCCTATGGGCAAGTGCTGTCCAATGAATCCCTCATTGTTTCAAAAATTAATTGCCACACAATACAAGCACCTACGTTTCTGAAATTTTACACACATGGGTCCCAAGGTACCGCCTACAATGTGGCAAAGTTTCATGTGTGTAACTTTACAAATGACAAAGTTATAGGCATTCCTGGGTATTTATTAAAAAATTAATTGCCACACAAGGCAAGCACCTATGTTTCTGAAATTTCACACACATAGGTCCCAAGGTACCACCTACAATGTGGCAAAGTTTCATGTGTGTAACTTTAAAAATGACAAAGTTATAGGTGTTTCTTTCCTCATTGTTTCAAAAATTAATTGCCACACAAGGCAAGCTCCAATGTTTCTGAAATTTCACACACATATCAAGGCAAGTGGTACCTGTAATGTGCCCAAGTTTCCTGTTTGTATCTTCAAAAATAAAAAAATGGGAGGCGTAAATGTATTTACCCCACTACTACCCATTTTTCTAAAATTAATTGCCACACAAGGCAAGCACCTAAGTTTCTGAAATTTCTCACAGATAGGTCCCAAGGTACCACCTACAATGTGGCAAAGTTTCATGTTTGTAACTTTAAAAATGACAAAGTTATAGGCATTTCTGGGTATTTATTAAACAATTAATTGCCACAAAACGCATGCACCAATCTTTCTGAAATTTCTCACAGATAACTATCCCTAATCAGTGTATAATGTGCCCAAGTTTCATCCTTCTATCTTTAAAAATGAAAAAGTTATAGGCGTTTTTGTAAAACAATACTTGGCTATGGGAAAAAGCATTCAAAATGGCGTCCGATCCGGATCGGACCTCGTCGGATCGGATCGGATCGGATCGGAGGTTGATCGGATCGGATCGGATCAGATCGGATTTTCCCGATTTTGGGGCGGATCGGATTCGGATCGTGGAT
This sequence comes from Anniella stebbinsi, assembly GCA_029215795.1. Taxonomy (NCBI): domain Eukaryota; kingdom Metazoa; phylum Chordata; class Lepidosauria; order Squamata; family Anniellidae; genus Anniella; species Anniella stebbinsi. The sequence continues at coordinate 117,870,906 of JARDYH010000005.1, read as the reverse complement.
CGGATCCGATCCGATGCACACCCCTAGTTGTTACTCTCCGCAGTAAGCTGAAATCGGCTCTGCTCCATCATTGTTACATAGCAGAGCCAGCCATCCCTAAAATCCGGCTTTTCAGTGCCAGAAAAGACATACCTCCAGGCGGTGGAGAGAGAGAAGAATAGAACCAATGTCATCTGGAGAGAGGCTTGTTACCTACCCCTCTCCAGGTTCTCCCTGCCACTGCAGTTTAATGAATAAGGATGGAGAGTAATTAACCCACAATACTGGCTCCCCATCAGACCAACCCACCTGAAAAGAATTTCACCAGCCCTAACACTACATCAGAAATCCCAATTAATGCAGCTTCCAACTCTGGAGCTGCGCAGCTCCAGAAATCACGCCACATCACAGAAGCGAATGAACACAGTCCCTTTGCAACTCTGGAGCTGCACAGTTCCGGAGATCATACATCAGAAAAGCAAATTAACAGTCCTTTTGCAACTCAGGAGCTGCGCAAGTCCAAAGCTAACAACACATCACAGTATTGGATTAACAAAGTTCCAGAGTTAATTAATGCAGGAAGCTCATAGGCATCTCTCAATTGGAGCACTAAAGAGTGAATGGGGGAAGGGCCAGCCAGATCACAGGCACGCCCAGGATTTAATGCGGAGGCACGGGAGGCATATTGCAGATCAAATGTCTGGGAGTTGCTTTAACTAAAAAGAACAGAGTAAAAAAAAACCCTCTTGGATACTGCTGCTAGTTGGGTGCACACTGGCCATGATGTCACATAATGCACTCACAATGCAGTCAAACACAGGAAAAACCCTGAGAAGATAGACCCTTCTTCTTCTTCTTCGTCTTCGTCTTCTTCTTCTTCTTCTTTTTCTAGAAATAGGAGAGCAAGAGTACAATTTTATGTGACTTGTAAATCTGCTGCCATCCTACAGCCTAAGGAGTAGAGAGATTCAGGACATTAATTTGGTTATTATATATAAGAGGGAAATCTGTCTGTGGCTATGACCTTTGGGTGGGGAGAAGTTAAACTGCCTGTGCACTTGCTTCCTTAAATATGTATTGGCATATAAATATATTGAAAGATCCTTGAGTTCTGTCCTTGGAACACCAGCTGGTGTGGTTGAGTGTATTTATGAAAGAAATGGAATGACTCAACATTTGACGAATTGCAGGTCAATATATGGACCAGGAGTTCCCAATCTTTCTGAGCCAGAGGGCGCATTTGGAATTTTGAGAGATTCTCAGTAACTGGCTGCCAGAGTGGGCAAGCGGGTCAGGATAAAAGAAAAGCAGCTTACCTAAGTACAAGGTAGAGGTGGAATCTGAACTCCAATACACATAAAGACTCCTTTGAACTGAAGACAGTGAGTACAAGGGAGTGATGGGGTCTGCACCCTAAATAAAAGATCCTACATACCACATTGTATATTTCCGTCCACAAAGCACCATCCCATTTCACAGACGGTGAACTGGAGATCCTAACAAACACCTCTCTCTCTCTCTCTCTCTCTCTCTCTCACACACACACACACACACACACACACCATACAAAAATCACATAAGCAAAACACACAGAGAAAACTCTGGCAAGACCCTAACCCTAATAAAAAAAAGCCCTCAAACCCAGGCAAAGTGCACATTATACTACATCACACCAAAACAAGCAAATCACTGAAATGAACAAATCATGGATCACATTCACCACATGCAAAATAGGCAATACACACACATGCACGAAGGGCCTGTTCAGACAACTCGTAAGCCATGGTTAGGCGGCTAACCCCTTTGCATGTAAGCATGTTTAAACAGCAGTTATGTAGCCACCATGGTTAGGAATGGTTCACACAACACACTAAGTCATGGTTCGCAGACACGCTAAGCCATGTTTAGCTCAAAATGCTTAACCACTGTGGCTTAGCATGTCTTCTGAACAGGGTCAACATAAACAAAATTTCCCCTTGCTTCTTACCACTCCCATTAGTCCCCTTCACCAGGATACACTGTAACACATTCTAGATTGCCATTTTCTGTTTCCTTTCTTTTTTGTGCAGCTTGGGGAGCTTCAAAATAAAGCGCTAGGCTGAAGCTGCCTACCATTTTATTTTCTAGGATTACTTTAGAAATACTTATTTCTAATGAAAAATAAAGACATTATTGGTAATAAATATTACATTGGAAGATGGTGCTTCACTTTACAGCATACCAGCCTCACAGTTAAATTTTTAATGGAAAGCAAATTTTAAAAGTCTGGAACTGCAGGAAGCCTGGCAGGCATCAAGCAATATGCCTGTGGGCATATTGGGGACCCCAGATGTGGGCTGTCTCCATTTTAAATCATTTAAGTGTTTGAAGTGACATGGTAGCTCTGTCTGCTGCATCTGTGATGGCCATAATTTTCCACATGAAAGATGTCACTTGATGTTGCAGTCAGTGACTTGTGAACCTGCATACTTAAATTGGCCTTGTAATGGCTGTTTCTAAAGAACAATTTGATGTCTACAATTGTAGGATCTCTGTGGCAATGCTACTTTGTCAAAACTGTAGTTTGTAGAAATGGAATGATTCGAAAGGTATTGCCATGTCCTATGCATCTCTGACTTGTTTGATTCATTCTTATTTACGTAGTCTTTTTATGTGTATAACAAAATACTTTTATTTAAGTTACTAGATTACAAGAAAGCATGCATGACATGGAGGATAATTGTGACTAAATTGTACTTGTTGCTTATTTCTCTCTCTCTCTCTCTTTTTCTCTCTGTGTGTGTATTCTATATTTGGCTATGTATATCAGCCAATATAAAAACTAATATGGTAGTGGGATAGGGTTCCAGAGATGATAAGTTTCATAAATCAGCCCCTTTAGCTTTTGGTTTTGGTAGTTTTCTGCTCTTTTTGTGGTTTATGTTACGTTATATATTGGAAGAATGATTTAATTGTTAAATTGACTTTACTGAAACCTACTAGAACTTCTTACAGATAAGGTGGGGATATAAAACTATTAATGAATTTTAAACCAGTCAGTGAGGCTGAGTTCTAAATTAAGGTTTCATAGAATCATAGAATTGTGAAGTTGGAAGGGACCACATGGATCATCTAGTGCAACCCTTTGCAATGTGCAGGAAAACCACTTAAACCATCTGTGAGAGGTGGCTTTCCAGTCTCTTCTTAAAAACCTCCAGAGATGGTGAGCTAACAACTGTTGTAGACTGTTCCAGTGTTGTACAGATCTTATCAACAGGAAATTTTCCCTTATATTTAATCAAAATCTAGGTCGCTGTAATTTATACCCATTATTTTGGGTCCTAATTTTTGTGGCAATGGAAAGTATTTCTCAACTATCTTCCTTGTGGCACCCTTGTATGTACCTGAGCACTGCTTGAGTATTGACAGGGGGAGTGTGTCCCTGCTTGTACTTTTGGACCTCTCAGCGGCTTTCGATACCATCAACCATGGTATCCTGCTGGAACGCTTGAGGGAATTGGGACTCAGGGGCACTGTGCTTCAGTGGTTCCAGTCCTACCTCTCTGGCAGGTTTCAGATGGTGATGCTTGGGGATAGTTGCTCCTCAAAGAAGGAGCTGCTATGTGGTGTACCACAAGGCGCCATCCTATCCCCAATGCTGTTTAACATCTACATGAAACCACTGGGAGAGATCATCCGTAGGCTTGGGGTGGGGTGCTATCAGTACGCTGATGACACCCAAATATATTTCTATATGCCTTTGACAACAGCGTCAGTTAAGGATAGTGTGTCTCCTCTGAATGAATGCTTGGAGGTGGTAATAGGCTAGATGAGGAAAAACAAACTGAAGCTGAATCCAGACAAGACGGAGGTGCTTACTGTCAAGGGCCGCAACCTGGGGTTGGGGGTGTGTCAACCAGTTCTGGATGGGGTTACACTCCCCCTGAAAGGCTGTGTTCACAGCTTGGGGGTGTTCCTGGATCCATTGCTCCAAATGACAGCTCAGATAGATGCGACGGCCAGGAGTGCCTATTATCAGCTGTGCCCCTTCCTAGAGTTGGAAGACCTAAAGTCAGTAGTGCACGTGCTGGTAACTTTGAGGCTCAACTTCTGCAATGTGCTATACATAGGGCTACCTCTGTGCCTGGTCCGGAAACTTCAAGTAGTTCAAAATATGACAGCCAGATTGGTCACTGTACACCTAGGGGTGACCATATCACACCAGCTTTAAAATCTCTCCACTTGCTGCCAATTAGTTTCCGGGTGAAGTACAAAGTGTTGGTCATTACCTTTAAAGCCCTACATGGTTTGGGTCCAGGTTACCTGCGGGATCGCCTTCTCCCATATAATCTGCCCCACATGCTTAGGTCCTCTGGGAAGAATTTACTACAGTCATCAAAAACTAGGCTGACAACCGTTTCTTCTGCCACTCCCAGATTGTGGAATGACCTGCCGGGAGAGATCCGCCAACTCACCGGTCTTCAAGAATTTAAAAGAGCTATAAAGACTGATCTCTTCCGGCAGGCCTACCTAGATGAATTTTAAGTGTTTTTATTGGTGTTTTATTGGTATTTTAATGATGTATTGGTTTTATGTGCTTTTAATCAGTTTTGTGTATTTTATGTTTGATGTTGTTCCCCGCCTCGAACTGGACGGAGAGGTGGGTAATAAATAAATAAATAAATTATTATTATTATTATTAACATGTCTCCCCTCAGTCTTGTTTCCTCCAGACTGAATCTCCCAAGTTCCTTCAGCCTGTCCTCATAGGTCATGTCCTCAAGTCTCTGTATCATCTTTACTTCCCTCCTCTGAACCTGTTTTAACCTGTCAATGACCTTCTGGAAATGTGATGCCCAGAATTGTACACAATACTCTAGGTGTGATCTCACTAGTGCCAAATAGAAAGGATAAGAACTTTACGCATCTTTGATACAATGCTTCTTCTAATGCAGCCCAGAAATGCTTTAGCCCTACTAGCTGCTATCTCGCGCTGCTGTTCAGATTGCTGTCAACGACTACACCCAAATCCTCCAATGCCATGCTTCCAAGCCATGAATCCCCCATCCTGTATGTGTACCTTATATTTTTCCTCCCTAAGTGTAATACCTGATATTTCTTAAAGGACATCTTGTTCCTTTCAGCCCAGTCTTCACACTTGTCCAAATCAAATTGCAATCTACTTCTGTCATCATGGGTGTTGGCCAGACATTCCAGTTTTGTGACATCTGCAAATTAGAGAAGAAGCTCATCAATTCCATTATTCAGGTTATTAATAAAAATGTTGAATAATAATGGCCCCAAGACAGAACCCTGTGGTACCCTGCTAGTTACTGCTCTCCAATTCGATGTAGAGCCATTAATGCTGACTTTCTTGAGTGCAGCTAGCCAGCTAGTTGTGGACCCACCTTACTTTAGTGCCATCCAAGCCAGACTTTAACAGCTTGTCAAGGAGAATGTCATGTGGAACCTTGTCAAAAGCTTTGCTGAAATCAAGGTAGATTATGTCCACAGCATTCCCCTTATCCTAGTTACCTTGTCAAAGAAGGAGACCACGTGACAAAGCCTTGCTGACACTTAGCAGTCACAGCATTGTCTTCAAGATGCTTACAAATGGCATGCTTTATTACCTGCTCTAACATCTTTCCAGGGATTGATGTTAGGTTCACTGGTCGATAATTACTGGGATCCTCTTTTTTTCCCTTTCTTGAAGAGGGGAACAACATTAGCTCTTCACTCCTGTGGCACTTCCCTAGGCCTCCTAGACTCCTCAAAGATAATTGACAGAGGTCCTGATAGCTCTTCAGCCAGTTCTTTCAATAAGCTAGGGTGTCTTTCATCAGGGCTTAGGGACTTGAAAGCATTCAAATTGGCTAGAAGGTCTTGTATCACATCCTTACTGTTCTGCACGCTCCCCTGTTGTGTTTGTCCCCAGTCTGTTACATCAATTTTGGATGTAAAGACAGAGGCAAAATAGAAGTTGAGTTCCTCTGCTTTCTCTTGGTCATCTCTTGAGATGTCTAACATTTGTGTAAGCAGTGTGCCTTCTACCCCTGTTGTCTTCCTCTTTAAAGTTTCACATACAATATTACACTCAGGACTTCATTTTATTTTATTTTTATTTATTGCAAGAACCCAAGATGGCTTACATGATCGTCTTCCTCTCCATTTTGTCTTCACAACAACCCTGTAAGGTAGGTTACGCTGAGAATCAGTGATTGGCCCAAAGTCACACAGTGAGCATAGCTGAGATGTCCTGAGTCCCTGTCCAACACTGTAACTGCTATGCCACATTTATGGGAACATAGAAGTTGCCTTATGCTCAGTCAGACTGTTTGTTTATCCAGCCCAGTACAGTCAACACTGATTGGCAGTGGCTCTCCAGGTTTTCAGGCAGGAGTCTTTTCAGCCCTACTTGGAGATTGCATCTGGGGCTTTCTGTATGCAAAACATGTCCTCTACCACTCAGCTATGGCCCTTCCCTAAGTCCTAGTTTGAAGAGGGTAAAAGTGAGAACTGAGAGCAAGACACAGGTCTTTGGGATGGCTCAAATAAGGCTCAAATAAGCTGTCTTAGTGCTGCTATAATGTGTCAGATAAACTTCCATTCACAATGACAAAGAAAAAAGGAAGTATTATAAATTCAATCATTTGTAAGAACTAAAGAAGGAAGTGAAAAGGAAGACAATAAATGTGGAACTCATGTTCAACTTCACAGGAAAATAAACAAATCTAATCCGCCTACCCACTATTTGAGTCTTATAAATTACTTAAAGGAAAATAAGACTTTGCATGTAGAAGTTATATACTATATGAGAGTAAAGGCAAAATACTTTTATTTTTCTTGGGAATATAAAATATTAACAGACAAATATACCTTGAGTGTCTGCTAGAAGGAAACTAAACTTGCCACGTAAACGATTTCTGAAAAATATGATTTTCTAAATTGGAAAAAGAGATAATTGAACATAACTTTGAACCAGAAAGCAGTAAAATAAGAGGGAAACAGTAAGGATGTGTTTGTTTTCTTTCATTGTTACATAAACAAGTAGCAAGTTTTTGTAATATCAGTCCAGCTATGCTTTTTAATATCATGAATAGCCTAGCAAGTTCTCACCTCTAATTCAGGATTTATAAGAAACACCTGAAATTTTTCACAGGCCATATTGTTTATTTCAGGGTAATGTTTCTCAAAACTATACTCCTCAGTTAACAGGGTATCCTAGAATATTATCATGAGATGTTGTCTGAGGAATTGTGGTGTGCTTGCAGTAAATCTTGAACGGTGCTTTTCCTCTACGTTTTGGAAATATGATACACTTTTATGTAGTGTGTAATTATAAATATTTAATTTGAGAACTATTTTTTTAACTTTGATTTAAAAACCGCATTTTTGGGACATCTATCTATGAAATAACTCTAATTTGTTTGGAAGAATATTATTTCTATACAGATTTTAGTAGCAAGAGAAGAGATCACATCTAAGCCAATTAGTATAGCTCAGATTTTATTTCATACTTTTATTTAAATATTTTGTCCAGTTTGGTTATGAAGAATATTTTAACTTGTATTGATAGGTAGTTTATTCATTTGGAGGTCAAAAGTTATTAGACTGCCATTTAACTGAAAATCCATGCTCCTCATTTAATTAATTAGAACATCAGATTTAAGCTAAATTAACAGTAACTTTTCTTGTCTTTTGAGAGAAGCAGTTCATACCTGAGGAAAAGACAAGTGCAGAGTGTCTTTCATTTTGTTCATCAAGGGCATAACATTGCTATGTGCCTTATACAAGTAAAATAGGCCTTACCCACAGCCTAAAATATAAAGGGATTCAAATGTATCTCAGTTTAACATCAATTTTTCACTTCTTTTGAAAAATAAGGGGTCAATAGCATTTTGGAACAGTGAGGAAGCAGTTCGAATGTGTTTAGAGCAGGGTGGACAAAACATGGCCTATGGGCCACATGGGGTCCTCACCACCCTCTGGTGAAGCCACCTACCACCCCACTGTCCCAAATTTGCGGTGGTGGCAAAAACATTGCCAGTTTGTGATAACTGATAAGGAAGTCTAAACATCCAAATATTGCTTGTTTTTGAGATTTGGTAATTTTAGGCCTCTGTAGCAGAACCAAATCACTACAGAAGCTTCAAATGGCCAAATCTTGCTGAATACAAGTGAGATTTGGCCAATCTAGGCTTACTTAGCAGTTTCCTGCCAATTAATACTTGGCAAAAACAATGTGTTTTTCAGCAACCTGCAAGAGGGTCTGCCCCCTCCCCCACAAATAGTCCCTGAACCACCCCCCAAAGTTGCGCACATCAGATTTAGATGGGTGTCCTTAGTCATCCTTTCCCCACCACGCTTTTTTTTTAAAAAAGCAAATTCTAATTGAAATGTCTGTGGTCTGTACCACTGAAGGTTTTGGAATCAGAGCTTCATGTTTGCATTTCTCTTGTTGATCTCCAGTAATAAATTTGAAAATATAGGCTGAAAATATAGGGTGACTATCTTATTGATCAACAATAACACATTTGAAAATATAGGCTTATTGTATGCTTAGAAAAAGTCTATAACTTATTTATAACTGTGAGTTGCCTTCCGTACACTTGCGATGAAGAAGATATTTTTAAATGTGGTGATGTACTTGAAATTAACTCATTTATATGAATTTATCAACGTAGTAACACCATCACCTTACAGATATGTTTTCTCTTGACCCATCTTCATTTTAATTACTCACTTTGGGACCAAAGTAGCAGTCTTGTGTCTATAAAATCTTTCAAGATTTATTAACATCTGATTACCAACCTTTTGAAAAAAGAGTTAATAATGTTGCTAAGCCCTCAGTATCCATCAGTTTAAGAGGCCTAATTATTGTCTTACAATTTGACATAAGCAAAACAAAGCAAACTCCCCATTCTTCACTTTCATTGCCTTAACTATGAAAAATAGATTCTAGAGGAGGCTGTGATGAAGCTGGATGCATTTCATGGGGTGGGAGGTGGGCTACATGTTGCTTTGACCTTTCCTGCTTGAGGTAGTTTATCTCCAGTTGGGACAGTACGATCACCTGGTTCATGTCTTCATGTCTATCCTCCATTATTTCTTCATGGGTACTTTGTCTAATGCCTCTCATCCCAAGACAATCAAGCTCCTGTAATAGTTTTCATCTGAATCTTTGAAGCCATTACAGTGTTTCTCCCTTGGCCTGGTTGTGATCATGATATAGTAAATGTAATAAATTGATAGCAATATTAATAGTGAGGTTCATTTATTGGATTGGAGCATTTTATGAAGATATTTTCAAAGATGATTTATGAACTGTTTGTTTGCATTGCTTTTGTTGAAAATCACAAAAACTAAGGTGGGAGGTAGAATGCATTTATCGACTTAACACTTGTCAATTAGAATCACCATGATGGAATGACAATGGCATCAGTGTAGGCTGGTTTAGGAGGCGAGGTGTCTCATCCTAATATTAACACATAAAACTTAGTAGTGCTTCAGCAAAACTATTAGGATAAAGTAAGGTATTTTCAATATAAATTAATTTTGTTTTGCCTGAAGTGATTGTTTTTCTAAACACCATTACGTAACTTTTTAAAAATATATATATGTTCTTAAGTTGCACAGACAACTTAATGTTTTCCCTGAAGCAATAACTTCCAGTGGGTGAGCATTAAAGGCTTCTGTGGCGTTATCAAAGTACTGTGTTTATCTACCATCTGGCCCTTTATCTTTGTCACACTGGTCAAGTCTAACATAAATTTTGTGAGCTACAATTCACAAAACTTTTTGTTTGTTTTTTTACTTATGAGCATATTCTACTGGAATTTCACCTACACACAAATAGATTGGAACTACAGAGTTCATACAGGGTACTCTTCTTTCCTTTGATAGTGACCTCTGTTTTAAAATTAATGATAATCTTTTGGATTTTTTAAGTATGGTGATGCCAGAGAAATAATTTTGAAAGGATGTACTGGGAAATCATTTTGCATATGTTAAAAGCACTATTGTAAATAGTATTTTAATTAGATAGAAGAAAAAATGTTCAGTCAAACTTTAGACCTTCTTCATCTGTTAATCTGAGGTGGAAACTCTGCTTGTCTATCAGAAAGCATAAACTTGCATTTTTCAAAAGAGATGTGAAATATTTTTTGACATACTTGTCTCAAATTTTATGTACGCTTAATCATTAAGTAAAACCTGCTTATGGTATTGGGCCCAAGCATGAAGGAAATTGGAACTTTAATCTTTAATCTTTCTCTCAATGTAGTCCTGATCCAGATGGAATGGGGTGAGGGCAATGCTTGCAATAGTGCAAAATAGTTTTTGACTTGCACATTATGTATGAACACTTTTAGTATTGCAGTGCTTTTAGATTATATTTTATTGTATCTATTTATATTTGTATTGTGTTTATATTTGTCATGTTTTATATTAACCTGCCACCTTTATTTTACTGTTCATAGTATTTTTGTATTCTTTCTTGTGTAAGTCACTTCAAGACTGCTTTTTGGGGCGGGAAGTAATACATAAATTTTAATACGTGAAAGATTAATCAAAGCATAACCCTACTCCCTGCTCATTGAAATGCATGTTCAAAATGCTGCTTCTGTGCTGGTAATCATCTTTGTCCCAAATGCAGCTGATAAGCTATATTTCTTGAAACAGCTGCAGTGTTTTTACATAAGTTTTCCCTAGTAGACCATGGCCTATAAATGTGTATGCATAATAATCCTTTATAAAGTTTATTCTTCTGATTTGTTGGATTCTTCATATTTCAAAGTTGTAATATTCGTCTGTTGTAGCTTACACTTTTATCCATTGCCTTGAGGACTCCTTTGAATGTTTTGATTAGGGTACAGCTGGCAATTCATCATCTTTTCAAAATTTCTTGAATGTGCCATAGTTTATTTAGTTGCCTATATTTCAGCATTCCCACTCAATAAATGCTGTGCTCAAGGTTTTATATAAAAACAATTAATCCTGCAATTTTATTGTGTGTTTTATGTCACCATGGTATTAGAACATTGTTCAACTTTTTTAAAGTGTATATTGAATTTAAAGTATCTTCAGCCATATACCATTTTTCTTGTTGCAGATTGGTAAACCAGCCCTGGTTCAGGATTGCACTGAAAATAAGAAAATAGTTCAGCTCCTTTCTGGTCCATTCGATTTGCAAATAGGTTCCATGGGGACCCAATCAGAAATGGGACTGCAGTGGAGGTGAAGAGGGAATTTAACCTTCCCCCACACACCATGATACCAACAAAAATCTACCCCATATGCTATTAATGGCATTGGGAGGAAAGCTTGCATTGGCAGCAATAAGAGGATTTTTGTTGTTGTTGTTTCCAATGCAAATAGCAATAATTTGTAGGGTAGGGCTGGGATTCTTTCCCCATCTGATGCAGTCCTGAATTCTGTTCAGAGGCTCTCCATAGTGCAATACCATAAGACCTCCTCTGGCTGCTTTGATCAGCCAGAAAGGGCAAGATCAAGAGCATGTGGTACCCGTCTCACACACACACACACACCAGTTACATCTAGAATGGATCATTACAACTGCTCTACATTGGGTTAAATCAGAAGAGGCTGTGAGAACTTTATTTAATCCAGGATGCAGCAGCAAGGATGTTAGTGTGCTCTCACATAAGGGATCACATTACACTTGCGATACCTGCACAAGTTACCAATTTGTTTCTGGGCACAGATGAAAACATTAAACTAGGATACCTCCTTCCATACCAGACTGCTGCTCACTAAAATCTAGTGGGGAGGCCCTTTTCTGTATCCCACCTGTAGTGGAAGGAAGGTTAGCTGAGACAAGGAATAGGTCCTCATTGGCACACCAGTTTCAGAGAATATCTTGTCCCTTGCATTTCAGATTCTTCTATTGGCTTTTACTGACTTGTAAAGTTTTATTATTATTCCAGTAGGCTTTTAATTTGTCATGCTCCAGTAGTTTTCATGGGAAACTGTGTTTTATCTGCTTTCCATGTTTTGTTAATTATTCTATTGTGTTTTTATAGTGCTGATATTATTGATTATATTTTAATATTGTGGTTTTAATGTAAGCTGCCTTGTGTAATGCAGGTGTTTTTAGAAAAATGGTGTATAAATATTTTTAATATATTTTATAGTGATTTTGTTTAGTCTCCAAAAGAAGTTCTGCTGTTGCCAAGTATTGTTTAAAAAGATGGAGGGAGGGACTAACACTGCTGCTATGTCCTGAAAAGTCCCTATCACTGAAAACATGCATAATGGGGAGGATGCACGCATACACATGCGAGAGAGAAAGAGAGACCATACCTCTAAGCAGTGATCTAGAGCAGCCTCTCCCAACCTGGTACTTTCTAGATTGCCGGACCACAACTCCCAGTATGCCCCAGCGGCCCCTTGTGTTGGAGGCTTCCTAGATGGGAAAGAGAAGTGCCAGACAATTAGTAATTGATGATCGGCTCATTGGTACTCTTCACTGATAAGAAAATAATCCAGACAATAGATGCCAGATCTTGCACATGTGGCACCTTGGGTTCAGTGTCCATATTAGATATAGTGTCATCGCCCTTACAGAATTGCAAAAAAAGAAGAAAAGAATCAGAAAAGAAAAGGTAAAACCAAGAATGTGATCAGATATGGTAACAAGGAGGATCTTTCCAGATACAAGAGCAGTGTTTTCAGAAGACATATTCACAAGCAGGATAGAGTCAGAGAAATAATTGTGTCACAAACATGCTTGTAACATGTCATGGGATTCTGGAATGTTGTTATGTTTTATAAATGTAATAAATATATTTTATATAAATGTAATGAATTTATAAATGTAATGAATATATAAATAAAATTATTTGTATGTTATATTCATTTATCTTGATAAGAGGTGATATTTTTTAGAAATAAATAACGTAAGAATAGAAATGTATATTTAGGGCATAATCCTATGGGTTCTGCCCTCAATGATTGTAAGCCCATGAACTCAGAGGCTTATAATCATCCAATGCCGGGCAGGAAGAGCATCAGAGGTGATCTTCGAGTTCCCGTCCTTCCCCCACTTTGCATTTTTTTGCTAGATGGGTTTTTTGGGGGGTGTTGTTATTGTTGTTGTTTTGCTCATTTAAGTGGTGTGCTTCAGGGAGGAAGGGAAGGAGGCTGGCAAGGCCTCAGGAAAATTCATATCCTGGCCTCTCCAGTTTCTTCTGTTCCCCACCCACTGAAACATCCATTCTCCCCTTCTTCCCTTCTCTGAAGTCGAGTTCCTTACCTTGGAGAGCAGTCAGAGCAATTCTTTACACAACGGCTGCATAGGAGAGGGGAGTCACAGTTCCAATTCCCCCCTACAAGGTCAGAGTGCTGTCTCCAATCCTGGATCAGGGTATCCAAAATACCCTATGGCCCTCAGTCACTATCTAGGGGCCATAAGATAGTTCCTTTAGGAATGTTGTTTAATGGAACATAGATGAAATAAAAGCAAGTTAAACATATTTGATAAACTCCAAAAATATATATATCTGAACAGTTTTAAATGTGCAACAGTGGGATCTTTCCTTTTGGATCAGCTACCCCCAATGTATTGCCTGTAAACCATCTTGGTAAGCTTAAAACTAACAATTGGTTTTGCTCTATTTAGCAACTATGAGTTAAGGAGATGATGAATATTTGATTCTATACGTGTAGAAGCTTTGTATTTAGTATTGTCATGCTGATATAGATAGATAGATAGATAGATAGAGAAACAATAGATAGATAGATAGATAGATAGATAGATAGATAGATAGAGAAACAAAAGGCACATCTTGTCTAAGTGAATGATTTCTGGAAATAGAAGATCTGTATGATCTGTATCTAGGGTGAAGAATTTGATAGAAATATAAAATAGCAGAGTAGAATCGAAAGGGGCTTATAAAGCCATCGAGTCCAATCCCCTGCTCTATGCAGAATTAACTTTACTCTAAGATGTCATCAAATTGTGTGAGGGATCTGAATATATGAAGTAAACTGGTAGCCTTGGTTGCCTAAGTACTAATAATGTATTTTGAGATAACTTCTGAACCTGGGTATAGGCATTCAGAGAGATTGCTTGCTTGCTCAGAAAAAGCTTGGTTTGGATTCGGCTATGTAAAGACCTTCTGCAAGTAGTGACTTTCTCTTGCTCTTGAATGGATCAATTGTTTTGCTTGTTCAGCTTAATCATGCCTTTAGGGCAAGACGTCTTGTACTTTTAAACGCCCTTCAGCTGAGGGACAGGGTCAATTGCCTGAATAAAGGTTGCTTGTTTTCCTAACAGACCTCTTTACTGACTTCAATGAATGCCAGAGGATTAGGGAGTCACTACACCACCTCTGTCAGCTCAGCTAGGGAATCTGTTGAGCAGCGGGGTGGGCGGTACACCAACAGAATTCCTAATCTGTCCTGTTGACCCAACACAAGGTGCAAACACTCCAGATCAGTAGTCACATGGATAGGGAGCTTGCAGAGGGAAATGGAGTTCCTATAGACCACAGCAATCCCCCTCCCCAGCCCTCAAGTCTACCCTGATGCTGAACTAAGTATCCCGGTGGGCACAGCTGGGAGAGACTGACTCCTCCCTGCTCACCTACCCAGGTCTCAGTTATACATGACAGATTGGCTGCCTCATCCACAATTAAGTCATGGATGAGGGAGATCTTATTATGCACCAATCTGGCATTTAAAAGCAGCACCCGGAGGCCCGAGAGCTGGCTGATAGGGCAATCAGCAAGTCTGTGGGTTGGGGGGACTGGAACAAGGCACAGCCATTAATTGTCTGGGCCGCGTTCCCTTTACCTGGCAAGTCCTCCTCATAACGCCATATCTCCCTCTACCCGTCACTACACTAATGAGTCACCCCTCAGAACCCCCCACGTGGCCCTGTATCCTCCCTCCCAGGCACATAGCTCAAGCCTGGGAAAAAACGAACAATCAGGCAGCAGTAGCCGACACCCACACCAACTTCTTCCTCCCTGGGCAGCAGGCCTCTCTCTCCTGCAGGTGATGGCTTTCCCAGGTCTCCTCAGCCAGCCAGCCAGTTTAATATCCCTCCCAGGAAGACAGGGGGACAGGTGGAGTTGTCCACAGCAGCTGGCTTAGTACCTGGGGGCCTGGTCCTGCAGGGAGTGGCAGTCTGTTAGGCAGCAGTCCACAGGGAAGAGTAGCTGTGGTGGTGGCAGTGGTGGCGGCAGCAGCAGCAGACTGGCAGCAAGGCAGCTCTTCCTCCTCCCTGGGCAGCAGGCCTCCCTCTCTTGCAGCTGATGCAGGTATGTGGGGGCTGATTGGCATCTATGGGCACCACATTGCCTACCCCTGCCTCAGATGCTGTCAAGACAACAGAATGTGTCTGTTAAAATAGACTTTAAAAAGGAAATTGGAGAACACATATTTTTATTTGTACTTACAAAATTAGTCAAGATAGCATGAAAACATCCTCAGATTTAGTTATTTTAGGTCTCAATCTTGGTATAACAGCAGCACTGGTTATTAGTTTCCATGCACAATTTAAAGTGTTGGATTACATTTTAAAACCCTAAATGGCTAATACACAGGATATTTTAGAGGCTACCTCCTTCTATAGTATCTTGTCCACTCCCTAAGATCAGAAGGAGAGGCCCGTGTCTTGTGTGCCATCTAGAGTGGAAGCACATTTGAGTGGTGGTATAAAAGACCTTCTCAGTGACTGCACCTAGATTATAAAATAAATAAATATTCCAGCAGCCTTTTTGTTTGTGGCAGATAATGCTTTTATGCTGATACTGTTACCCTGGTTGGTTGATTTATATTATTGTTTTTATGTAATTAATAATAAATACATGTTTAAATATAATACATATTTGTGTTCAAATCTGAAGGTTCTAATCTCCTTGCATAATCCTAGTGCCCATAATAACATTAATATTGATTACTGTGAAGGTCTGAATGGCAGTTACTGCAAACAATCATCACTGATGGTTAGCATTTCTGATTACACTGTGTTTTTTCAGCGATAACCCTGAGTTTGTTGACATGAAGCAAATTGGACTGGTAAATTTGAAAATCTCCAGATTGTTGTGACAATTTCCACAAAAACATACTGTTTCTAGTATTTTCAGAAGAAGTACTGGGGCATATTGACATCACAAAAATGGACTGTATTAACATTCCTGTTGTTTTCCCAGAATTTTTTTAAACCAAGATTTCTGTTTTATGTAAGAATTACTTCAAGGTATCCCTCTAAGAGTGTTGGCATTGGCCTTTATGAAAAGTGACACAGCAGTGAATGTATACATTTACAAGACCATTGCAGGTAACATCAACACTTCCAAATGTATTTTTAGAAGTGAAAGTTTTTAGGGCCTTTGCAAAGGAAGAGTAAAAAAAAGCTGTCAATGTGCGTTTCCAGTTATTGACCATCAGCTATTCAGAATTTCATGGTAGCTCATACACTCATAGCATCTACATTGATAGAAAAATAACCCTGCATCGGTTATTCATGCAGCTGTGACATCTAGACTGGGCTACTGTGATATGTTCTGTGTGGGGCTGCTTTTGAAGACAGTACAGAAACTTCAGCTGGTGCAGGAAATGGTGGCATGAGTATTGGTGGGGGCCCAGCGGGCAGCTCATGTGACACCTTCTCCAAGCTCCCTTCCAACTCTATGGTTCTATGTTTAAGCAATGGTTGGATGGCTATCCATTAGGGATACTGTAGCCTCAATTCAGTGCCTGCATTGAGCAGGGAGTTTGACTAAATTATCTCTGAGGTCCCTTCCAGCTCTATGATTCTATAGATATAACCCACCACCTGCACTGGTTGCCAGTGTATTTCCAAAGCTCAATTTAAGTAGCCAACTTTGACCTTTATAGTAATAAATTACCTTTATAGTCATACCTGAAGTACTGCCTTCACCCATAGCAGCAGACACCCTTTTGCTGTTCACAGTGGTCATACCGGTCCGTACAAAGTCTTGGGCCTTTTTTATAGTGGTCCCAAGCCTTTGGCGAAAGTTGCCATTTGGATTGCATCTTTGCAATCATTTAGAAAAGCTCAGAAGACCCACTTATTTACTTTGGATTTCTCTTGAGTTGTGTTTTATCTTGATAGGTTCGTGTTTGTAACTCTTTTAGTATTCTATGGGCTAGAAGTTTATTATTTATTTATTTATTTATTTATTACATTTGTATACCGCCCCATAGCCGAAGCTCTCTGGGCGGTTTACATAGGATTAAAAACAATTAAAAACAATATACAAAAATTAAAACAGCAAAAACATACAACATACACACAATCTATACATTTAAAAACCACATCAACACTTCAAAAACTACAAAAAGAAAACAAAACAAACCCAGGCTCCTCAGATATTGCCAAATGCCTGAGAGAAGAGGAAAGTCTTGACCTGGCGCCGAAAAGATAACAATGTTGGCGCCAGGCGGGCCTCGTCGGGGAGATCATTCCACAATTGGGGAGCCACCACAGAGAAGGCCCTCTCTCTTGTTGCTGACCTCCGAGCCTCCCTCGGAGGAGGCACTCGGAGGAGGGCCTTAGATGTTGAACATAGTGTTCGGGTAGGTTCATGTCGGGAAAGGCGTTCCATCAGGTATTGTGGTCCCAAGCCGTGTAAGGCTTTATAGGTTAAAACCAGCACCTTGAACCGGGCTCGGAAACATACAGGCAGCCAATGCAAGCGGGCCAGAGTAGGTCTTATATGTTTGAACCTACTGGTTCTAGTTATCAATCTGGCCGCTGCATTTTGCACAAGCTGCAGCTTCCGAACCACCTTCAAAGGCAGCCCCACGTAGAGTGCATTGCAGTAATCTAACTTGGAGGTTACCAAAGCATGGACAACTGAAGCCAGGTTATCCCTGTCCAGATAGGGATGTAGCTGGGCCACCAACCGAAGCTGGTAGAAGGCACTCCGTGCCACTGAGGCCACCTGCGCCTCAGGTGACAGAGATGGTTCTAGGAGAACCCCCAAGCTACGAACCCGCTCCTTCAAGGGGAGTGCAACCCCATCCAGAACAGGTTGAACACCCTCCATCCGGTCAGCGGAACCACCCACTAACAGCGTCTCAGTCTTGTCTGGATTGAGTTTCAGTTTATTAGCCCTCATCCAGTCCATTGTCGCAGCCAGGCACTGGTTCAGCACATCCACAGCCTCACCTGGTGAAGATGAAAAGGAGAAATAGAGCTGCGTGTCATCAGCGTACTGATGACAACGCACTCCAAAACTCCGGATGACTGCACTCAATGGTTTCATGTAGATATTGAACAGCATGGGGGACAAAACTGACCCCTGCGGAACCCCATACTGGAGAATCCACGGGGCCGAGCAATGTTCCCCAAGCACCACCTTCTGGAGCCGACCCACCAAGTAGGAGCGGAACCACTGCAATGCAGTGCCTCCCACTCCCAACTCAGCCAGTCGTCCCAGAAGGATACCATGGTCGATGGTATCGAAAGCTGCTGAGAGATCAAGGAGAATCAACAGAGTCACACTCCCCCTGTCTTTCTCCCGACATAGGTCATCATACAGGGCGACCAAGGCTGTTTCCGTACCAATAAATTTCATTGATTTATTGAGAGGGTTGTACTCTTAAGGGTGGAATAAAGGCAGTACAAAGCTACCCCCATGTCCTCTATGTTCCTCCTCCAAGGGACGTTTGGAGGATGGCAACAAGGGCTTTTTCAGTGGTTGTGTCCCAAGTGTGGAATGATCCCCCCCCCCCCCCCCGGTGAGGTTCAGATCAAGACTTCCTTTGAGGCATTTGATGGTATATAATAAGGCTTTTTAACAGGTCCCAGGATTTTTATTGATGGGTGTTTAAAATCATTTTTGTAATCGGTATGTTTATGGGTTTATATTACATTGTTATATTGAATTCTATGGTTTTAATATTTCTAAACTGCTCAGTTTTGGCCATTGGACAGCACAGAAATGTAATAAATGAAAGGAAAATGGAAATGCCTGTGAATGAATATAATTCAGGAGCTACCTGAAAGCTTTCTTTGTGTAAATTTAGTTTTGTAATTTTACCCTTGGGCTTACGGAGGTACAGATCAACAAAGTATACAGCACATGTCTTCTTCACTCAGGTGCATCTGTTTGGGGGAGGGGGGGGACAAGGATGGAACCAAAGAGGAAAGCTAACGTTGATTCCATCCTTTCCCCCCTCCCGCAAACAGATTTTTCCTGCCCTCTAGCCAACTGCTATAGTCTCTGCAACACACAGTTCTTTCTGCCAAGAACTGCAATAGAACAGTCTCCTGGTTTATAGATTAGGTGATAGAGCTATTACCATTGTATGCCATCTGTCTAATTTTTATCGACTGATCTTATTAAGATTGCAGATCCTGTATTGATTGTCGTTACCTTTTTTATTACTTTAGCGACAGTGTATCAAGTTGAAGTTACAATTCAGATTCACTATGCATACTTTAATATATAACATCTTTCTCATTGTATCAGCTGTTGAAGTAGGTGAATGGTTAAGCTAAGTGCACTTAGATCATCCCCTCACACTCTCTAAGACTGGCCAAGAGCGCCTCTTGACTGTCATCTGTACCCTCAGTCATATAATGAGGAAATACAGAGTAGTTGGTAGTTGCTCTGCAACTGTGATCCTTTTTAAAATAATAATAATAATGAAGGATTATTGAAGCCTGAGCAATTTAAGAAGTAAAATCTTGTCTGGATTTTTGATGCTGCCATTTAGCCTCTCTCTCTCTCTCTCTCTCTCTCTCTCTCTCTCTATATACATAGACAGGAGCAAACTGGCAAGGCTTCCAGCCTCAGCAGTTGCAAACAGCTTATAATTCTCTTTATGACAGGCAGTTTAGATGTGTAATATATATCTTGGGATATAATGTAATTTGAAATCCCATGTACATGAAAGGACAAATGGTGTTAAAAAGTGACAAGTTAAAAGCTGTGGGCACAAGATCATTTGCTAGTAGGTGGGAAGACTTCATGGGTGATGTCTGATTAGTTAAGAACAATAAAATTCTTATTACTTCTGGCAAGAATTGCAATCAGGGGATGTTGGAACTGCTCATTCAAAACAAAAGTGTTTCTATTTGGATTTATACCAGATTGTTAAATGTTAAAGAAACAATTTGTAAATCTACATTTCTTTTAAAAATGCATAGAGGAAAACCAAACACTACTTCTGTTTTTTAGGAAGTGATTGATTTAAATTTCTATGAATGAACTTCAACCTGATAGGCTTGGGCTCCTACATTGGCACAGTGTCTCAGAACCCTATTGATTGCACAACACTGATTGTTTGTGTAAATGCATGCATACGGATTTTCCACACTGTCAGAGAGGAAGACAGCAGTAGCATATATAGATCGTACTTACTTTCATGAACGTTTGTTAGCAATGGATAATCCCTCCCCCACCCCCAATTGGCAAATACTAATGTATATAAAGGTTTTGTTTTGTTAAAGGGTACCATCTAGCAATTGCTTTTATTTAAGCAATTTGTCTGTAGAATGAGAGAGGCTCATTTATCTCTGGAAATCTTTATGCTTGCCATAAAATCGGAAAGGGGATTATTAATTATTGACTGGATTCAGATGACACAATAACTCACAATGGATTAAATAACCCATCATGGATTATTTAACCCATCATGGGTTATATCATCTGTTGGAATTTTTCTAACCCACAATGGGTTATTTGTCCAAAATAATCCACTCTGATGATCCACGGTCTGCAGTAGGGGTTATTTAACCCACCATGGGT
Source organism: Anniella stebbinsi (assembly GCA_029215795.1). Taxonomy (NCBI): domain Eukaryota; kingdom Metazoa; phylum Chordata; class Lepidosauria; order Squamata; family Anniellidae; genus Anniella; species Anniella stebbinsi. The sequence goes on along the minus strand of JARDYH010000005.1, from coordinate 117,850,198 downwards.
TTTGTGTCATCTGTTGGGCACCATGGGTTAATTTGCTCACTTATAGGGTTGTGCAGCAAGACAGGATCATATAGCTGCTGCTGCTTTATAAACCTTTGGAAGTTTGCAGGATCAGGACCAAACTTCATACACAGACTCCCCTAGTGGGGAGGCACTTGATGTACCATCAAAACCCTGGATAATTTCACCCGGAGCAGGGGAAATTCTGGGTGCACCAAGTAGAAAAATGAGTAAAAACAGCCCAAAATAAGCATTTCCCCCATAGCATAAAGTGCACAATAGAGTGACCAGATACAAAAGAGGGCAGGGCTCCTGCAGCTTTAACTGTTGTGATGAAGAGGGAATTTCACCAGGTGCTGCATGCATATAAATGACACTTGCTGAAATTCCCTTTATTATGCCCTGTCCTCCTTTTCATATGGTCACCCTAAGCTTAATGAGCTTCTCACAGTAACTTATTAGGCTGTTTGTGTGGCTGGGGATCATGGACTGTTTCAAAAATAAGATGCTGTGCATACCTTATTAACCCACATGACGTCCAAATGTGGCCAGTATGAGACAAAAAGCCTTCTATTCTTACACTTTGAAAGATTTACTTTTTTCCCCCCATGGTAGTTATTTTATCTTTGTGATTTTTGATCAGGTTCCAAATTACTGAACTTAATTCTACAGTTTTCTTCAGTATCCAGGGCGATGTACAATTTTTGTGTCATTTATCAACTTATATGGTATATATAAACTAAGATAAATAACACATCTTCAGTAGGATGCAATCCTAAATACATTTAGTAGGAAGTAAGCACCATTAGACACAATGGAGCTTGCTTTTGAATGAACATGCATAAGATTGCACTGTAAAATGCCTATCAAATAATTTTTAATTTTGTGAAAATGTTTAATCAGAAGTTAAGATTACTTTTAAGGAACTTCATTTCATTGATGCCATACTCAGTGAACATAAGACAAACTGTCCCCACATTGGCCAACTAGATGCCCATGGAAAGCCCACAAGCTTACCAATAATGTCCCCCAGTAATTGGTATTGAGGAGGATTAGGCCTCTGATAGTGGAGGTAATATTAGTAGCAATTGATAACTTTATCCTTCATGTGATTTTATGTGCTTAAAATTTATGGGAAGAAATGAAGTTGTAAAAGGTGCTGTTTGGGAAAAGTTCCACACACACACCTTCAGCTACAGTAGGTCTGTAATACCTGTTACAGTGATGGTTTAGTGGTGGTAACATCTTAGTTCACAGTGGATGAACTGAACTTTACAGTCTAAAGGCATGTATAAGCTAGGATTCAAAAATGCCAAGACCCTCAAATAGCGGTGCTTACTTATAAGTAAATTGACTGCAGTTCCTGGATGAATACTTGTAGTTGTGGACAGAATCCAGGATATGCCCAGAGGAAAGGCAGAACCAGCTGTTAGGAATGGGAATGTTGGCAGCTGAATGAAGTGTTCTGTTTAATTGTATGCAACACATCCTATAAAAGTTGATATCGGTTTTGCTGGATTTGCCTGCAGCTTTTTGTATACAATTTAATTTTAAAAAGCTTTGTAGTATAATCTTCCACAGAGTGTCTGTCAGCCATTATATTGCCCACTTCTTATCCATGCCCTAACCCCCAGATCAAGATTGAGGGAGTGGGGGGGGGGGGGAAGGTAATAATGGACCATTGTAGAAGATCCTATAGTAGTGTTATACATAAAGTGTGCACAGTTATATTTTTTAAGAAATTTCTAGTAAAATATCTTGCACATGGGAAAGGAAAAATATGTGTCATTGGGCCTAGCAAAGCTAATAGGGTTTATACCTCAGTCTTCAACTTGGAAGCCAGTCCCATGGAACTTAATTCCTAGCAAACACACTTTGGATTTCAGTGTTACAAACTGATTCCATGCCTGTTAGTGAGCAGTAAAACTGCACACATAGACCATAGTTGCTGGATCACACTCCAGGGAAAGCCTGTGTGAACAGATGGCATCTGTTCCCAGTTGGATCCAACACTATTCCATCACATGTGGTTCAATATACTTCCATGAAACATCTGAATGGTGGTAATAATAATAATAACAATAACCAACATACCCTAGCCATTAAACACACGTTACACATGCACATACTCCACAAAACTTGGAGGTACCCAAGAAGAACAGCTACAGAAACATGATCATAGAGAAACTCTATATTCACAGTGGCACATTAAATTGAGTCCCATAAAGTTGAGGCTCTGGCACATTCTGGCAGCTACTGGTTGAAGCAGCTGGAAATAGGTATGTGCTCACTCTAATCTGCCCACTCTGAAAATAAATTGGGATTTTCAGGTGTTTCAGCAGAAACATCTTACTGGGTTTATAGTTTCATGATTCCTGTCTGTAAATGGTATCATTTGCAGCCAAGAAGATATCCTATAGTGTTCTCCTTTGTCAGGACAAGAGCCCTATGTTGCCTGTTACTCTCTTCTCCCAAAGAGTGAGTGAGTATATTAGTATGTGAGTTGTGTGTCTATGCATGCAGAGAGAGAGAGAGAGAGAGAGAGAGAGAGATCCAGTTAATAGCACAGCTACTGACAAGGGCAAAAGCCAACTCGTTTAGCTCAAAATATATATATTTTAAAAATACTCTGTTGTTAGTCTTTCTATCTTATATATTTTACCTTAAGACTGACTGCATGTATAGCGAATCCAGAGCCTCCTTGTTTTGCTTTGCTGTTGGGCTGGTTTACAACCCTCTCTCTTCCCACCCACCCCCTGTCTCTATATACATACACCTGTTGTGGGAAGGTTTATGGGTAGCAGCAGTTTAAGTGTAAGTAGTAATTTATTGGATGGATCTTGACCTGATCCAAATTGGAGTTCACTTATTCAAGCTGGAAGAGTATCAGTTCATGTTACCCTCTCTCAAATATTCACCCCATCCCTAGCAAGAAATCAGAATGAGCTACTTCTTTCCCATGTTTGGCATTGTATTACAATTGTGGTGTAATAGTCCCAAATTCTTAATCATTGCATTTTATGTAGATTTATATTTCTACTAGAAGATGAGACTTTGAAGGGGACTAGTAAGTTAGGTCTAATATCCGGAATCTGAAGGAGCTGCAAATGTCTTTGTAGCACCTCTTCAGTACCAAATGTTTCACATTCTAGCCTGCTAAGGTCTTAGCAGTGACCTCAGGAGACCTGTGGGTGAGGTATAATTGTAATCTTAAGATTCCTAAGGTCAAGTAATGGATCTCATGAAGTAGGTTATTATGATGCATAGTCTTTATACAAAGTCTTGGGCTGCTTTGGTGGTACCTAGAGCATGTTTGACTCCTCTTTTAGCTGAATTATAGGAATTTATGATGCTCTATATAGAGCATCATCAGATGGGGGAAATCACGTTTCCTTATTCTCGCTTTCCCCCCACTTCTGTCCCACGAAACTTCCTCTTTCTTCACACAGGGGAAGAATGAGAAAGTTAACAATGACCACGTGGCCCATTCAGTGGGTGTTTTTATCACACTGCTTTTCCTGCACACAGCAGGAAATGGCAGTACATTTTGCTTCCAAAAACAAAACAAAAAAATCAGATTTACCAGGGACTTCTTTGTTGCGGAAAGAAGACCAGAAGGAGCGGGAGATGCGTGGGAGGAGGATGGTGTCATCAAAAGGACCCACGAAAAGCCATGAATGGGTAGTAACGAGCATGCGATAAAATGCTCATCTGATGACACTCATAGTGTTTACAATAGTTAACATTATTTTAAAGAAACTGTACAACATTCCTGAATTGAGAGTCCACTGTTCTTCAGATGACATTAATTCTTGTTAACAGCACTTCTTCTGTTTTTATCCCTTATAGTCAAAATAAAGTCAGTACCAAACAGACTTGTATGATAGATTGTTTCAAGTAGGGATGCTGGAGAAATTTCAGATGGACTAAAATGAGTTCAGATTTCTAAGAATCTGGCCAATGGAATCCACTGTGGACCAGCCTCCCCAAGCAGCGTGTAGACCGCGGACTTCCTTTTTTCTTTCGTTTTTTAAAACTTTCTTGAAATGTATGCAAATTTATTCAGAGGAAAATATGCATGTTTCTGCTGAGACATATGCCATGCTGAAAAATATACATGGGGAAAGTTGAATGTAATGGGGGACAATACACTAAATGAGGCACTCCAAAGCGATCTTTCCAAGATGGGAGAGTGGGCATCCAAATGGCAGTTGTGGTTCAATGTAAGCAAGTGTGATTTGATGCACATTGAGACAAAAAACAACAACCTTCAAGTATAAACTAATGGGATCTGAGCTGGGAGTGACTGAACAAGAAAGAGATCTTGGGATTGTGGTGGACAGATTGATGAAAATGTCAAGCCAGTGTGCGGCAGCTGTAAAGAAGGCAAACTCCATGTTAGGCATTTTAAGAAAAGGAATTGAGAATAAAACTGACAGTATTAAATATATGGTGCAACCACACTTAGAATACTGTGTACAGTTCTGGTCACCACACCTAAAAAACATATTGTAGAGCTGGAAAAAGTGCAGAAAATGGCAACTAAAATGATCAAGGGGCTGGAGCATCTCTCCTATGAGGAAAGATTACAACAGCTGGGATTTTTTAGCTTGGGAAAAAGGAGGCTAAAGGGAGACATGATAGAGGTGCACAAAATTATGAATGGTGTGGCATTTTCTTCCTCCCTCAAAATATTAAAACCCGGGGTCATCCCATGAAGTTGAGTGGTGGGAGGTTCAGGACAGAGAAGAAGTACTTCTTCACACAACACATAGTTAAACTATGGAATTCACTTTCACAAGGTGTAGTGAAGGCCAACAATTTGGATAGCTTTAAAATGGGGTTGGATAAATTCCTAGAGGAGAAGGCTATAAATGGCGATTAGCCCTAATGGCTATGTACTACCTCCAGTATTCAAGGTAGCAAGCCTATGGGGAAAACAGATGGGAGGGTGCTGTTGCACCGTGTTCTGTTTTGTTGGTCCCTGGCCAACAGCTGGTTGGTCACTATGTGAACAGAGTGCTGGACTAGATGGACTTTTGGTCTGATCCAGCATGGCAGTTTTTATGTTATAATTTATGTAAATTGTTTGTGTATTTTTCCATATAATGGAAAAAAAGTTTTGAATCCATCTGTGAACATTGCACAATCCATGAAACCCATGCAGGACAGATTTCACAAAATCTGGACAATCCCTAGTTACAAGTAGTATTTGATTAGCTTCTATGAAACATGAACACTGCTATTGCATAAAGGATATGTCAGCCTAATCAGTTTAAATGTTATTGCATGAAAAGTTTAAGGGTCTTCAGAATATAATTTCATTGCTTGAATATATAAAGGAATTACCATGGATCTGCTAAAGAAAAAAAATGCATAATGCCTCTGGCTACCTTTTTGCAGTATCTAATAGTTCTATTAGCAATTAAGTGTGTCTTTTAAAATACTAGTAATATAGAACCAGGCTATTTATGTATTTAAGAAGCTGATGTTATTAGTTCATTATTTATAACACAAGAATGCAGAGATTGGAATTCTTCAATTCCCATCAGCCCCAGCCAGCATGGCCAGTAGTAATCCAAAACATTTGGGCGGCACCAGGTAAAGGTTGATGTACTCACTACTTTGCCTGACTGCATTCAAGATATAAGTGTTCTTCTTCGTGGTCTCTGTGCATCACACATATGGGCTCTGCGCCTGCGCTGAGCTCGACATCGGGAAAAAAATTTCTCTAGCTGAGGCTCTGATTAGTGTTTTAGGCGAGAACCCCTCCCCCACCGTCTGACGCGCATGTCCACGCTGTTCCCGCCTTCCCTCCAGTTCTTCGACCGCCGCAGCTGCTGCATTGAAGGGAAGTTTCTCCTTCCTCGCCGACTCCTCCGTGAGTTTTTTTGGCGAATGCTGAGGTTCTTTCTTTCTTCCGTTGTTTTTCTTTTGATCTTTTTTGACCTTTTTCTTCTTCTTTTCTCTTCCTAAAAAAAAAAAGGGGTGGTTCTATTAATACTATAGTGTTAGCTAAGTACAGTTTTTCCTTAAAACCTCCCTATTTTTGGTGCGTTTTATTTTTTGCATGGCCCTTAAGGCCCCTTTTCGTAAATGTGTCCGCTGCGGAAGTAAGCTACCGGCCGCGGACGGGCACTCGTTGTGTTTGTTTTGCCTGGGTGACTCGCATATTGTCGAATTGTGTCACCACTGCCAAGCTTTCTCTAAACAAACCAGGCGCCATCGCCTAGATCGTCTTCGGGCTGAATTGTGGCAAAAAACGCTGCAGCCAGTCCTGCCTGCCTCAAAACCAAAAAAGAAGATGGCGACCGCGACCACGGCCTCATCCTCCTCGACTTCGGCACAAGTTCTGGCATCGACCGATCCGTCGACGCCGATGACCTTTCGACCGTCCTCGGCATCGAGAAACCTTCTGCCCAAGACCAAGAGGGTCAAGCAGACTATTGAAAAGCCTGGGCTTAAAAAGAAGAAAAAGTCGCAGCCCACTGGATCCTCTGTATTAACAGCATTGGCACCGCCTCCTCCACGCCCAGTGTTGGAGTCGTTTGCTTTAGCTGCACCTCCAGCAGCAGACCTCCGCTCCATAGCCTCAGATAGAGGTCCTCGTGAGCGCTCACCTTCTCGGGTCATTGAATCGAGATCTCAATCACCGATCAGCGACCCTGCGAATCGCCAAATGGCTCCGTCACGACACTCCGCCGATGTCAATCAGCCAATCGACATGGATGCCCAACACCCATCAGATCAAGGGTCATGGCATCGAGTAGACCATCGATCCACACACTCTCCAACGACATCGATCCCACGATATCATATTCACCTATCGCCATCGAGGTCCGACCACAGAGACACATTCACTTCCAGGCGCCCCGCCTATCGTGACCGATCACGCTCCCCCCATGGGGACAGGGAACACACTTCTGAATGGTCATACCCGCGATCTGACTACCACCACTATGAGCCTAGCTGCTCACACTACCGTAGTGACTTTTATTATTACTATGACAAGGAGGCGTACGCCCCTGAGCCTCGATACCGTACCTCGATGTCGAGATCACCACGACGCCATCGCCACCAGTCACCGTTGCGCTCTCCACGTGGACATCGATACCGTCCGTCGACGTCGACATCATGTTTTTCTCGATCGCTGTACTCACCACCGAGACATTGCCGATCGCAGTCTCCTTGACATCGTTCGTCTAAGTCTCCTCATCTCTCCGCATTCCGGGTCCCAACGCCGGTTCGGGCATCGCTTCGACATTGAGCGCCAGAGCCGATGCAGTCAGGCGACCACGCACAACAACAGCAAGCGCCTTCTCCGTGATGGGCCACGACGTCTGTTCCTCATCAGCCCCTGTCAGCGTCCTTGGAGGAGGACTACGAATCCGACTCGTCCTCCGTACCATCTCAGCAACCTTCAATTCCGTCACCAGACAATGTGGCAGGCCATCAAGACTGTGCATCACCCATGGAAGAGATGGGATCGTTCTCAGAACAGATTTTACGCATGGCCAAGGCTTTAGGTGTTGAAACCCAACAGCCTACCGAGCGCCTTCAAGATCCCGTTTTTGACGCCGTCCACACTGAGTCTTCAGTCCCGGTCGCTATTCCATATCTTCCAATGTTACTTCAGGCAGTTAAACATACCTGGGCCGCTCCAGCTTCCACTGTCCCACCATCAAAGCGCTTGGAGGCTATGTATCAGGTTCAGCCTAAGGGCGTGGAGTTTCTTTTCGCTCACCCATGCCCAAATTCTATTATTGTGGAGTCCGCACAGTCCAAAGTACACAAGTCACACAACTCACCCGTGGACAAGGAAGGACGTCGCCTCGATATCCTGGGACGTCGTCTCTATTCTTCTTCAGCGCTTGGACTTTGTGTCGCCAACTACCAGGCGCTCATGGCGCGATATCAGTTATTTCTATGGGACAAGATAGGGTCCCTATGCGACCACCTGTCCAATGACGAGAGGGAGCTGGCGAGAGTCTTTCAAGCAGAAGGCACACGTCTCACAAAGCTTCAGATTAACACCACCAAGCATCAAACAGACTGTGATGCTAAGCTCATGATGTGTGCAATCGCCCTCCGCCACATCGCTTGGCTTCGCTCCGCAGGCCTTACGCAGGATACTAGGTCACGTATCAAGGATTTACCTTTCGATGGCGAGGGCCTATTCAACGTCACTACAGACGAGCAGCTGGACAATGTTCAAGAGGCCAAGGCCACGGCTCGAGAAATGGGCATCGGTCAGCAGGCACCGCAACAGTACCGATACCGCCACTGGCAGCAACCTCAACAGTCCCTTTATCACCGCCAGCGCTCTGACAGGACCTCTCGTTATCACACGCCACAGAACCAGCAGTGTAAACCGGCCACCACACAAAAATTCAAGTCTACGCCACTCTCCGCACCGTCGACTTCTTTTTCTTCCAAGACCGTCTCAATCCATTCTTCGAGGCCTGGAGGGCCATCTGTGGCAGGAATTTGAGTCCCCCAGGGAGGCCTATGACTCCCTCTTATGAGAAAGGGGTCATTTATTGTCACAGATCCCTTATGAGAAAGATCTTTACTCTAATTCTTTATAATGCTTTGATACAGTAACTGGCCTAAATGTAGACTAGGGATGAATAACTCTAAGTGGGGAAGGGACCTCCCATAGATCAGTGACTTCCCTCCCAATAACTTCAAAGGAGTTATATTCATGCAAGCAACTAGACTCAGTTACAGTGGAGACCAAAGATACTCACGTATTGGTTTCTTAAAGGTAGGTTTATTGAAGAAGACACATCAGCTGAGGGAGCCAGAGATAGACCTCTGACTGAATTATATAAGGGTATCACTCTTATATAGGAAACTGGAAACATCAGAATTAGCATATCTAGCTTTTTGTACTGAATCACCTTTGTACCAGGGGAAAGTTTACAATAATACAGGGTTGTACGTAGGAATGATGTAATTTGTCTCTAAGTCAAAACAGAGAAAGGCGCCACATATGAATGATGGAGGTCAAGATAAACTAAAACAATACAGAATGCATATAGTTGCTAGTGGACCAAAGTTCATTATGATGAGGCTCAACACATCTAGCTAGTACATTGCTGGTTCTATCTTACAGGAGAACAGATACATGTTTTTATTAGAAGCATGAAATCAGTATTAGTTTCTCAATCATTTAAATGTTGTTATCACTAGCTATTGTTATGATCATACCTGAAATATTCCCGCAACACAGACAATTGGGTCCTATCCATTGTTCAACATGGATATCGTCTAGAGTTCGAGACCATCCCTCCCGTCAGTACTGTAAAAGTCACAGCTCCTTCCGCCCCCTTACTACACGAGGTTTCATCTTTGTTACACAAGGGCGCCATCTGCCGCGTCCCACCCTCCTCATCCCCACTCAGGTTTTTTTCCCGTTATTTCACAGTACCGAAACGGGACGGAGGTCTCCGCCCCATTATGGACTTACGAGACTTGAATACATTCATCCACACACGAAAATTTCGCATGGCTACCCTACAGGCCATCCTACCACTGCTACGAAGTTCCACCTGGTTCGCCTCGGTCGACTTGAAGGACGCGTATTTCCACGTCGCCATTCACCAAGACCACCGTCGCTTCCTATCGTTTGCCATCGCACACAACATGTACGAATTCCAGGTGTTACCGTTTGGCCTTACCACCGCTCCCAGGGTCTTCACCAAATGTATGGCAGTCGTCTGCGCCCACCTCAGAACACAGGGAGTCGAGGTATATCCATATCTCGACGACTGGCTCCTTGTCGCAGACTCCAGATCAGACCTCCAACACTCAATCAGTCGTGTCCTTCATCTTCTCCATCACCTCGGCCTCTGCGTGAACTTCGACAAATCCTCACTCACACCGACAAAAACCATCGAGTTCATTGGGGCCCGACTAGATGCCGATGCTTCACGGGCGTTTCTCCCCGACAGCAAAGCAAAAAGACTTGTGCACTCTGCATGTCGCCTCAGGGCACTACAAAGTACTTCAGCCCTCAGTATCCAACGGATGTTGGGCCTTATGGCATCCACGGTGGCCATCGTCAGATGGGCTCGGCTTCACATGCGGCCCCTTCAGTTTTGGTTCATTCAGAACTTCAAACCAGATCAGGAGAACAATCGCACCCGTCTCACTCTGCCACAGTATGTCCACGAGTCTCTTCTATGGTGGACTCAAACCGCCCATCTCCTCCAGGGAATGCCATTCATACAGCAACCCCTGTCCCGCACACTCACGACTGATGCTTCAAAGGTTGGATGGGGGAGCCCATTGTGGAGGCCTCCGCATTCAAGGCCGTTGGTCTGCACTGGAATCGCGCCGTCACATCAACTACTTGGAACTGGAAGCGGTCCGAAAAGCCCTTCGCTCGTTCGAGACACACCTCCGCGGCCGCCATATCCAACTGCTCACAGACAACACCGCAGTCCTATGGCACATCAACAAGCAGGGCGGGACCCACTCTCGACCCTTGTTGACACTCACCCTTCGCCTCCTATACTGGGCAATAGCAAGGAATATACACATCACAGTGCTCCACATTGCGGGCGTAGACAATATCCTTGCCGACTCTTTCAGCCGCCGCTTTCATCAGTCCCACGAGTGGCAACTGTCCAAACGAGTCACGAGGCATCTTTTTCGGATCTGGGGACAGCCCACAATCGACCTGTTTGCTACGCACAGCACCGCGATCTGCAATCAGTATTGCTCCAGAGCAGGGCTAGGCCCACGCTCACTGGGGGATGCGTTTGCGCTGCAATGGACGGGTCCATTGTTTTACCTGTTCCCACCGTTTCCTCTCTTGACCAAGGTGGTAACCAAGCTCCTCCAGGACAACATGAATGCTATCCTTATCGCCCCAGTGTGGCCACGCCAGCCTTGGTTTCCGCACCTCTCCAGGCTCACCCAGGGGCATCGTCGCCACCTCCCGCTATTTCCATCGCTACTCACACTGCAAAGGGGACAAATCAATCACCCAGACCTCCAGAGCCTGCACCTCACGGCCTGGAGAATATTCGGGATGCGCCAGTAGACGTGGCAGACAACCAGTATCCTCCTTCTCAGTCCATGTCACCCGACTTGCCTTTAGGGGTACGGACAATTATCCTCGCTTCTAGAAAAGCCTCCACGTTGACATTGTACGCTCACAAATGGACAGCCTTTACACAATTTGCAACGCTGCACTCTTTTTGACCGCACGCGGCCTCCATCTCTCACATCCTATCGTTTCCCCACCACCTATACCTAAAAGGCCTTCAGTATAGCTCCATACGTGTTTATCTCGCAGCAATCTCTGCCCACAGAGGTCACGTAGACGGACACGCTATCTTCTCTCACCCGCTGGTTAAACGTTTTTTGAGAGGATACAAAAATCTAGTTCCACCTCTACACCTTCGGCCACCCGAGTGGAGCCTGTCAGTCGTCCTCAACGTGCTCTCTACCAAACCCTTTGAACTGCTCGCCACTACGGATCTCCGTCTACTCACCTGGAAGGTGGCCTTCCTGGTAGCCATAACATCTGCCAGACGAGCGGGGGAGTTGTGTGTGCTGCGAGTCGACTCGCCATTTACCATCTTTTCTAACGACAAAGTTACCCTTCAGCCAGACAACACTTTCCTTCCGAAAGTCGTATCTTCATTCCATATTAACGAACCTGTAGTACTACCCGCATTCTTCCCGTCACCTTCCTCCGATATCGAGAAAAGACTGCACTCTCTCGATGTTCGTAGAGCTCTGGCGTTCTATAAGGACAGAACACAGCCGTTTCGCGCCACCCCACGTCTCTTCGTTTGTTATGGTGGACCCAAGAAAGGCAAACCAGTTTCCAGCCAATGTTTATCGGCCTGGATCGCTCAGACCGTCTTGCTGGCATACCGCATTTCAAAGCTGGATTTACCCGCCACTGTCAGGGCGCACTCCACCCGAAGCGTCGCAACCTCTACAGCTTTCCAGCGCAGTATCTCCCTCGAGGATGTCTGCAAGGCGGCAACTTGGTCCACACCGTTGACCTTTGCGACTCACTACAAACTTGATGTACAAGCTCGCAAAGATTGTTCCTTCAGACGTGCCGTCCTCTCATCTTTACTCAATTGACACCTCCCACCACCGGTAAGTGTCTTGCTTATTACTCACCCATATGTGTGATGCACAGAGACCACGAAGAAGAAGGACAGGTTGCTTACCTGTAACTGTAGTTCTTCGAGTAGTCATCTGTGCAGTCACACAACCCTCCCACTGTCCCCTCTGGTGTCAACCTTTTTTCTCTTTTTGCTGATGCCAAGAGGTTGTTTCCCTCCTGGAAGCCTTGGGCTGCTTGCCGGACTCATAGAACTGGAGGGAAGGCGGTAACAGTGTGGACATGCGCGTCAGACGGTGGGGGAGGGGTTCCCACCTAAAACACTAATCAGAGCCTCAGCTAGAGAATTTTTTCCCCCCGATATCGAGCTCAGTGCAGGCACAGAGCCCATATGTGTGATTGCACAGATGACCACTCGAAGAACTACAGTTACAGGTAAGCAACCTGTCCTTTTCTCTTATATGTGTCTCGCACAATATCTAATAAGGTTGCATGAGGAACATAGTAACTGAGTTATCTTGTTGTTTTTATTGTTCTTATCTGTACTTGAGTATTTAAACTAGGCATTGTACAAAACATATAGGAAGACAGGCCCTGTCCAAAAATGTTTATAATTAAACATAACCATAATTTTCTGTATTCATATTTTTGTCTTAATAGTTTTCTCTTCCCATAGAGAAAAATAAAAATGGTATTTTCTTACTGTGGAATTCACCCTCTTTTTCAGGCCAAATGCTTATTTGTACTAATTTGTGCTAAGGATGCTGCCAATTTGCTGCAGGTTATTCTGCCAATTCTATAAACCATGTGTGCAGCACTGTAAACACAGCCTGTCCCAAACCCCCTACCAACTATATTAACACATCTGAATGTTCTTTCCATGAAATCAGTTTCTTGGCATTGTTCCGTTGATACAGTTGTGCATGCAGTGAATCTACTCTGTTCTCTAGTTTGCTTTTTTAAAATACAAACATTTCTAGGGCTCTTTTCAAAAGAAGGGGAGGGAACCTATGATAGCACTATGTGCATTTTGAAGGTGGGAAGAGACAGTTGCCATTGTAAAAGATACTACATGATGTTATGCTACAGCACATTGAAAGCACGTCATCTAAAGTGCACTTCTTGTGCAGTGGCATGTATTAAATAACACAACATACAAGTAGCTCAAACACAGTCAGGAATCTTGTGAGAGTTGGCAAACAATGATATGAAAAACTTCCCCAACCTGATTTGGATTAAAGCTTCCAATGTTCCTAACCATTGCTCATACTGGCTGGTGCTGATGGCAGCTGAAGGCCAAAACATCTGCAGTGCACTAGTTTAGAGAAGGCTGTGCTAGGGCAAATATGTGACACAATGGCTGAATTCGGATGACATATTAGGCAACGGAGGAGGAGGGGAACAATCGCCAGTTGTGCTGCTTATTGTGTCGTGTGGGGAGTAACACACAACGCACACACAACTGACAGTACGCTAATCGGGAGAATTAAACAATGGAGGGAAACAACGGGCTTGCACGTTGTTTAGCCCGAAGCCCCATTGTTTAATGTGTCATTCGAATTGGTCCCCCCTTCTCTCAGTGTACTATTCCGTTTGGGAATAGAGTTCTGCCGGCCAGAGCAGCGGAAAACCCCTGGCCGCTCTGTACAGCCGGCAGAACTCACGGTGCATGCTGGGATACGGCTGGAGGACTGAGGGAGGGGGAGGGAGCAGACGCTGCAACCAAAATGGCTGCCATCTATTCTACGCAACCGGGGCATTTGCCGGTGCTGAGCAGCGCTAGCAGCAGCATGTCGTGTGTGGAGCTCCGCTTGCCTAACGCACAGTTAGTACGCTATTTACACCTCCGTTGCCTACTACGTTGTCCGAATTCAGCCAATGTTTGTCTCACACACACACACACACACACACACACACATATCTAGGGGCATATCCTTATAGATTTGGGAAGAGTATCATCTTATCTGGCCTGTAGAAATGTAATGTATTATAGAGGGGGTGGGATTAGAATAAGTTTCTCTAATATAGAATGTTTCTGCAAACAGAGAGCAATATTCAATGCTGCCCATAGTCTAGTGGGATCTACTGCTAGCATACCAGGAAGCTAGCTGTCTCTGAAGCAATCATAAATTAGCATAAATGCTAATTTCCAGAATAGGGCAGGTCAGTGGAACTCACAGAACAGAACTGTACTGACCAGCCCCTATTTTGGGAACTAACATTTCCATACATTTCCAAGGTTGCTTTAGGAAGTCTTAGTTCCTGTTGTGCTGGCAATTGGTCATGCAAGCAATGAGTGGAGTCACAGCAGCAATATTATATAATGTCCACAGCTTTTAATACAAAACTCAGTTGTATTTTGAAGTGGTGGGATTCTAGAAGGGTTGTGTCATTTGAATTGTTGGCTTATGGAATCTGCTCATTGACACTAGCTCTTTGCCAGGAAAGTTCAATGCCATTCTTTTCCTCCTGGCTGATCTGCAACCCTTTTTGAACTAAGCATACTTCACCTGGAACCATAACATCAATACCATGAAATATACAAAAAGAAATATACAAAATGTAAGTCATATGTAGAGTAGACCCATTGAAATCAAGGAGACAGGTTAGTCATTATTTACTTAACTCCCATTGATTTAAATGGATACACACAGTTAGTATGGCTAAGTCTGGATCCAATCCAATCTCTATGTGAAAGGTGTTAATGCAATGTCCATTTTTGGCATGTACATGTGTGATGTATCATATTAGTCAGTGATAACATTAATCACATGCCAATGCTTTTGTAACATAGAGATCCAAGATAATAGATAGTCCTTGGATATATTCTTATATTCAGTGGTATGTAAGGAAATTATGTTTCATGAAGTATTTTTCCTGTACTTCTGGAAAGCTAAAAATAAGGATGTGTAAAAGTTTACCTAATGTAGTTTCCCAGCAATCCTTTTGTTTTCAGTATGGAATAAAATACACAATATTGATAGCAGTTTGTGATGTTCCTGATTTTGTTAGCATCTTTGGAAGTCTAATTAGAATAGCTACTTTCAGTAAAACAATACTTTAAAAAAAATATAGTAAAATATATTTTCAGTTAATGAGATTTAGAATACCCACTGGATTATTATAGGAATAGACAGTGCTTATTATACAGCTATAATCTGGGAAGTGTAGTGACCTATGTCACTTCCAATTTCATTTCCCCCCTTAATCATATATTGAAAAGATTTTGCAGTGAAAATTAACTTCTTTCTTTCTGTTTTACAAACTCATTAAGCCCAGGAAGTGTCTAAATAATAACATTTAATTTAACAGGAACTGTGCTGTGAGGCATAGGGATTTAAACTTAAATGTCAATTTTATAAATATTTGCTTCTATCGAAAAGTTAGGCAAACAATTGCTCTGAAGTCCCCTCCCCATTGGAGGTTTCCGGAGTACCCACAGACTGCGAGTTGTTAATGTTTTCACTGATAAGGACTGGTGAAGATTCCTCCCTGGCAGGTGAAGAGCCTGGGAGAATCACCTTCTCCACTTCCTGTGTAAGATGGGACGTTTCTAGTCCTGTTTCTTCAGCTTCAGAATCTGATTCTGATTGATAGTCTGAAACTCCTTCCCCCACACCAAGGGGAAGAGGCCTAGTCATGATAATAATACCTGTGGAACAACAGACCCCCATCTCATGTTTTAATCTCAACTTTATTAAGAGTAAGGGATTGTTTGAACGCAGTTGTATCACCTTTGAGAACAGCAATGGAAAAATTAGATACAGGAGTAATCCTTAATTTTAAAATTGAAAGGAAAAGAACTTATTTTAGGTATAAGGGTCTTTAGAGAAGAATTATATAATATACTCAGAAATAAAAAAGAAATCAGATGGTGTTTTTCCATGGTTTGAATATTTAAAATTCTATCACTTATCAATGTATGATAAGATATGAGAAAGTTTGAAAGACTAATAATGAGACATAACAACATTTCTTATATAAGCTCTATAGAGCACTTCTAAGATATGAAACAGAATCAGAACTGGATTATAGATTACATGAGTAAGAGGGCACAAACTATTTGAAAAACTATTCCAATAGAAACATGGTAGAACCTGTGGAGCAAGAATCACAATTTTACATTAAACATGTAAATCGGAGAATTTCTGTACAAGGTGATATTTAACACCAGTTAAAATAAATAAAACAATAAGAATTATTCAATTAATTGTTGAAAATGCCAGAATCAAATAGGGGATTTTTAAAAAATCCTCCATGTTGGGAATGTCCTTTGGCAGAAATGTACTGGAGAATGATGAATGAAACTATGATAAAATAGCCAGTTCTGAAATCTCCATAGATCCCTTGTTTTATTTTCTAAATTGTATGGATGGGGTTGCTAATCAACAACATAAAGATTTAATATATTATATGCTGGCTGAAGCAAGAATATAGCATATGCAAAAAAAAAAAAAAGTGGAAACTACCTATGAGGGATGAACAAAGCTGCCATGTGCTGAATGTGGGTCCCAGGCTGCTCCACCTCCCCAATTGACAGAATGAGCAGCACGTTAAGCAAGGGGAATGTTTCTATACAACACAGTGGCAGTTTTAAAAATCTTTGGTACTCTTTTTTTGTCCTAATAGCTCCTGATATTTTATGTCCTAATTGTCTTTACTAGAGCTAAGAGCTTCTGTGACTCAATAAAAATGAATGTCCTAGAGTTGAGTTAATGTCCCTCCTTTGCTATGAACTCACTGGCTCAATTCGGACGACACAATAAACAACTGGTGTGGGGGAAACAATCGTCAGTTGTTTTGACTATTGTGTCATCCGAATGCTGCCATAGTCAACTCAGCGCTGATCCTCATCCACACCACAGTTGATTATTTATTACCATGTTGTGTGGGGAGTATCCCCTAGGGTTAGGGTTA
Source organism: Anniella stebbinsi (assembly GCA_029215795.1). NCBI lineage: Eukaryota > Metazoa > Chordata > Lepidosauria > Squamata > Anniellidae > Anniella > Anniella stebbinsi. Next base: position 117,833,184 of record JARDYH010000005.1, on the reverse strand, counting down.
GGGTTAGTCAACCCACCATTGACTATTGTGTCGTCCGAATTAAGCCAATGACTTGCTCAAGGCCTGCTTCAAATGCCAGTACTGTAGATGCCTTTGGAAATTACTTCTACATGGATTGAGCTTCCTTTAAGCATGAGATCACTTAAATCATCCTTCCCCAACCTGGTTCCATCCAGCTGTTTTGGATTACAACTTTGCACATTCATGACCATTGGCCATGCTGGCTGGGGCTGATTGGAGTTGAAATCCAAAACCATCTGGAGGGCAGCAGGCTGGGGAAGTCTGCCTTAAATCAAGATTCTACATGGGGTTTCATTTGAAATAGGGGATATACAGATTTTCTTAAATGTGTTCCATATGCGTTTCACAGATTGTCAGGTGTCTTTCATTCTGACGTCCACTCATTGACCAGTATTTGTTCTACTTGCAGTAATTTGCATTAGCTAATGCACATTAGCACAAATACTCTCCAAAAGTAAAAAATAAATAAATCATAAGTTCATGACTCAAAAAAAGCCTCTCTGCTGCAGAATCCACAGGTCAGATTCAAAGAAATCCAATTTCATTTGAATCCATAGCACATTCCTCTGACATCTCTAATATTAAGTATCTGAAATAGTGTCCATGACCATAGCCTTTCATCTTCTTTGCCCTAGGACCAAAACACTAATAAAATAGAGAGGATATTTGGCTTCTTTAAGACACAAAATATTTTAAATACATTTTTAAAAGTACAACGTTCCTGTGCGGTAGAATGATTGCTGCATTGGTTTTCACTTTCCATTCAATTTTATCTATTCTGCTTTAAAACTGAAATTAATATTTTCCCCCCTTGTATTACCTTCTAAGTAGCGTTTTCTCCTTAACTGTATTGATGACACTTTTGGGGAGATAAATGGAAATAAATTATTTTATAATACTTAAACGTTTAGTCCAGTATTTCTGCAAAATTAAGTTTATATTCAGATGGACTTATTCCATTTAGATACTTTAGTAGGAAAACGGTTGCACCATTATTATTATTATTATTATTATTATTATTTTTAAAAAGACTTTATTGGTGAGTGAAGTAAGAGGATAAGTTCACTACATTTGTTTTAGTAGCTATTTTTTTAAAGCACATTTGCAAAGCACACATGGCAATAACTCCAGGTTTCTTATGCATCTGCTGTGATTGATACATTTCTTCATTATCTCTGCCATTTTACTTTCTGGTTGTCAAGGAAGCCTGCCAGCTGTAGCTATCCATCTGGATGAGGCGCCTACTAATTTTTCTTCTGTCTATTCTTTTACTGGCATAGTTTCTGGCAAAGCTTGGTCTCACAGAGGCAAGCAGAAGTGATTAAGGCCATGGAAACAAAGCTTAAATGTAGTGGAAGGAGTGGAGGATGGCTGTCCAGGACACTGATGCCTCCCAACACAGTTACTCCTTATCTAGTTTGACAAAGACACATGACTTCCAAGGATTTTATCTGTAGTTATTAGTAGTAGAGCCTACTTTTTATGTTACAGTTGAAAGCTGAAGTACTGAAGATGCCTCATTTTGTATCGGAACATGTCATGTGCTTGCATAGTTTATATGCCAGTGCTGGCTATAAAGAAGTATTTTTGTATTGTATTTATAAAATAATTCACTTGGGGTTTTTATGAAAGTTTATGGCATAATACCTTTGTTAGACTTTAAGATATCACACCCCGAGACTCTTCATTTTTCCCCCTAATGAGTTATCTGAGTAGTGATCATCTAATAAAAATGACAGACATGGTAAATTCTATCCCTGAAATAACTGAATCACCACCATTGAAATATTTTAAATTATAATTATTCTTAAACAATCTCTGCAAAAGCTTAGCATGCAATGTGAAGGAGAGATTATGTTTCGATTATTCCAAATTGTGCACATTTTTGAGGCTATTTGTTGTGCAGTTCTCATAGTATTGTATAATCTAAATCTGGGGCCCAATGTAGCACTCACATGTGCTAATGGTGCCCATCCATTGTTTAAATACATGTGTATGAAATGCATACAATTATACATTGGGTTCAACAAAAGTGGACCAAATATCCAATAAGTATCCTTTTGAAGGTGATGTCCTTATGATACCCATTTAAATCTTGAAAGCATTGTAAGGTCCTCAACCCCTTGTATTAGAGGAGGTGAGAATTTATCCTTACAATAACTTAATGGCAGTCTTGTAGTTGTCAAAAGTATGTAGAGAATCCATCTACACTGACCATTTCTTAATTTACATGAAGCAGGTAAATATTTTCAGAGCACGTACATCAATGAATATTAAACACTGTTCATACAAAATGTATCTGTTTAATAACCTCCTCCAAAAAGAATCAACTATAAGACATTGCCAGAACATATGTTTAAAAGAAGCATTAGCTGTATTGCACTAAGAGCAATTAGCCAAATTGAACAATCCCTTATTAAACAGATATTGTGGTGTCCAAGAGACATGAAATAAAAGTTTTTGCTGAATATGACGCAGCCTAAGATCCATAGACATGACAAGTAGATGCCAAAGCAGTGATCCATGATTAGTCATTTTGTGGTGATGCCCACAGCATGGTCACAAATTCCCAAATGTACCCATGGGTTCAAAAAGGTTAGGGACCCCTAGTCTAAATGTAAGTCAGCATTTTACCATAATTTTAAACATGTAAAAAGTTAAGCAACTTTCAACCTGCTCAGGTAGCATGCAGTTTAGGAATGGTGAGCTTCTGTATGCTCAATTACAGCCTATTCTCCAGAAATTAATCTGTGAACAGTTTGTGGGTATTTGCCCCACAAACCTACCTTGTTATACATTATAAGAGGCAGTGCTATCTAATATTAAGAGCTTTCTATCATTGGATTATGTGCTGTCAGATTTAGCCGGATATTAACATACAAAATCCAAGAATTCTGTATGTTAATATCCCATGCAAAAACTTTTTTATTAGCCAAATAAGTGAGATTGACAGGAAATGTTTTCCAACGTTTTGATTAAAATTTGGCAGAGTCATGAGGAGCCAGAAAAATGGTTTTGAGGGTGGGCAGATTTGGCCCACAGACTACCTACCAGTTAACCATTCCTGAGAAAGGATATACTTTCTTTTGTGCATAGCCTTTATAATTTAATTTGCCACTAAATATAGCAGTGCCTATGCAGAAAACTAAGGCGTAAACAGTCACTACAGTCATTAATTACTGAGGACTTGGTAATAAAGGTAAAATTGATAGTACAGTAAGAACAGCTCTATTCTTTAAATATTGCCTGCAGAAGCTAATGATGAATACTCAAATTGACACTAATGTATGGAGGTCTGAACATTTAATTTGCGGCAAATCAGATTTCAGTACTATGTATATAAAATTTTCATTTAGCATCTATTTTAGCAATGCATACATTCTGATGGCTATTTCCATGTGTGTTAATGAAAAAATCATGTTTGTTTCACTATCTGGGGCTGAACTGTAGTACTGTTAATATGTAAACAATGTGCTGAAAAATTTAGTCACATTTGTTTTGCTGTTAGTTGGAAAACTCAATGTATTCTCAAAATTCAAGACCTGTTCAACAATATAAACCTTTTTTTATCATTAATTACTTCAGCAGAAATGTATTTATTTTATTTATTTATTTCACTTATATACAGCCCAATAGCTGAAGCTCTCTGGGTGGTTCACAAAAGTTGAAACCATCAACATGACTCAAAGTATAAAACAGTATAAAAACACAATATAAAAATACAATATAAAAGCACAACCAGGGTAAAACCACGCAGCAATGCAGATTTAAAATACAAATTTAAAATACAGTTTTAAAACAGCAGAGTTAAAAGTTTGTGATAATAAACTGTCAAAATACTGTGAAAATAAGAAGGTCTTCACCTGGCATTGAAAGGAGTATAATGTAGGTGCCAGGCGAACCTCTCTAGGGAGCTCATTCCACAGCCAGGGTGCCACAGCAGAGAAAGCCCTCCTCCTAGTGGCCACCTGCCTCACTTCCTTTGGCAGGGGCTCATGGAGAAGGACCCCTGGAAATGATCTTAGGGTCCAGGCAGGCACAAATGGGAGGAGGTGTTACTTCAGATAACCTGGCCCCAAGCCATTTAGGGCTTTTGATGTTAATATTAGCACTTTGAATCGGGCCCAAACCTAGACTGGTAGCCAGTGAAGCTGGAAAATGACTGGTGTAATGTGGTCTCGTTGGCCCCTGTTAACAGTCTGGCTGCCTGTTTTGTACCAGTTGAAGTTTATTTTCAAAAATCAAGGATTCGGAGTGTGCATTAGTTTGTAAACATATATTCAACCTTTTCAAAGCTCCAGATGCATATAGATTAGTATCATGGCACAACTCAAATTGGGAAGTAGTTGTGTTAATCCATTGTTTATTGAATACCTAGATCATGTAATCTATGTGCTAGATCTGAATGTTTAATGGCTGTAAAGGCAGCAAATATGCCTGGCTGTTAAAGTACAATTTGTTCTAAAAAAAAAAAAAAAAAGACAATAAGAATAGATATTTCCATGGTGCTTGCCTACTTAGTTGCTAGGATAGAATCAGTGGCATAAACAGGAAATTTGTATCCAGAGCAACTTGTTTACCTTTTGACTTCTCAGTCCATCAAAAGATGATTACTTTCTTCCTGTTGTGTTCATGGTTTATTATAGCAATGAGTACCAGACTGATCATTTCCTGACTGGCAGTTGATCGGCTGGATTTGGCATCTGTGGCTGCAGTCCAGGTTTTCAAGTCCTGAAGCTGGTAATTAATAAATAGCAAAGGGCAAATCAGAGGTGCACAATTTAAACGACTACAAGGGTTGCTAATGAGTTTCATTATAAGCTCCAAAATCACAATTTGAAAATGTGCAAGAAAGCAATATGCATGTAGATCTAAAACGTTCCTGGTTAAGGAGAGTGTTTCTGATAAATGCAGAATCTGGGCAGAACAAGTCATTAGGGATTAATTCAGCAGGCCATCTAGTTGCATCCTGACCTCAGAGAGACTCTTTCAAGACCCACTGAAGCATATTTTGGCCCTGTCACTTTGCCTTTGGCCATGCTCACAAAGGGAATGCAGTTCCTGACACCTTTCCCAGTCTGGAATTTGGCTTTTGGACTGAAAAACATTTTCCACTCCTGCTATAAGCTGTAACAGATGAAGAAACAATTTTGGTTCTTCCTCATCTCCATCTCCACCTCCATTTTTCATTTTTCTTTTTCAAGTAACACACAACAGTGTCAGTTGAATGGCTACTGTGAACCATCAAACCTTATTGGACTGATTTGGACGTGTTGTGTTTTCCTTAAGATTTAAAAAAGGGGGGTTGTACTTCTGCAAACTTTGGGGTTCTTCTGAGCATGCTGACGACTCCCTCTTGTTTTTCAATTATGCTGTTTTGGCTCCACCCCTGACAGCACTCACTACCGAAGTTCCCTATTAGAGGGTGGATTGATTATGAAATGTTACTGTTCATTGCTTTTTAACTTGTTCATAAATCATCTGGAGTTAGTAGTAAGGTGGCAAGATTTGCTGATGACATTAAATTATTTGAAATTTTATTTGGGAGGAAAAGAGACAGCAAAGAGCTCCAAGATTAAAACTGCCAATATCATAATTCCCTTATACAAATTTATGGTGCAACCACACTAGGAATATGGTGCAACCACACTAGGAATATGTTGTACAATTCTGGTAAAATGATATTATAGAGCTGGTAAAAATGATATTATAGAGCTGGTAAGGGTGCAGAAAAGGGTAAAGTGGTCAATGGGCTGGATCAGTTACCCTATGGGGAAAGGGTACAGTGTTTGAGATGTTTTAGTTTAGAAAAAGAAGAGTAGAGGGAAACATGATAGAGGTGTATGAACTTATGCAGGGTGAAGAGAAAATAGATAGGGAGTACTAGAACCTGGTGTCATTCAGTGAAGCTGAGTGATGAGAGATTCAAGATGGATAAAAGGAAGTACTTTGTCACATAGTACATAGTTAAACTATAGAATTTGCTGCCACAAGATGTCATGATAGTGACCAATTTGATGGCTTTAAAAAGCGATTAGACAAATTCATGGAAGATAAGGCAATCAATGGCTACTAGTCAATATGCCTCTGAATACCAGTTTCTGGGCAACATGTGCAGAAGAGTGCTAGCTCATTTCCTGCTTGTGGGCTCCCATAGGCATACAATTGGTTACTGTTTGAACAGAATGAATGGTGGGCTAGATAAGCCTTTGGTCTGATCTAGGTTGTCTCTTCTTTTGTGTGGATTAGGTCATTTAATTTTGAAATTCACGAAGACTTAATTCCTGAAGCATCTCAAATTTGAAATCAAAACTGTAGTCCCCATTGTTGCCTTGGACTAGCAGTGGACTAAATTGTTCTGGAATACAGCATCAACTCAGCAGTTTTGTAGAACGTTGGAACTCTGCAGGTGTCATTTTGCTTTTCCGAATCTAACAGTTGTAGCAAGTTGTTTCACTCGCTGCTATGAAAAATATATTTCTGGCATCCTGAATGAAAAGGAAGTTGAGTAGGATACTTTCGAGACCTGCTTTCTATGTTTTAAGAAAGATAAAAATGAGAAGAGAAGAAAGAAGTTGTCTACATACAGGAAGCTTCTGTGGTGTATTTGGCTTTTTTTTTTTTTTTTTTTTTTTACAGCAGTGAAATCTTAAGCTCAATTTGCATTTAAATAAATGAATGCTGTGAATGTGTAGTTTGGAAAAGTTTGTTCACACAGACTTTTTCTGACAGTGATGTGGCCAGAAGTTTAGATTTATTGCATCTCAGTGTTTGTAATCCCAAATTGTAATACATATTATATTATATATATATTACAATATGTACTACAATACACATACAAACTGGTATATTAAAGTTTGCTGAGCAGCATAAAGTGGAATCCACTACATGGCACAGCTGTTCAACATCTAAACTAATTTTTAAGTGTGATATCTGGCTATTATGGCAGGTTGTTGTTGGGTTGTTGTTGTTTTAATAGATAATACATTTGGCTGCTTCAGGTGATTGCATGGTCATTCTTTACATCTTCTCTAGACTGAGGCTTGTCTACTTCCATTCCTGTATTTCTGCCCTTTTGTGTTGAATATTTGTACAATCTCTCATTGTTCATACTCACACATCTGACTGGAAGCCTTTTTAGAAGCAGCAGAAGACTATGAGAATACTTTGCATTTCTTCCTAAGCCTTCCAGATCTCATCTCTCCATGGTGGAAATACTTGTCTTTCCCTCTTGAGATGTGGAATTTTGTGTAGGAAAAGAGTAAGGCATTTCCTTTCATAGTGACTTATTAATTTTATGTTTTCATTCTACCCTATGGTATAGTGTAAGTTGGGAAATAACTATCTTTTATTCCTCAATGTAATGTTCTTCAATACATTTCTCTATTTCTTGTTGACATTATCAGAAAGCTTTCATCTCACCTATATAGGTCACATGATCTAGGATCCTCAAGCTGACCAACTTGCAGCCTACCCAGATTTCCTTTCTTGTGAAAAGCAAACATGCAGACAGGGACTGCATGATTAGATGATGATGATGATGATGATGATGATGATGATAATAATAATAATAATATATTTATTTATTTCTTACCCGCCTCTCCCTCCAGATTGAGGCGGGAAGCAACAATACAAACAATACAAAATACATAAAACTGATTAAAAGCCTATAAAATTTATACATTATTAAAATATCAATAAAACTCTTAATCAATCTGGTAAAATGTTTTCCTTCTAGTCCTGCTGATGGGGCAAGTGAGGTGTGGTAAGAGGATATTGCTGAGTGGTGGGAGATGCATATTCTTCTCAAACAAAAATGTGAGACAACAGTCAAGGTGGACAAACTCTTGTCTGTACTGCATAGATGTGAAGCTGCTGACCAGTCAGCTGAGATTTGTGCAGATAGCTGATACTGATACCCAAATTGGTGGTATTAAAGGTTGGAAATGTCTCCAGTTTTCCAATGAAATGAATCATTTCTCAGTTTTTATGGCATCAGTTTATATCTTGGTTTGGTCATATATAAGTCAGTTCAGGTTACATATTAACATTACATACATACAGTAGCTTGCAGAAAATCAACGGAGAACAATGAATAGTTAATACTCTTGACTAAGCACATTCTTGAGCAAGAAACACAACAACCCATGTTGAACAAATCATCTGTAAATTTAAAATGCAGTTCAAAAGTTGAAGATTAATCAGGAATATTAGGAAAGGTACTAGGATAATATTTTTAAGAAAATTGTATTTCCAGCTTAAAGCAACTATTGCTTAAATGGATAATGGTTTATATCCAACATTAGCAGAAGAAGTAGCACAACTAGCACAAGAAATACCTAGCTGAATGAAGTCAAAATGAGTTATGCAAGACCTTGCAGAATGGTTGCACAACCAGAATCAATGTACTAGGGACGGCCATTGTGGGGAACCCCCAGCTTGGCTTGCATTTGGGAGCAGAGCTGTATTCTTTTCCCCCGAATTCCAATAACTTTCTCAGGGCTTCTTCCCCTTAAAAATCATCAATTATGCAAATTTCAGCAATAATTTATGTGATTTACACAAATTGTGGTTAATTTTACACAAATTGCACCTATTGCAATTTGCACAAATTAAGCATATTACAGATGCGATTTGTGAAATTATGCCCAAAATTTGTATAAATTATGCAAATTGCAAGGGTAGTTTGCGTAAATGGGAATTTTAAGAAGATATAAAACACCTGAAAATCTGCAAGTTGGCCCAACTCAATACAGATGGAATTGGGACAGCTTGTGGATAAGCAAACAAAGTCAAGGGGGTGGGTGAGTTAAACTGCTGAAAGCTTGATGAAATTGACCTTCCAGATGAATTCCTCTGACATCCCTACAGAGTATTAGATTTGACACTTGTGCAAGACTGAAAACAGGTTTTCACCAGTAAAGGCTTTGTGCTAAAAGAATGGCACCATTTGATGTCCCTTATCTACTGATGCAATCCACTGTTCTCTAGGTATTTGAGCAAATAATTGGCCAGATCAGGAGGTTACAAATCTTCAGTATGAATGCATGGTAAACTGATATAAATCTAAAGCCAAACATTATCGAAGATGGTATTAACATCTATGAAAAGTGAGACAGTGGGGTGCTAAGAAAATGCAGAAAGCAGGAGCAGCCGTGTATGATTATTCCAGTCTTCTGCTTTTCTTTATCTTTTTAATTGCATTTCTGCTTTTCTCCTAAAAAGGTATAAGCATCTTATGGTTGAAGCAAGTGAAGGTGCTCTAACAAAGTATGGAGCTATTAAGCCATTTGTTAACTTCAACCTACATCCTTTAAGTTTATCAATCCCTGCACAACACCAGCCTGGCATATCAAAGCCTTAGGCATGAAAATGCTGTGCAACCCACACAAAGGTTCCCCCAAACACAAAACCATTCTTGCTGATGGCAATTTATCTCTTCCTTAATGCTATTTGACTATGGAAGTGTTGCCAGATAACCCATTTGGAATCCTTTACTCTCCATACAGCACAACCCGCAATCTAAGTAGAAAAAGAGATAGGCGAGAAAGCCCCCTCCATCTCACCCTGCTGCTATAGGGAAAGGAGATATATGACCAGAATGTTCCTTTTGTTATAGAATTTAGACATACTCCATAGGGAAATAAGCAGTTGTCAGGAAGTGTTGCGAATAATTGGCAACAATTCAGAGAAAGGTTTGAAGTGTATCAAGCAGTAACAGAGGCTGAGGAAAAGTGGCATTGTTGATTGATTTTTCTTGTATCTTGAAGGGAAAGAGGCTTCATATGCTTAAAACCAAGGTCAAAATGTTGCAATGTTGATGAAATCTGGAGAGTACTGCATGCAAAAAGTTAATGAGACTTTCTTCAAGCTGGTGTCCTCCAGATATGTTGGACTGCAATTACTAGCATGTGTGTACGTACGTATGCGCACACGCACACACACACACACACACACACACACACACGTGTCTTTTGTAGGTCTTTTGTAATCTAATGGATCTTAATTATTAATTGAAGACCAAGGTCCCCTCCACAAGAATTCGCTTTTGCGCCTGGTTAAGTGATTATGCTCTTCATCGCTGAAGCGCATTTACGCCTAATACCTCTGCACGAGAGGCAGGCAGGGAGAGGGGAGGGGGGAGGGAGGGCGGGAGGGAGGGAGGGCGCCTGTCTCTTTAAGGCAGGTCCCTGTGAGTTGTTATGCTGGAGAGCGAAGGAACTGACGGGGCGATTGAATGAAACAGAGCAAGGGGGGGGGGGGGAACAGGGCAAGAAAAAGGGAAAAGGGAGCTGGAAGACGGAGCCCGGTAGGAGCGGAGCCAGGAGCCGAGCGGGGGAGCCAGCAGCAGCAGCAGCACTCGGGAGGCAGGGCGCACCGGGGGGGGGGGGGGGACAGGGCAAGAAAAAGGGAAAAGGGAGCTGGAAGACGGAGCCCGGTAGGAGCAGAGCCAGGAGCTGAGCGGGGGAGCCAGCAGCAGCAGCAGCACTCGGGAGGCAGGGCGCCGGCTTCACATCCCGCCGCAAAATAAAACTCGCTATTTAACGCGCATTCGATAATGCGCACAATCGGAGGGATAGCGCGCCTCTACGCCCGATTTGCGCTCCCTCCTTGTAGAGGTAAAATTTTTAAAGCGCCTTGAAAGAGCTTTAAACCTCTCTTGTAGAGGCAGCCCAAGCCATCCCCAAATACTTTGCATTTTAACAGGGATAGCTCACAACAATATATAATTGTTGGGGGAAATCCATTCTCCCCCCCCCCCCCATGGTGAGGATTGCAGCTAAACTCAAAATGAACAGGGGAATCTGAGGTTGGGGCTGGGGTGGCAGATGACATCAGCATCCCTGCTAATCAAAAGGTCCAAACACTTTGACCCTGTGAGCCTTGGCTCCATTTTACCACTGTACAGAGCACAGATAGGCCTTTTGCAGATGTGGAATGCATCATGGCTCCAAACAATGTTATGTATTGGAAGGACTTACTATCATTAGATTATAGTAACTACTTTGCAAACAGAAACTGAATATTCACTGGAGGAAAGAAGTGTATGCCAACATGGTGGACTGAAGCAGAACTGAGGGACTGGATCATATCACTGAATTTCCATGCGAAAATAGTTGCTCTTACAGTCACTACTACAGCACATTTTAATATTTTACAAGAGTAAGAATATAAATCATTAAAAATGAGACCCAAACTAGTGTTAAATATATAATTGATATATTAGGGTGACCAGATAAAATCCAGGTCAGGGCTCATGTAACTTCAACAGTTGTAGAGAAAAGGGAATTTCAGCCAGTGTCATTTGTATCCAATTAGTTCCTGGGGAAATTCCCTCTTCATCACAACTTGCAGTTGCAGGGGCCCTGCCTTCTTTTGTAAATGGTCACTCTTGTATAGTGCCTGCACCTTTAACTGTTGTGATGAAGAGGGAATATCACCAGGAACTAGTTGCATACAAATGACACTGGCTGAAATTCCCTTTTCTCTACAACTGTTAAAGTGACATGAGCCCTGACCTGGATTTTATCTGATCACCCTATGATATATACATCAAATATATCAATTAAGGGGACGTGTATCACTAACCGTAAGGGCTAATTGCCAGGGGGAAATCAATGAGGTGCACACATGATGCTAACCCCAACCTGTTTCAATCCTGAGGGGGGTTCGACATTAAAAACCACAGCTTTGCAAAGTCCCTTTGTGATGGATTTTCTTTATACTGTGACTTCCCTATGTTTTAGGACTGTCTGGGGGGAGGAGTGGCTTCAATGGGGTGGGTGGCTTTGGGGAGTGGTGCTGCAAGGATTAAGGGTCCTGCATAGCTGTCCTCAAGCAGTGGGAGCAAGATTGACATTTTCTAAAAACACCTGTAGAGGTGTAAATCTGTGAATAACACAGCTCACATTGCTCCGAGTACTGGATGAAAAAGGCTGCTCTTGGCTCTGCTCAACATGGACATCATCTGCAAATCAGAAGCAGCTTTGAGGAAGAGAGAAGCCCCATTAGCCTTCAGTCACTTTCCCACCTCCCTTCCCTACCACCAACAGCTTTTCCCCCTTCTCTTTCTTTGTTGACTACTGAACTGAAGAATGAATGCAGTGCTGCTTCCCCCCTGCCTTTGGAAAGGTAAAGTTTGAAATGTCTTTTCACACCTTCCCAGTTGTCTCCTTTGTCCTTCCTATTTCTTTGCTTCAAGGAACAACCAGCTGATATACATGTCTGCTTAGAATAAATCACATAGTCTTCAATGGCACTTACTCTTGGGAAAGTCAGCATGGGAGAGAGGGATGCATTGGCTTTCAGGAATTGGAAATAGTGTTTGGGTAGAGGGAATAGGAGGAGGGTCCAGCTTTAAGAGGAGGGCAGCAGCAGCATCATAGCCTCCCCCCCTTTTCTCCCCTTTCTCCTCCCTGATTTTTTTGTGGGGGGCAGGAAATGCTGTGAATGACTTTTTAAAAATTCTCCAGTCCTTCATACCATTGAAGGTGCACATAAGCTTAATGGATGTTTAAAAAGAAGGAGGAGGAGGAAACTTTACACTGATTTTGCGAGGCTCCTCCTACATATAGCCAAATTAATTCAGTTTCATGGAAGTGGGATTTATACCAAGTCTACACCACATTAATTGCCTATGTGTGCCACGGCAGAAGTAAATGCAAATCCAACAAAATGTATTTTTAAAATGTATCACTTTTGGAAGATGCCTCCATATAGATTAGCCTAAATTTAAAGGTGGAGGGTGTAGATTTCCATTCACAGTAGTACCAAGAAAATCACAACAGTTTTAAATCTGAGTATTATTTTTTTCACAAGCAGGCTTGCCAAACACGTTTTCAAAGCAGAAGAACATGGTGAGGCGGCATATTAGGCACTTACATTGGAATATCAGGATTCATTTGACAGCCTAGATTGCTTGTCAGGTAGACAAACAACCCAGATAAATAATCAGTTACCTCCATTTATTCGCCCCTGCAGAACTAACAAGGATGAAAGTTTTATAAGTCAATCTAGTCACTGTGAAGAAAACTGTTGCAGTATTTCCCTAAACGATTTACATGATCTGTAACCAGACGTGGTATGGATATGTCTATTGATATTATCTAGTTCCACTAAAAGAGGTGATAATCAAACATTTCAGGTTGTGTTGGAAGCAACAAGAGTCGTAAATCTAAAATGGACCACACAAACGTGCATGCCTAGTTACTGACTTTTATGGAAGATAGCAATTCCACCGAAGGTTTTAAATCTAACAAGAAGAAAATTCAAGCTTAGCACCTTCTTGGAATGGTGAAATACCAAACCTATTCAGAGAAGTACCTCTGTTAAGAAAATGTCTTTGGGAAGAAGGGAGAAATACTATACATCACCTAAATACTAGATTGTTTAGTGTTTTTCTGACTAATATGCTCTTTTGAAAAGTCTTGATCCAACAGAACATAAATGCAGCAGCACTTTAAAAAGCCAATACAGCAGTTAAGATGGATATTCACTTTCCCTATTAGATTATCAATATCAGCACTAGTCATCTGGGAGAATGGAACAATAGAATGACTGAATCCAGCCTCTCCTCTGTCTAACACTCCTGCTTTCCCCCCCACCCCCAAGAAATTATCAGAGCTATCACCAGCAATTTTACTGTGACTATGTATATGCAATCCTGCCTGCAGGTTCAAGCTTTCAAGCATCAAGATTTAATGGGCAGTCCCTCATCCAGGTAGGAATACATGTATGGAAGTCTGCTTCTGAACATGTATGCTCTAACTGATTTGGTATGACTATCTACAGATCTCAAATACCATTCAAGTTTAACAATGGTAATTCTTTTAATAGATAATGGAAATGTGACTGTGTAGATATCAAAATTATTACAGATCATCTTGCAGTCCTGATAGGTCCTATAGATAAGGTATGCAAGAATATGGGAACAGATTATAAATGTTAGCCGCAGCAGACAAGAATTTGCTTCTGAATGGAGATTTCACTGTTTACCAGCCACAGAGACTGGCTGCTAATGTCTGATATGAGGCTAAAATGGATAAGATAACTTTATTAAAGCTAAGGAAAGAAGACAGCCTTATAATGACTCCCCTGGTCATGCTTTTTAGCACCTGTTCCCAATTCTTGACCCCACCCCCACCCCAAAGATTATCAGAGCTATTACACTAATGATCTGTAACCCTTTCTTCCTTAAAATCATATTGCCTAAAACTTGCAGTGTTCCCTAAGGGATTGAAAGCCTCCTTCCTATCCCCCTATGGAAGCCTTCCCCAACTTAGTGACTTCCATTTATTTTGCACCAACTCCTATCTATCCAACATGGCTGATTCTCAGGAATTGCTGGAGTTATAGTCCAAAACATCTGGAGAGTACCAGGTTGGGGACAACTGCCCTATGGCCAGCTTTTACAGTAGTTCATATCAAGAAAATAGTTGCTCCATGTCCATCTCTTCACGACTACATCTTTACATGCACATTTCAGAACCTCCAAGTCATCAATCTCTGGGTTACCAGAGAAAATCCAAATATTTTGTGTTAAAATAGTATAAACACATTAAAATGACTGTTTTTCCAAAGTTTCGTTCTTCTTTCAAACAGTGCCTATATATGTACATGCAAAAGGTTTGAAATTCTGGCAAATTTTTATTTAATGGGTTCATTAGGCTTGGTAAAAGGGGTAACATGACCACATACTAACTTTGGGTGTCTCTTAAGTTTCAAATCGCTCAAGTTAAAAGCATATTATCCAAGTTATTCAACTGAAGCATTAAAAGCACGCTGGGAAGTGAATAGACAATATACCCTTAGGGATAATGTGTATGTTTTTGTTTTTGGGGGCAATGAAGGCAATGACCCAGTTTGCATGACCCAAGGGTGATTAATGAGCCATGGTGGCTTGTTAACCACACATACACATGCCAACTCATTAGAGTCATTTCTCTAATTATCCTCACCAGGTGTGGGTTATCATGACATCCGAACCTGTGTATGATGGCTTGTTGGGGTGTTAACAAACCACCCAAAACCAATGGCCTGTTGTAGGGTTGTGGGATGACATTCTAACCACCCCAACAAGCTATCTTCACTGAGTTTGGATGGCATGAGAAGACATGATGTTAACAGGCAATCTGACAACTGGTGATTTTGTGAATCAGGTCAATAAGTGTATTTTCGGGGTACTTTCTCAGTGATGCTTAACCCCAATTAAGACACAGAAAATCTTCTGTAGGTGTCACAGGACTCATACACTTGTCCACATATGCTGGTCCTGTCCTCTGGTAAAGGCATTTTGGGACAAAGACTTCAAATAAATTAATAATATCCCAAAACAAAACATCAACAAGACTTGTTTCTAAATGGAAATTTCAGTCTCTCCCTTAGATACTTCCACAGTGTAAATTTCTCTTTAAGTACCATAATTTTATCAAACTACTTACATTTATATGCCACTGTAGAGTGTTCTCATACATATTGCTGTAAGACTTGCAACAGCCCTATATTGTGCATGTAGGACTGAGACTGAAAGAAAGAGGCTTAACTAAGACCACGGGAAGTTTATAGCAAAGGTGAGACTTCAGTTAGCAATTTCCTGAATTGTAGCTCAGTCTCTTAGTTGCTGTTTTACACTAACTTGCCATTGCAAATACTTTTATAGCCCTCCTGAATTGGGAGGTCACTTTCAATTTTCTGTTATATACATTTGATAAAAGCAATACGACACTTGGAGACTCAAAAAGTTTATTATATGGGAGAGATGCTAGGTAAACTAAGCCTATATTCTGACTAAGAGTATATCTTCTTAAATCACCAACCAGATGGGCTGACATGAAGTTTAATCCTGTCTTTCAGTGCCCCTAAATTGGCTATACTTATGTCTTGTACCTACTTAGATTATTGGGTTTTATAGTTTTCACTTGACACATTTCTCCCTATGTCAATGTATCTAGGTCAAGTAAAATTTATGTTTTTAATTGTCCTTAGCCATTATTCCAAACAGTAAAATTTATACTCTGGTTTTTGCATTAAATATCTCTCTTTACTTCAGTTTTTTCTCTGGTAATTTCTTTTGGCAAAATAATTTGCTGGTTTTTTTAAGCCTTAAAGCTCTGACACTTAAGAGATTTGGGACATGGATTACAAAGTGCTGTTTAATCTTCATCTATGGATCCATTATCTATGGATTATTGATGCAGTTAAGTCATTATGTCTAAATCTGAACCTTTAACATTTGCAGACCTGAGAATAAGAACATAAATTGAACCTACAATGGAGTTCATATAGCAATTTGATTTCTATGAAGTAATAATTATTTGAGAGTTTTGGAGTGGTATTTCTGCCATTCAATAACTTGGAATGTACAGCAAAGCCTTCTACTAACAAAACCTTTAAAATTTAAATCTCTTCCAGTAGAGATATTGGCCCACTTGGTCAAAGGGATGGCTACTCTCAACACCAACCCCCATGAAATAAAATCTTGTCAGGAATTTCTTCACTTTAGACCACTGGTAACTCCTAAAGCAATGCTGTTTCACCTTTTTGAACCTAATGATTCTGGATTCCTGTATAAAGACCTTCTGAATCAATTGTATACAACTGCAAAGTGATGTGTAGCATGTAACTGGACATTTCCAAAGCACCCAACTAAAGAGCAGTGGGTTAATACAATTTGGGAGATTATAAGTATTATAAATGTACTTAGCAGCAAGCAAAGAATCCTAACTTAAAAGAATAATATTATGGCACCATGGTTTCCATTCATTTCCTATGTTGAGGCACTTCAAACTTTTGATAAAGTTGAAACAAAGTACAGTTTCCTATATCTTTTCTGAATATGTAAAAACACACAAATTGGTGTACATTTGCATATGCTCTTTTTATATATTTTATAACTTGTATTTTTACTTTCATTAGCTACTGAGTTCCTACTTAGGCCATTTTATTGTAGATGTTCCATAAGCATATGATGCTGACTTTGTGGTGTAAAGGACAACTGGAAGGTTCATTTTTATAGTAGGAGTATGCCTATGCAACTGGAAAAAGTCAACTTTTTATTGGGGGCTTGTTAGTCTCATTTTGGGGTGATGGGAATAGCTAGTGAGGAAAGCTGGCTGTAGCCCCACTTTGGCCACAAGCCAGCTCGGACTTCAGAGACTAGCCAGTGATGAAGCCCATTTTATATTCTGGAATGGAATTCTGAATACCCTAAGCAGAACATTTGTTATTTAAAACATTATTTAATTGTTTTGGGAGGGATGGAATGGCTGATTGGTCACTACTTTTCTAGCTTGGGTTATAAACCCAGGCAGTCAAGTTTCTCAATTTGGCTCATGTGAAATGTTTTTTTAAAAAAACAATTTGATATTGACACATTGGTCTTGTATGTCATAATTCTTAGACACTGAGGGGTGTCTGATATTGTTTCTGAACAAATTTAAAAGGAATGCAGGAGCAAGTTTATTATGCTACTTTGAATCAATATGAAAAGATTTTTTAAAGTGTGGAAAATAAAAAGCAATTTCTGGAGTTGCTACAATAGAAGTTGATGTCTATTTTATTACTGGAAGGCTTTACTTCCTTCTGTACTGTAAAGCATACCAACACATAGAGAGATATGCAGTCAACGTTGTGATAGGTTCACGGTGCTATAAAGGTACAGCATGTGATGAAACAGTGGCTGGGAGATTCTGAGAGTTGTTGGAAGGTTAGATATTGTTAGATGAGATGTTAGATAGTGTTTTTCTTCTCTGTAAATAATTGCACAGTAAACTTAGTCTAGTAGTTTGAAACGCTATTGTGTCTGAGTATTTTTTGCTACCAGGACATCTGCCTGCTACCAGTGACCTCTGTTATTATTCCGCTGCTGTATGCTTGCACTCCATACATGCTCAAAGAGTGCAGTGCATCAATAACCCTGACACATCATGCTTGAGGTGGGGGGGAGGAAGACACTGAGAAGAACTGTGAAAGAATTGGCCAGAAAAAAGGTGATAGCTAAGAGGAAGTAGTAAGAACAAGTAGCTAGGTGCCAGTGTCATGAACCTGCATTACTCAGGAAGCAGGAGAGTAGGATTTAGACTGTTATAATTGGTATCAACAGGACCATGGACAGCACCAAGTCAGCAAAGGATGTGCTTCAATTAACTTTAGAACTCAACTAAAACAAATATTGAGGTATGGGCTTGATACTTCCCCTGTCCCTTAACTATGAATGGACTGGATTTAGTGAGATGAAACTCAAGTGGTATACATAGGATTTTCAGGCAGTGTCCATATACACAACTGCTTAGGTAGCTGCATCATGTGCCTTCAAATCATGCCCTGGGACCTACTAATTAACATTCTAGGAAGGTCGTAAGGAAAGATATTTCCATTTGTTTTAATGTAGCAGAATTTAATAGTAAAAATCAGGAGGAAGAATATGTATACACATTTGTAAAGTAAACAGACAATACAAAAGCATAAGGCAATGATAGCAACAACATTAAGAAAGGGAGATTCCTAGGATTGGAGTGAAGTCCTGGGTTCTAGTACCTAAAACAATAAAAACCTAAGGAGGAAATATGGAATTTCCTTCCTCACTAAAGTAAGACTGAAAAGTAAAGTGACAAAACTACAAATTAAAAAAACAACATTGTGTGTAAGATGCACATAATTGTTTCCTTGCTATATTTTTATGCAATATCATTCTTACTACCAAATCTGATTTTTTAAAAATGCTATTTCTGTTGAAAGGACAAAAGGAAGTAATCACGAATAAATCAATCAATATGTTTATCATTCCATCTTCAAAATTCTGAAGGCACAGATGCGTGCCTACAGTGTCTCTAATAATATATACAATTTTAATATTTCATGAAGAGGAGCATCCAGTGGATAATATGTAAGATCATTCCCCTAATTATGTCAAAAGGCTACATCAGCATTCTATTTTTATTTAGGAACATTGAGATTCTGTTGGTTTGAATGACATTAATTGTCATATTAAAAATTATGAATGTAAGAGTAAAAAGGAGATTCTCTGATTCAGAATTGCTTGTAGATAATATTTGTGCATTCCATTTTACACCCCCCTTCACCCTGTTACATAATACACCACTTTTGAAAATAAGATTCAAATGCAGCATTTTAAGGGGAAGGGAATCAAAAGCTCTCGAAGCCTGTACAGAACCTTGTATGCCTTTGGAATTGCTTTTGGGATTGTAGTCCAAGCAATTTGCTACCTTTTTGTTTTTGTGGAGGAAGATATAATCATATTTCCTTTCCTTTAAATATTATTGTGCTAATCTTTGCTCAGTCACTTTGAAAATCGTTAACTGTTCAATACAGGGATGGGTAACTGCAGGAACTCAGGGGGACATTTCTGCCTCTAGAACACCCCTTCCATGGGACACACAGTGGGGGGGGGGAATAAAAAAACATAATAAATGCTAGTTTGCCTCTGAAATTCAGCAAACTTCTCTGTAGCCCTCAGTAAAAGGGTTAAATTTAGCTTGATTGCTAATTTTAACCCTTTAGTGTTTAGCTATTTAGAGTTCAATTTTAGCATGCTATAGCTGCTACGGAGTTCCATTTTGTTTGTTAAAAATGCTTACATTCAGGGGCTGCACCTTGGATTGTCAGGGGCTACGTATGGTCCATGGCTATGTGTTGCCCATCCCTGATTTAACTCCTATATTTTGTTTCATTTTGACACTTTAGCTTTTAGAAGAAGAATAGTATTTGAGGAGTTGGGATAATTAGACTACTGAGGGGTTTTCACCCTATAATATGAAAGATAGAAATGTTTTATATTTACTGTACATTGTAGGTAAACTTTTTTAAAAAATTAAAAGCCTGGAAAAACAGACAAACGTGGTTAGTATACCCTGCTGCTATTATGCTCTGTCTGAAATTAAATTAATATGTTTTCTTAACCAATCTGGATTTTATAGCAACACATAAAGAGATCCATGTTCTTTAGCAGACACATATCATTTATTAGAACAGGAACTGCAGGCATAAATCAGATGAGGATCAAAATGCACTGCATTGCTTTCTGATGGATGTTCATTCAAATGCACCTCTCATGCCAAACAGTCTTCCCGACATGAACCTACCTGAACACTACGTTCGACATCTAAGGCCCTCCTCTGAGTGCCTACTCCGAGGGAAGCTCGGAGGTCGGCAACAAGGGAGAGGGCCTTCTCTGTGGTGGCTCCCTAATTGTGGAACAATCTCCCTGATGAGGCCCGCCTGATGCCAACATTGTTATCTTTTCAGCACCAGGTCAAGACTTTCCTCTTCTCTCAGGCATTTGACAGTATCTGAGGAGCCTGGGTTTGTTTTTATTTTTGTAGCTTTTTGGGTTGTTGCAGTGGTTTTAAATGTATGTGTGTATTGTGTGTATGTTGTATATTTTTGCTGTTTTAATTGTTTGTATATTGTTTTTAATTGTTTTAATCCTATGTAAACCGCCCAGAGAGCTTCGGCTATGGGGCAGTATGCAAATGAAATAAATAAATAAACTAGGATGATAACCAATTAAATCCTTCCACTGATAGAAGATGCTTTGTAAGTGGAATGGGGAGCAGTGATTCCCACTCTCCCCTGCAGTTGTTGCCCCACCCCCCACCCCACAAAATCTGCTATGGAGAGTTGGGGGTCCTTCCAGAGTATAGTTTGTAGTGGTTGGCCAGAGCAGGGAGGGGGGGAAAGGACAGGGAAGTCCTGTTGCATGAGTTGATGTCTTGTCATGCAATGTAGGATGTATATGAATTTAAAAGTTTGTCATTACTTTGTTGCTACTGTAAATAAGATATCTTTACATATCTCAGTAATAATTTGAAGACAAATATGTCAAAATGTAACAGCATATAAATATGGAGATATAGACTACCTTCTGTTGGGGATTTTGAATTAGCATTCTGATTCCTTATTAAATTTTATTTTACAGGTCTGAAGGTGAAAGTTCAAGAAGCATCAGGTATGTATCATTTTCCCCTTTTATATGTTCTCTGTGGAACTAGATGCATCTAGCCTTCTGTTTTGATAAGGAACTATTAAAGGAAAATTAGCAGTATTTTCCAAGGTCATATCTTTTTACATTTTAATGCTGAAATTGCAATATTAGACGTAACTGATTCCTTAAGCATGCCAAAGTTACTATGCTTTAATTAGTTATAACAAACAAGGGTTTTTTGTTTAATATTTTAAAATTGCATAGACACGAAATGTTCTATACTTGAGGGAAGCCAAGATTCTTGATTTAGGATTTAGATTTAGAGCATAAAGATAACATCCACATCTACCATGTCATGTCATGTGAAATTGTTCCCTTTCCGAACTAGATTTGAGTTGTTTGATGTCTAAGAAGAAAACAGGAGGTCTTTCAGACTACTGCTTTCTAAATTATAGATGCTTGAGAGATTTGAATGCCTTTATTTCCATTTAAAGGTATGTTGGTGTTTTTATCACAACTGTGAATATTTAACATAACTCTTCACTGTCAGGGGAGATATTCAGCCTCCTGCATGAGTCAAGGTTGTTGTTCAACAGTAAGAATTGTATCTTCATCCCAATCTTGCTTCTTGTTGCCTCAAGTTAGGTAGTTTTGAATCAGCTTCTCCTTTATAGGCCTGTTTGTTTCCAGTGTGAGTATTTTCTTATTCATCCTGTAGTAGATGCAGTGTGAGCTTGATTGCTCCATTAGGTTAACCTTTGGCTATGATTAACCATTGTGAGCTTTTTTACTTTTAACAATTCTTACAAAGGGTGTGTGGTTGGTTCCCCCCCCCACACACACACACACTTTATTTTACTTTATTTTACATTGGCCCTTTACATAAGGCTTTTTTCCTTATTCACTGTAGCTATAGCCATGGTTTAAGCTGTCTTCTGAACACAGTCCAGCTTTCTGGCTTAACCACCATGGTTAAAGCCTTGGTTTAAGGTGTCTTCTGAATGGGACTACAGTCTCAGGTTTTCTTGACCTGCAGGATAAGAAATAGTTCAAATGTAGCTGAGTTTGGAACATACACAGACGCATAGAACTTTCATGAGTTGGTCATATTTTTACATTAACAGATTTTTTAAAAAATAACTAAAAAAACCCTGATAGCTCTTACTCTTGTCATCACAGGATTATGTAGTTGTTAGCGAAACATTTTTGCCATTAATTTATGTTAAATTGTTATCATAATATGAACATTTTGAAGATTGCCTGAACTTCTGTAAATTGTTGGGTAAGTACCAATGCACATTTATATTAGTTCATCATCAGCAAATTATTTCTAAAATTGGTTGTTGTTGGATTTAACAAATATAGAACTTGAAGTCATGAAAATATATTGCTATGATGAACTTTTAATTAGCAAGGCCATCCAATACAGCTTTGAGTTGGCAAAAACAATTTGTTAGAAGTAAATTTAATATTGGTAAAGCACTGTGCTAAAATCATTACAGTCATTATGCTGACGATGCAGTTCTGCTCTCTAAACCTAAAGTTGTAAGTCTCTGTACATGTTGTAACACTTCAGTGTGTATGTGAGAGAGTGACTGAGTGTAATTACATATATCAGGGTATAGGCCAGTCAAATTTAATCATCTTTAAGTACCACTTATTTTTTATGTGCAGCTTCGGCTGATACGCCAGCTGCGCCTCTTCCTAGAGTTGGAAGACCAAAGGACGGTAGTGCATGCGCTGGTAACTTTGAGGCTCAACTTCTGCATTGCACTGTACATAACCTTTGTGCCAGTCCAGAAACTTCAACTAGTTCAAAATATGGCAGCCAGGTTGGTCACCGGTACACCTAAGTGTGACCATATTACACCAATTTTAAAATCTCTTCACTGGCTGCCAATTGGTTATTACCTTTACAGCCCTACATGGTTTGGGTCCAGGTTACCTACAGGATCACCTTCTCCCATACAATCTGCCCTGCATGCTCAGGTCCTCTGGGGAGAACCTACTTCAGTCAGCGAAAACTAGGTTGACAGGTGTTACCCAGAGGACCTCCTCTTCTGCCGCTCCCAGATTGTGGAATGGCCTGCCGGAGGAGACTCGTCAACTTAATGGTCTTTTAGAATTTAAGAAAGCTATAAAGACTAGTCTCTTCTAGCAGGCATATCCAGTGGAATTTTAGAATTTTTTAATGATGTTTTATTGCTATTTTAATAATGTGTGCCATGTTTTTAATCACTTTTATGTATTTTATCATATTTTATATTTACTGTTGTTCCCCGCCTCGATCCAAACGGAGAGGTGGGTAAAAAATATTATTATTATTATTATTATTATTATTATTATTTCTCCCATTGAAATCTTAAGTGGGAGTTGAATTGCTTCAATTTGGTTGGTTTGTACCCCAAAGATTTAATTTGTCTGACAGGCAGCAAACTGTTCTAGAATATACATAGAAACTCTGACTACCAAACTAACTCTAGAAATGACTGTTTAAGCCACATCTAAGGCCCTCCTCCGAGTGCCTCCTCCGAGGGGAGCTCGGAGGTCGGCAACAAGAGAGAGGGCCTTCTCTGTGGTGGCTCCCCAATTGTGGAACGATCTCCCTGACGAGGCCCGCCTGGCGCCAACATTGTTATCTTTTCGGCGCCAGGTCAAGACTTTCCTCTTCTCTCAGGCATTTGGCAATATCTGAGGAGCCTGGGTTTGTTTTGTTTTGTTTTTGTAGTTTTTGAAGTGTTGAAGTGGTTTTTAAATGTACAGATTGTGTGTATGTTGTATGTTTTTGCTGTTTTAATTTTTGTATATTGTTTTTAATTGTTTTTAATCCTATGTAAACCGCCCAGAGAGCTTCGGCTATGGGGCGGTATACAAATGTAATAAATAAATAAATAAATAAACACCACAACAGCAAGAATACAGACCTCTGGGAGAGGATTGGGGGTGTTGTAAAGTGGTCCCTGGACTCCCCAAAATTGGCCACCCCTACTCTAAACAAAGCCCTTCAGAAAGGTGTCTGCTAATCCAGTTGAAGAGAAGTGGGTTGGGCTGTACTATAATGCACACAATTGATTAACAATGTCCAAATGTTACATATGTCATGATCATTTGGACATCTTTGCTTCTCCATTGCACCCAATTTATGTTTTTCCCACTAATTTCTGCTATTATGGTGACTATTGATCTGGAGAAACATGCTGTTTTATATCCCGAATTATATATTCATTAACATTATCAAAGAAGAAATGTATTTGTGTGTTTTTTTTAAAAAAGGAACAAGAGAGAGGCAAAATAGTCCAATAACCATGAATATTTGTTATATTTACTATGTCATGAATGGAAAATACTGGTTCAGGCATAACTGAATAGTTTTGCTATCTTCTCGTTACAGTCCAACTTAGTTTAGGTCTCTATGCAGGGACTATATGCTCCTGCATGCGACCACATGTGTGCTCCCCCACCATACTGCCAAATTCTGTGATGCTGGGTATTTCTTTTACCAAAATAATTGTGGTTTTGGTGCTACAGAGTGCTAAAAGGACAAATTTAGCTTGTTCTGAAGCTAAATATGTTACTTTTTTTATTGCTCCATAGCTAAATTCTACCCTTTTAGTGCTCTGCAGCAAACCACAATTCTTTTTATGGCACTCTACAGAGAGTGCACAGTGGCCTGTGGAGCACAGCCCATGGGGGTGGGCAGGGTCCACGGCCTGACAATTGCTCCCAGATCCCCTGAAGTTGCTCACCTATGCCTTAGAGAACTATGCAATCTCTGGAACAATAGGACATCTAATCCCATAGGTGGCAGTTAAAACAATGGATAAAGAGGGTATTAAAAAAAAAAAAAGAACATAGACGTAACATGATGAATGTGCCTGCAATTAATGAATAACTGCACTAATAACTACACTGGCAATGAACATTGATGAAATGACAACATTCTTGCACGCTGTTTGGTGTCTTACTTGGTAAAGGTTTAAATGAGCAGCCTGATATTATGCATATTTGCTCAGAAGTATGTCCCATTGAGGTCAGTGTGACTTATTCCAAATAAGCATGCTTAAGACGACTGTCTCAGTGGATATTGAATACTGCATTGTTTAGATAATTTATTTCTTCTGTGGCATCTCAGAATTGGCAACTTAACATTTATCAGGGAAGTTTTTAAAAAATAATAATTTAAATTTCCATGAAGATGAAATGTAGATTTTTATTTCTATATCCATGTATCACCTGTGTATCTGTCAAAGGCTTCCATTCTTTTGCGGTATAGTTAATTTGCTTTCATTCACTATTTCTCTCTCACGTTACAGCTATCTCATTTTACTAAGGCCATTTAATAAGTGTGCAGTTTAGTAGAGTGATAATTATGTTGCTTAATAAGGGCAAAGATCATGCTGCTGGTGCTTAACAAAGGCAGGGCAATGCAGAAGGCTTGATTGCAGACCATTTTTGTTTAGCTTGTGGCTAAATTGATATAAACTCCTTTGAAGAAAGGAAGTAGAAAACTAATAGCCCTGAACCAATGTAGAACAGAAAAGAGATGCAATGTAATATGAGAGAATGGCTTTTGTACCAATTGAAGAACTGGTAACACTCGATTAAAAGGTGGGTGAACCCATCAGTTCTACAGTGTGCCTTCTGAGAGGTTTAATGGTTGCCAAACATTGCCTAATAAAAATCATTCACACTGAAATATTTAGATGGAATTATGTCTGTGAATGGCACTAATAAGAGGCTTTCTTCATCAATGTTAAACCTATGACCTGGTCTGCTATTCTAACACCCGTAATTGGAAAAAATGTTATATCGATGCATCATGGGTGTCCTTTTATGGACCAATTAAGATGTCCATTGTTGCACTTGGGTCTGTGGGTAGATTCCATATATTCATCTCCTTGTAGAACATGGATCCTTCTGACAATAAACAGTGCAGTAATCAGGAATTCATAAGCAATAACAGCATTTCAGATTTCAGTAAGTAGGCAAAGATAGCTTAGCATGTTTGAAAAGGAAGAACTAAACTGGGAAGAGATCTGGAGAATCTGCCCAGGTACCTGTGATGAAAGGCAGGATGGCAGCCTTCCTCACCAGCAGTTGTGATGGTGATGGTTTATTAAGGTGACATAGCACTATCAATGTCCGTGGTGCCTTTCGTAGCACAAGTGGTCGGACTCCTGTTTAGAAGGGCAATGAGATAAGGCAGGGAAAAGTCATGGAGAGCTTTGAAGGTAAGTACAGGGAACTTGTACTGGATCCAGTCCATCTTGTCTCTAGTATTGGTACTCATCTTACACCTAAGCCGTTTGTACCAGTTACTGGGAGGTTTTAAGGTATTCTAACAGAATTGGTGGCTGTGTAAAAGTGACAGCTTGTGGAACTCTGAGTTAAATGTAAGCACTTGCTATAAATAAGAAACTCTATATGGCCTGCGTGAATAACTTATCCTCTTTCCAGTTTTGCCTCATATTGCAGGCAAAGGCCTGCAGAAGAAAGGATGGTGCTGGAAAGAATGTAATCAAAGCAATAGCAGATCTCATGAATAATGGTTGCAAATAGGAATTAAAAAGTGAACTTTTCCCCCAATACTCCCCCCCCCCTGTCACCAGAAATATTTTGCATTTCAGAATGCACTTTGCGAAGAAATGCTATGTATACAACTGTTGTTATGTAATGTTTACTTTGTGTTGCCTTTGTGAGGCTACAATGTATCTGAATAGGCCGGAGACTTTGTTTTGCTACTATGAAAGGCCTGTGTGCAGTAGTTGCTTAGTGATGTTCTGAAGGAAGAGAGAAAAACAGTTGCTTTGAATATTGTTAGATGGAGCCTGGATCAGATAAATTTGATTCTGATTGATGATTGATGATTCTAGCTAGGTGGAAAAGCAGTAGGGATAGACAGTTTAGGAGCTGACAACTGACAACGGGGAATTGGTCTGTAAAGAATGAGGGAGATGGTCTGCTGGTTGGTGTGTGGTGTTTTATAAGAACAAGGAGAAAGCTGAGGAAAAAGCAAATAACTAAGGCCTAAATATTAAACTATTCTTTCCCTAGGGAATAACCACGCGTGGCTGGTGAAGATCAGGGAGCAGATGGCTGTGTTATGCCAGGAAGCTGCCATAAGATCTTGCCTGAAGAAAGTTACAGAAGGAGGCAGTAAAAACCGAAATAAATTGTCTAAGCAGCTCAAAATATAACAGGAGGAGCTTAGGTGTCAGAAGAAGACTGTACCCAGAATCTGGGTTTAGTGAATTTGTCCTGAGGTTAAAAGATGTCATTAAAAGTCTTGTAACAGCAAAAGTGGTTCTTGAGTACTTAATAATTGTCACTAAGCAGTGTTTTGAAAACACAAAGTAAATATTAGTAATCCCTTATGTACAAAATATCCCTTTAATAAACCAACTTGTTTAATAGTTTATCCTGTCTCTAGTGTTGAGGCCCATCTCATGCCTAAGCTACTATGAGATTTTAAAGTATTTTAACAAAATTGGTGGCAGCGGAAAAGAGGCAGCTTGTGGAACTCTGATTTATAGTGGCAGAGTGTTCCCTAGGCCCTGAAATGTAAGCATTTGCTATAAATAAGAAACTCTGTAGGTGAGATTATGCAGTGAAGGAGCAGTTCTCCCATGGAGTACTGGCAGTGTTGGTGAGAGGAAATCCCTCCCTATTTTCACCATTTAAATTGAAATAGCCGTAGTTCACACATTGATGTACAGCATATCTCTTCACATGTAAAGCTGTGTGTGCATGCCATTATCTATCCACTACTACCTGTATGTTAATGATCCATACTAATAAAAACAAACTTACATTGTGATAAGCTTTAACAGAAAGTGGAAATAGGAAAGGTTTTCCTTTTCCTGCTGTTTAGATTAAATTTGCATTTCTGCTTACCCCAGAGATGCACTATAAAATGACAAAACTAATAATTAACACTGTAGATCCTTCTTCCCTTTAGCCAAATCACAGCTGGTTTGACCTTGAATATTCAATCATCTTTGCTTACTTAATTCAGTAGATTAAACATATGCACACACACCTGAAGAGATGAGTAGGCATTTTCAAGAATGTGAAAGCACCTTCATGCTGCTTGAGAATCTGGTCATTCATGTGTGAAATAAACAGTAGTGTCACATAGCCAAGGTACGGGCTGAACATTTGGAATGCTCTGATTATAGAATTGTCTTGAGAGCGGGAGAGTTGCAAGGTCATGTATTTCACATAAACCTTTATTAATATTAATAATCCTGTGATGGTAGAAAGCACAGGTAGCCCCTTCATTAATATTTCACATGATTATTTGAGTAGAAACTCCTAAAAATATATCTATCCAAAGTGTTAACAAACTGCTAACAGCAAGACATGCTTTGGCTTTCCAGAACACACCCAGTTCTTGATCATGCAAAATTCTTCTATAAGCAATCTTCTTAGTAGAAGAGAAAGAACTTCAAATAAAAGGTATAAGATTACTGTACTTCTCTGTGGTAATTAGAAGGGACATTAATACAGGCCCATTGATCTGACATGTGTAATATGTCACAATCTACTAAAGTGCCTTTTCGGTTCTATTGATTTAAGTAAGAGAGTGTGAGCGTCATCAGTCGAGTGTTGTATCTCACGCTCGTTATGTCCCACTCACGGTTTTTCATGGGTCCTTTTGACTACGCCGTCTGCCTCCCATGTGTCTCCTGCTCCTTCTGGTCTTCTTTCCACCACAGATAAGACCTCAGGAAATCTGATTTGGGGGGGGGGGGGGAAGCAAAATGTGCAGGAAAAGCAATGCAATAAAAATGCCTACTGAATGGCCACATGGTCATTGTTTACTTCCTCTTTCTTCTCCTGTGTGAAGAAAGAGGAAGTATCATAGGACAGAAGCGGGGGGGAAAGTGACAGTAAGGAAACACAATTCCCCCACCCCATCTGATGATGCTCTGTAATATTCCTAGGGACCCTCACAAAGAGCTGGCTTCTTGAGGTTGCCACGTAAGCCAGAATAACTAGGTATCTTCTAGCCCAGCCTGTCCACTGGTCCAGACACACTATAAACTTAACCAAAGTAGTATGCTGCTGCTGCCACCTAC
Organism: Anniella stebbinsi; assembly: GCA_029215795.1. Classification (NCBI taxonomy): domain Eukaryota; kingdom Metazoa; phylum Chordata; class Lepidosauria; order Squamata; family Anniellidae; genus Anniella; species Anniella stebbinsi. The sequence continues at coordinate 117,804,141 of JARDYH010000005.1, read as the reverse complement.
TGAACTATATTTTCCTCAATCTTTTTAGTCTTTTAGTTTCAATTGTTTTTAACTCCGTTATTGTATTTCTAAAATCTTTATACTGCTGCTCCTTACTTTGGTTTTATACTGTAATTTTAAACTTTTAAAAGTTTTTTTTTTTTTTGGAATGCTGTGTTTTATGGTTTTAGTTGTTGTGAACCACTCAGAGAACCTCAGCTATTGAGTGGAATAGAATTGTAATAAATAAAGCAGTAGTTCTGTTTAAAATATGATTTACTGTGCAGTTAAAGACAAAAATGTGGGGTGAAATATATTACCCTTGAATCCACCCAGACTAGAATATATTCAATATTTGAAGCAGATATTGAATAAACCCCTCTACTAGATACATTGGGTTAAGGAAGGCTGTTCTATAAAGATGAAAAATCAATTTGATCATTTCCCAAACAGAAATATTTACATTTTAGTTATCATTTTCATCTGAGAAAAATAAACTGTTTTAGTCTGTCTAATATAACTATCAAACCTTCCTTCATATCCTGTAAGTCATGGACATTCATTTTTGTTTGCTTCTTTTTTTGTGGGGGCAAAGTTGGCCAAGACAAGAATGAAGTAGAAAGAGCAATTCTTGAAAGAAAAAAGAAAAGGCAAAATTGCCCAATGTTCATCTTCCTATATTCATATACTTAGGCTGTAATCCTCTAAGCACTTGCTTGGGAATAAGCCCCATCAAACTTGGGAGTAAGTCCCAGTTATTTATGAGCAGATAAGGGTAGGAGTGCACTTCTAACTTCAAATTATTATAGTTCTTCATTTGGAAAACTGAGAAACTGTCATGGAGACTGCCACAAAATGGCTGCCATGAGAACCTGAATAATCACAAAAGATAAGTAAATTCCATAAGAAATAGATTATAAGGCAGAGTTTAGGTTTGGACCCAAAATGCTTAACTACATATTTGCCATCACAAAGCACAAGATACCGATTTCATTGAAAGAAAACTAGTGATGCTCTGTGATCCTCCCCTATCAAAAACACACAGGCAAAACTGGTCCATAAGCCCTAAGGCAGGCAGACAACCCCCCCCCCCCCCCAACCAGACAGGCAGGCAAAACCTCTCCTCCATGAAAATACCAGGCGGGCAGGCAAAACTGTCCTCCCCAAAAACAAGACAAGCAGGCAAAACCATACACACACGCACCAGGAAAAAAGACAGGGAAAACTTCCCCCCAAACCCAGATAGACAGGCAGACACAATTTCAGCCATGTGTTGTGATTCCCAGTCCTTCCAGCACACACACACACACACACACACACACACACACACACACAGGCTATGTGTCACAGGGCACCCAAATCAGCAAGTCTTCTTTATTGCAGGACGTCCCATGACAAAAGCTTATCACATAACTGAATAGTCCAAAGCTTAAAACAAAAAACAACCCCCCCCCCCCCGACAAGCATGGCAATGATCTTCATAACAGGTTTCCCCATTGAAATCTCTGTGGCTCAAAACACAGAGGGGAAGGGCCTCATGTTTCCTGGGGCAATCCTTCCCAGGCAATTGAGAACAAGGGCCAGTAATCTGAAGGAATCCTGATTCCAAGGTCCTTTTTATGATTCCGTGGTACTTTTCATGGAAAATCCTTAGCAATCTAAAGTCCCCATTAGAAGGAGAGTCCATGTGCATATTGCCTCCAAAGCCTCAGATTATGTTAAAATGAAGACAAGATTGTTCTTAGCAACAGCTCTTCACCTTTGGATCATCTTAAAAGAGGAAAACGTGACTGAAAGTGCTCCTTGGCCTTTCACAGAGGCTTGTCCAAACAAGTCTCTCTGATCTTCCTTCCAGCATTGATGCTTCATCCTGGATGGCCCTTCTGCAAACCCCACCCTGGCTCTGCTCTGAGTGACAAATTCTGATATTTCACAGACTGAATAGACCCAGACCTTTCCACACTGATTCTGATCAAATCCTAGCATTAATTTTCAAGGCCCACTGCAGTGCTGAATCTGACCTCTGATGCCATGGAAGGGTTTTTTTTTTAAAAAAAAAGAACTTTGCAAATCTTTAAAAATTGCAAAAAAGAAAAAAAAACTTGATAATGGCAACAGACTTTGTAAGTACGTCGAGGAATGTCTGGGGCAATGTTGTGCCGGTGGGTTCCACATTACCAAGCTTTTTTTTAATGGCTGACTGAATTCATGATTTAATTCACTTCATCCTGCCTAATACAACAAACTATTTCCCCGAAAGATGTTGTACAAATGGAGACTGTTAAAGTTCAATCCCAGCAAAGTCTATGAGCATTTTTTTTAAATCCCTCTGCATTTCTTATCCTTTTTACCTCAAAGTTAGCACAGCCCATGCTCAAACTGACCACTCCTACGCTATCAAATTTCCGATCAATACATTGAGCCATTTTCTGAGTATAAGCCATAGAACCTACTGTTCAGATAATTTTTAAATAAGTTAAAAGGTGTTCCAATTCATGTATTAGTCCGGGAAGTATAAATCAGGTTAGTTCATTTAACAATGCAGACTGAACCAAATCCTTGAGCATTCTTACCTGCAGCCATACGCATACCTGTCTCTGCTATTGGCCTGCCTCACAAGCCATCCCTGCCACTTCCAACTGCTCAGAATTCTTTCGCTTCTTTTCCCTGCCTCGGCAGCAGACTTATCAGTAGCAGACACTGTCCTTTTCTGCATGGTAGATTATGTTTGCATTGTATATTATGGTAGGACAAATTCCTCCACATGAGCTTCTAAAATGGCAGTAGTGATTATGAATGAATTTTGTATCTTAATTTAACTTAAAAACAATATTTCAAAGTTAATGAAGAATTTTAATATCTTTATCATGAATAAATAATGTCTGGCATGAAGACAACAGTGGCTGGTATTACATGTAAGCTGGAAATTGGCTACTGAGATTTAATAGTTCCCTTCTTGTGAGGAGTTCCTAGCAGAACAAGAGTTCTCAAGTATGAAACATTGCTTGAGCTTTTCCAAGTGTAAGAGACCATTAAAATTGCAGAGTTAATGTAGTACATTTGTAATGTTTCGAAATAATAAATTCAACTAAAATGTCTTAAAGAATAAAGTGACGTATTGTAACTGCTCTACTTCCAATAGCTGCCCGCCAAATGACTCTGGAAATCTCATGGCAAATCATGATCAGAGCAGTCTCCAACTATTTGTCACAAAGATCTGGTGTGGAGTGTGTTCTGCAAGAGAAAATCAATATTCCATTTAATATCAACTAGTGGCCGTTAGCCAGGATTGTTATCTTCAATAAATTTGTCTAATCTTCCAACAGTACAATTTTATGTATGTTTACTCAGAATTAAGTCCCATTGAGTTCAATAAGGGATACTCTCAAGAAAGTAGGTATAGGATTTAATCTAAGCATTGTAAATCGTAATACATTCTTACATCATATGGTAATGTTTCATAAATGTATTATGCAGGGTGTGAAATAACGAGACGAGACAAGAAAATGGATTTTAAAACAGGGCCACTTTTATTATAGATCTGCAGTATGGGAAACCTATGCGGACATCCTACTCATCAATAGGCGAGCCATTCACCATCTGAGAGGTGGCGTGATTCCAAATGCCACCCCCCAGGCTTGCCCCTTTTGGGGTTGGGAGACCTTCTGGTGTTGACCCCTCCTCACGCTGTTTAGCTCCGAGTGGGTGAGAAAGGTTAGCCTCAAAGGTAACCCTTATCCCTCCAGCTGCCGCCGTAAAGCTCACAGCTGAGGGGCCTCAGGCATTACCCATCACCACAACAGTGCCTGTGAATGCTCACCGACCCTAACAAACGCTCCGGAAGTCCGCAAAACCTGCCATTAAATTGTGACCGAAACAATATTAACCAGATCAACCTAATTACCTCTCCTTACCTGTCTTACAGTGTGAAGTAGGCAAAAAGACTCATAACATAAAGCTGATTATGAGCAAAAAATTCCTACTTGGCCCTCCTAATGAGCGACCAGCAAACCCACACTGCCTACAGGGAGGGAGGGAGGGAGCCGCAAAGAGGGAGAAAGAGAGGCCACTGGGAGGGGTGAATACAATAAATACTCCCTCAGTCCCCTCCCAGCCGTGGTGGCACCACTGGGGAGCCCACCAATGGGTGGCTCCCCTGTCTCGCCTGTCACCACACCCTCACCGCAACCTCCTTTTCGCGCCTAGGCGTGCCGGGCACAAAAAGGGGCCCTTATGTGAAGAATTACTTTGTCCTGAACCTAACTCTGATCTATCTTACTAGATAAGCAGTAAACTATGATGCTCACTGATTCGTTGTCATTGTTTTTGTATACTACTTTTCAAAGCAAAGCCTCCCTAAATTGATTAACAAAGTAACATTTTAAAACAATAAATATAAAATAGAAATAATCAAAATAGCATCAGTGAACTTTCTACCATACAATGCTGGTCCTCCCATGAAGTGGCAGACTAGGAGGGATGGCGAATTGCATAGTCCCCCATCCCCACCAGGCTAACTGCTTTGCATTGCTGAAGCAAGGTGGCAGCCTAGGATGTTCTTTCTCTGGAGTAATCTTCAAGTTTCTTGGGAGTGACCAAAAAGATGTTACTCAAAGTTTTTCATGTTTTATTCTCCTTAAACACTGTTGTTGTTTGCTGGTTATAGGGCAGGACTTTCAGGCCAAAGAAAACATTACCAAAGCAAATTCTTTTGAATTATGACTATTGATCTACTGCTCAGGAATAGAGTTGCTTCAGTAACCTCTATAGAGTTTTCTACTTTTGTATAGTGGGGTGCTTTGCTAATTCTGTGTAGGGAGATCTGAGAGCAAAGTGCCAACTACAGCTCTTCAGAATCTGGTGCTAGGACTGCACCAGTTGTGCTATTCCCAGCTGGCTGGCATTTAATAGGTATACTAAAGTCCAAGTCTGAGTGTATAGTGGGATAATATTTTCCCCTACTTATTGCATACATGAAGTGAGAACATAGAGGAAAGTGTGTAGTGTGGATGAATGCATATATATATATATTCTAGAATTATATAATTCTGACAAAGAATATAAATGAAAACTATTTCATCAACTGTTGACAATCGTGTTGTCCGAACCCAGTCACACACATGTGGACTTCCTTTCACAGCACTTACTTTCCTGAAATTTTGCAGTGTCCTTACTTGGGGCCTTTTCTAAGATATCTTTCATTTTCAGAACAATAGTCTACAAGGAACATAGTGGATAAGTACATCCAGTTTTGATGTCATAAAAAATGTAAAGGCTACTATTACATAAAAACCCCTATACCATTTTTTCTCAAACTTGGAAAGCCTCATCTCCTGGAACTATCATCTCCAAAACTATCAGTTTTTTTAGTGCCTTCTAGAAAACGTTTGCCCAACTTTTCAAATGAAATCAACACCATCTTCACATGAGTATGGAAATTTTGTTTCATGAGTAATTCTTCCAGTTATTGGAAGTCCCCACATTAGATTTATAGAGTATTACTGAGAATCCCAGTTATTTCAAGGCCAGAAATCAACAGTATGGATAGGGGGGTTGTATTTGGCTGGTCAGCATGAAAACAGAATGATGGAAGGGTTAATTGTAGGGCTAAAGCATAGGAAGATTAAGGAATTACTCTCCATAGCAAAGGCTTTATGGTATGTCAAAAAAATATTGAAACCATTTAAAAAATAGAGTGCTATGTTTCCTATTACGTTTTTTAGCCAATGTTAACTACAATTAACTTTGTAAAATGCTAGGTGTGAGATGTGTTAATCACAAATATGCACAGTGTAAAAAAGGCACTGCAACCCAGAATGTCTTTAAAGAATTATAAAAGGAAAAAATAGCAGAGTCTTTATGTTGTGCACAAAATGGATTTATGCTCTGTAAAATGGAACCCTGAGGGGTTGCCTTGTAAATTAATAGTGATATGATTCACTCTCTGTTGCTAAATATAAATGTGAAGAAAACACGGGGACATTAGCTGCCTGTCCATGCATATAAAGTTAATGATTCTTAGAATGCACTGACTGCAATGCAAATGTTTAGTATCCAGTTGAGAAAAGTTGGAAGTAACAAGCAGTGATTTTTATGCAGTACTAATTGTCACTTCTTCTCTCCCACATAGTCCTAATGCATTTACAGTGAGCTTTTCTGATTCTCTTCTGGATGCCATTTGTGCTCAGGCAGAAAGCTTCATGTAAATAACATGAGGAGGACTTAGGCCTTGTCTATATGCAGCAGAAGAGATAGGAGAATGGAATCAGACAGACAGTGGAGGATTATATCTCCAACCTCCAATGCCCATCCCACAGCGTCAATTCAGGAGGATATCATGGTATCAAAAGCCGATAAGAGATGGAGCAGAATTAACAGGGTTGCACTCCCCCTTTTCCTTTCTTGATAAAGGTCATCCATCAGCATTGGTCACCCTGATGGATGACCTTAATCAAGAGAAGGACAGGGGGAGCGCAACCCTGTTAATTCTGCTCAATCTCTCATCGGCTTTTAGGATGGGCATCGGAGGCACTGTGCTGCAATGGTTCCAGTCCTTTCCATGGGGTCCTTTTCAGAGAGTAACATTGGTTGACTATTCCTCTGCCCCTGGGCAACTGAGCTGTGGGGTTCCACAGGGCACCATCTTGTCCCCAAACATCTATATGAAGCTACTGGGAGTGGTCATTAGGGGATTTGGTGCTAAATGCCATAAATATGCTGATGCCATGCAGTTCTATCTGCCTGTGACAACTGAATCAGGAGAGGCTGTGCAGGTCCTGTACCGATGCCTAGACTCAATAATGGGCTGGGTGAGGGCCAATAAACTGAAACTGAATCCTGGCAAGATGGAAGCCCTGTGGATAAATGGTTCCTGAGTCCAGGAGATAGGCTCATTGCCTGTTCTGGATGGGTTGCATTCCCTCTGACAAATCAGGTTCGTAGTTTGGGGGTACTCTTAGATCCATCTCTGTCGCTGGAGGCTCAAGTGGCTATTGCGACTCAGAGTGCCTTTTACCAGCTTCAGCTGGTTCGCAGCTATGGCCTCTCCTGGACAGGGATAACTTGGCCACGGTAGTACAGGCATTAGTAACCTCAAGATTGATTACTGCAATGTGCTCTATGTGGGGCTGCCCTTAAAGCTTATCTGGAAGCTGGAGCTAGTGCAGAATGCTGCAGCTCAGCTGTTGTCCAGAGCTGCCCCTTTCCAACATGTAACTCCTTTGCTGAGGGAACTGCACTGGCTGCCTATTCGCTATTGGGCCAGGTTTATGGTTCTTGGGCTAGTGTACCAAGTCCTAAAAACTTGTGACCAGGATACCTGAGAGAGCGCCTTCTCCCTATCAACCTGCCCGGTCACTGAGGTCATCTGAGGACATGCTCCTGGTGGTTCCACATAGACATCATCCATTTGGAGTCCACCAGAGGAAACGCCTTCTGTGTGGTGGCCTCCATCCTATGGTATTCCCTGCCTCTGGAGGTCAGGCAGGCGCCAACTTTGTATTCCTTCTTGCATCTCCTGAAAATGGCGTTGTTCCAAGAAGCCTTCTCTTAATGATCATGCATGGTTTATTTTGCACTCTTTTCTTTTAAAAATATAATTTAACATATATTATTCTGTTTTATTCTTATTTTATTTTGTCCACTACTGTGAAATTCTGAATGAGGAACAGTTTATAAATAACCCTAAACAAACAAACATGCAGGCTATGTTGTACACCCAGCCTCTGGATCTGAGCTTTTGCACATTGAATGGCAGAGTTAACAGCATTCTTTATTGGGCTAGTTTTTGTAACTTGATCAGGTGTTATATCAGGTAACCAAATACATTTGTGGTAATTGCAGAATTACAGAATATGGGCCTGTTCAGACAACATGCTAAGCCATGGTTAAGTCACTAACCCTTTTGCAGCAAATGATTAGTGAGCCTGTTTAAACCATGGTTATGTAGCCACCATGTTTAGGAATGGTTCACATGACATGCTAAGCCATAATGTTTAACTCAAAATGCTTAACCACCATGGCTTAGCGTGTTGTCTGAACAGGGTTATCTTCTTCACTAAAATGATTTTTTTAAACAAAGCAAAGTATATCATAACTTAAGTTAACAGAACCTGAATATGAATTGTGATATCTGTGAAAAAGGAAATGTGATCTGATCACTGTGGAATATTTTAGCTTTGTGTTGGTTTGGTCAAGTTAGTGATTGACTTTAAGCAGATAGAAAAAACAGGTAGAAGAAACCTGAAACCCCATGTAAAATTCCTCATTATTAAAACTAGCTGTACCTGTTGCAAAATAAAATTCATAACCATGTGTATGTAACTTATGATTTAGTAATTTCGTTAATCGGGTTTTACCCAGTCTTGAGATTTCACAACTTCATATTAAATGTGTATTAAAACTGTTACATAGACTGGTACAGTAAGCACGAAGGTTGTTCAGTTTTTGAGTACCTTTTCAAAATAAAAAGAACCAATAATCACTATGACCCACAGTTTTGGATTTATACATAATAGGAAAAACATATTTTCCAATAATTTTGATGAAATTAGCCCCAAAAGTGATTTTCAATATTTTTTGCCAAATCTGTGGGTAAATGCTTTAATTAATAAAACAAAAAATTGGCTGAGTGGAACTTGAGATATTGATTGCTAAAGAGATCATTTCACATTTTAATATATCACACAGTAAAACATTTCATAACAGAAGTGCATGTAAAGAATTCAAAATGCTAATTCAAGTACTAAATGTTGATTTTACCATTATTTATTTTTCTCTAAACATCTTTGCCATTTCCATTCCACATCTTCAATTAGTAGATCGATGTGTTTGAGCTACTTATTTAAAAGAATCATATACTACCCCGTTATATCTTCTGATCTCTTCAAAAGTGGTGGCACCAACAACATGTAGCAATAGTAATGTGGCTCTCCCACCCCAACTGCGGAACCCTAAAGGCTGGATAATATTTAGGAGTCAAAATGGAGTGAACAAAAATTAGTGCCCTGTTTTAATACATAGCTATTGCACTGCAAGTCATAAATGGTTAACTAGCCATTTCTGCAGCCAAAGAAATTTATTTATTGGATAGAAGAACGAATGTATTGGAGCTAGGGATGGACCAACCTATCAAGTTTAATTTCACCCATTTTCTCATTTTTCAAAATTTAAATTCATTCCTTCCTCTTTCTTCATCAGTTTATGGATTTTTTTTTAAAGAATGAAAGAAAATTCATACATATTTTCATCTGTATTTCTTGAAATGTATACATTTTTAAAATCACACATATTTTTTGCAGGGCAAGTTTTAGAGAGTTGCATTGGGTGACTGTATGTTGTTCCCTGGCATTTGTGCTGTGAAGAACCACATCTTGTCCCCAGTGCTGTTTAACACCTATATGAAGCCAGTGGGGGCTGCATATAGGAGATTTGGGACATATAGAAGATTCAGTATACTGATGTCACCCAGCTCTATTTCTCTGTGACATCTGAGTCAAGTGTAGCTATTCAAGAGTTAGATCAGTGCTTGGATGTAGCAGTGGGCTGGATGAAGGCCAAGAATTAGGCAAATTATGTATTCTGGATGGGATTGTACTTGCCTTGAAGGATCAGGTTCATAACTAGAGGCTCACATGGAATAGTGGCCCTGCACATGGAACAGAGAAAGCTATCTTGGAGGTCGTTACTTTCAACTGTGTATCTTGCAATCTAAATTTGGTTTTGTCGACCTCACAACAGTTTCCCTCGTCATTGGTGCTTTCATTCACCATGACAACTGACTCCACCCAAGCAGTATCTAACAGACTATCTAAATGGAATTTGATACCCACAACGTTTGCACAAGACAGGCACTTCACCATGCAGTCTAGACACCCATCACAAACCCAGCAAGTCTACTTCTGTAATACTCAAATTGCTAAGTACCAAGAGCCCTCCACACCTCCAGAATGATATTGTTGGCATGATAGGATAGCTGTTCATTCTTTTCAGTGGTGTCCTCCCCCAAGAGACTTGCCTGGTTGCTTGGGCTGTAGTCCTTTCAGTGCCAACTAAGGGTTATTTTACTTTTCTCAGGAGTTTCTTTCTTAGACCTTTTAGTTATTTTTTTTAAAAAAAGATCTTTTAGGTATACCTCGAGTTCTAAGATTTTTATTTTGGCACTGCCATGAACCTAGTTGCATTCATTGATTTTATTTTCCGCTGCTTTTTTAACGTTGTAAACAGATTTTATGCTATATTAGATTTTATGCTCGTTTGTTTGTATTATTCCCTTTTATTGTAAGCTACCCAGAGATCTTATGCTATTGGTCAGCAGATAAATATTGTTGAATTAATTGTACACAGGATGTACTGGTTTTCTTTACTCTAAAGTCAGCACAGGAGCCCAATCCATATTGCGACTGCAGTATGCCAGCAGGAGACTTTAATTCTTCCTTCTCCTGCTGCAACTCCCTGCAATTAGTTCTTCCACATGGGAGTTACTTATACTTAAATCAAAACCCAACAATATTGGCACCAGTGGTGGCTTTTTTACTCTTGACAACTGCTGCGCAGAGAGGAGGGGGTAATTTGGAAAGGTTGTAGCTGGAAGGGAAGGATTAAATCTCTTCTTCCCATGCATTGTGATTCCAAACTGGATCAAGTTCCAATGCTTATTTTCCTGTAAGCAAAAGCAGAAAGGGAGCTGCAAGCTACATAGTTAGCATGTTATGTAGATTAACCAGCAATCACAAACTAATTTACTTACCCACTTTTTTGCCCCATTTCCAAGAATACTTTCCTGTACTCACAGTTTTCTGACAACACACACAGAACTAATTACATCTATTACTAATCACTTATTGATGATATACACAGATCGTGACAAATATGAATTCTTAACAATACATGTTACATTCATATTGTGACAGGGAACATGGGCAGAAGGAGGCTGTTGTACTCATGTCTTGTTTCTGGGTTTCCTGTGGGCAAATGGTTGGTCACTACTTGTACAGAATACTGGACTAGATGGACCTTTGGTCTGATCCGTCATGGCTTTTGTTACTCTCTTATGGTTCTTAACTTGGGCCCCTTTCTTATAGTTACCAGGTATCTCACGTTTGACCAATAGTTAGCTTTCCACCCCATCATTATTGGATAAAGGTATCTATAACACAGAGTCCCCATTCTCATAATTCTAGGTTATTTTGTTTGTAAGTGGCACACAAGTTGTGAAAAATAAACAGTTAAGGCATAATCCTATAAATGTTTAGACAGAAAAAAATACTTAAAACTCGTAGGACTTCTTTCTGTCTAAAACATGCATAGGATTTTGCTTTTGTTTGTTTGTTATTAATGAAATATCCAGCTCTTCTTAATTTAAAAAAGATGTACCATAACCAAGGGCAGCCCTACCATTAGGCAAGGTGAGGTAAGCACCTCAGATGGAATTTTCTAGGAGGTGGCAGCAAAGTGTAGGAGGAGAGAGGTATGTGCCACAAGCCTACCCTTTGCCCCCCAAAACTATCTGGTTGCTTTCAGATGCAGTGGAGGATTTTGTCCCATCATCAGTGTTGAATAAAGTTTCAACTGCCCAACCAGGTGACTTTGTACATTGAATGGGAGGGGGTGATATTTTATTCTTCGCCTGAGGCAGCAAAATGACTTGGGGCAGTTGTGACAATAGCCATCCATTTGAATTATAAATTACGTATTTGTTTTTCTGTAACTTTCATTAGTAATGGTGAGGGAAGCAGTTCAAAATTAGCTTTTTGAATAGAAAAATAGCTTTTCAGCCATATGCTGTACTTAGGTATTGTAGCAGTACTGTATGATGAACAATCAATCTATAATTTGCTTTAACCAATTATTGCCTGTATTGCATATAAAATACATGGGCAAATGTTTCAAGGACAAGCTGCCACTGACCCCGTTCAAACAACACTTTGGGCTCTGTGGTTAGCTTAACCTTGTTTAGCTGTGGTTAACGCTAACCATGTGTGGAGCAGTTGCGGATGACACCATTAACCCTTTTGTGGTTAAGGATTAACCACACGCTAACCACAAAGTGGTTAGTGGAGCACCTGATTCCTCCAAGTGATCTGCCCATTCCCGCTCTGTACTAGAAGCTCTATGCCTTAACCACAGACTCGTGTCAGATGACACTTTTAGCCATGGTTAAGTACTGCTAACCATGTTGCACAACGTGGTTAGTGAGCCTAACCACAGTGTGGTTAATGTGGCAGATGGTTAGGGAAAATGGGTGTTGACCGTGCTGCCCTAACCACACTAACCACAAAAGGGTTAATGACATGGTTAACAGTTTTGTCTGAACTTGGCCATTGTGAACTAGCTTTAAATAATTTTAAGTAATTCATATTAGTGTCAGCGTGGATTCAAATAGATAACAAAGCCATCAGATAACAAAGCCATCAGATAACAAAGCCATTATTTTATTAAATAATAGGATTATTTAATAAAATAATTCCAGAGCAGAGTGAGAAAGCTTTTATTTACAGTATCAAAGAGTTTTATATTTCCTGCCTATGTAAGATTCTTTTACGTGCCTTTTTAAAAGCGGATACTAAACAGTAGAAATTTTAAAATATGTAAATGTAGGGCTTTTGGGTAGCAAGAGGAAACTTCAACAGTGCTTTCAGAAAAGTAGCTATCATGATCTGTATTCCTGATTAGAACTCTTGCGTCATCGTCCTAAACTTTCAATGCTTTGCCCCAGAGAGCTGAATTTGCTGGCATAATAAGAATGTTTGTGGGAGGATTTTTTCCCTCTGCTTTTGGCAACTTTGATTCTAGAATTCAGACTGCAAAGGGATACACTGAAGTTGTCTTGTCTGGCTCTGTAACCTCAAACTAAACTCTCTTGGGAGCTGATTTACAAGAGACATTACTTTAGTATTCCTGACAGAAATTCATGTTAGGCCATGTAGGGACTCTCCCCTCACCCCCACCCTACCTTACACACACATTTTTAAAAATCCAACCTCATATTTCTAAAGAAAATAGTTTTATCCCTGTCTTTAAGCAGTTATACTGGAAAATGTCCATGCTGCACACTTGTCCAGCAACGTAAGTAGGATGGGATGATACCAGCATCTGTGCCAAGGACATCTTGAGAAAAAGAGAACAGTGTTGGCCTCAGTGGACATACAATATATTTAGAGCTGTAATTGTGAATTAGCATTAAACTGTGATTGAGAATTGTTCCAGATTAAAATAATACAAGGCAGGAGACTTGCCTGCAGTAGATCTGCTTTGCCTGCTTCACACTTTCTACCATTGTGGAGAGGATGTGGGGCAGACAAAGCCACAGTGGCTGAGCTAGGAGGTGGACAAGCGCTTCTTCAGCGGCCATCTCACTTCTTGACACTTTATCTGCACAGCGGCTTGGGGAAGCATCTGGAGACTGAGCCACGAGCTGGAGGAATGGCATGGGGAAGCTGTTGCCCAAGCAAGCTAAGCATCCAGAGTCTTAGTTCTGTCGAACAGCTTCATCCGCATGGTGGCTTCCCATGGAATGGCTTGGGGGAAGCTACCTGCCTGCATTTCCCATTGTTATCTCCTATCATAAATCACAAATAACAGTGGGAATTTCTCCAGGGGGTTGAAGCTTAGAAGCCCCAACCCCTGGAGGAATCCAGGAATGCACCAGTGGAGTGAATGGTCAATCTCCATAGGCTGGATTAGGCCCATGAGCTGGAGGTTCTCCTCCCATGTATACTCTGTTCATTCAATAATGTTTGTGGGTTATTTATTCAGTGTACATTTATTTCTTTCCTTCTCCTCTTCAAAGTTGCACATTTCTGTCCCACATTCTACATCCATGCCAGTACTGCATAAGAAGCAATGAGTTCTTATATGAGGAAGTTTGATGTTTCCCTTCTTCCCCAGCTTCTTAGTTAATTAGGTCAGAGGTTTTTTAAAAAGCTATTGAAAGGTTAGCCGTATATAAACTGTAATAGGTTGTTTAAATGTCTTTATAAAACATCTTGTGAAATGGCTATCCTATGCCCAAGAATTCAGTGTTTAAAAACAAAATGTACTGTAATAGTGACAGACTGTATTCTGCATTAACTTTTGCCTGTAACATTGAAGGAAATGATATCTAAGAGCATTGTTAAGCTATAAATATGCATCAACAAGATATTTAATAGGCTGTTGGAGCACCAAAGAACATACCACTGAAATGAAAAGGGACCTAGAAAGCAAACTTGGTTGCTTTGTCTTAAACCATGATTCCCTGCCTAATTACTTTGTGTCAGTTATACTTTACCGATCAAGCCAAATGTGTCCGGAAGGATTCTACAGTAATGCCACGTACCCACGTAGCTTACTAAAATGTTAAGCTAAAGTACTGCAATTAGTTCTTTGTAGTTGTATGCCTGTTTATTTTCCAACTATTTGAGAAACCATTTGGGAGGGCTACTGCCTTGAAAGCCAACATAGAAATATTTAAAATAAATAAATAAATGGCCAGGATCCAAAAATACCCTTGCATAAGGGAAAGACACAGGAAAGATGGGATTTGATTTCTTTCCTAAATTCATCTGCAGCCCCTGTGCCACATCAAATGCTATTCTAGGGGGCTTGCACCGAGAAGGATGAAGTGAGATGAGGATACCCCATTGTCTGAACAGAACTCTGCTTGTATTTCTCTGATCCAAGCCCATATTGCCAATTTTTTCATGGCAATATACTAATCTCCAAGCAATGTCTGAGAGGCCTAGGCCTATAATAGATCTAACTTGCATAGAATAAACTTACTTTGGATGCTGCTTTGTATTTATAACCAACTGGCTTGAAATACTGGAGTGTGAGTTAATCAACTTGTGGATATTAGCTCACTGTGCCAAGTTTATTGTAATGAGCTAAAATCAAACTGTGGCTCCTGATCTTGGATTGTGTCAATAAATAATAGTTTAAACTAGCTGTAGTTAGTTAGAAATCCCTGAGTCCCTTTTAAGAGTAGAAATGTTTGTTCCACATTGTTTGTGTATGTATTTTGGTTTTTCAAATTATTATTATCACTAATTTACATTTGACAGATTGCTCAGTCCCATCCTACCATTACTGAACATTTTTCTTTTAACAAAACTATAAACATCTCCATTGCTGGTGCTGTGCACAGTAAGCACTAAACCATATCAGTGTATGTAATATGAACATGATACTTTATTGTAAAACTGAAGGGCTGTATTCTCTGCAGTTGTGAATTAGAGCAGTTGATTGTGTTGAGAGGACTCTGTCCATTTCAGGATCTGTTGTAGTAGCTTGTTATCACATTACTGTTATAATTTCAGTTTAAAAGCTTTTGATACTGACTGTTGGTTAGCTCCAAAGGTGAGGAGAGATACACTGTACCTTTTATGTATTGAGTCCATTATTGTTTTATTGCCCCTTTTCCCTTTATAGCTTTTTCTATAAAAACCTTGCTTATTTACTCTACATTGGATATCAATGTGCTGAAAAGAATGTGAAAGTTCTGTACATGTGCACAACCCCCAGGCTGGAGAGAATTTCTTTATTGAAAGAAAATAGATCGTTTGTTTCATTTAGCTATTGTTTGAAAGAGTTTTGTCTGCTACTGTTGTACAGGAAAATTCATTTAGAATGTCAAATGAATTAAACATTAAAATGGAAGCCTTATATAAGGTTGCAAAACTCTGTTAGTGAGATTATATGCTACTTAGTTAAAGCTTCCATTAACATACTGATGTTTCAGTTTTGACTATACTTTTCATTGCCAGACAATATTCTCTGAACTTGGAATTTCTCTACATTACACAAAAATCCCTCACCCTTACCAGGCTTTCTTCTTCCAGAGTCTTTCTTGGGTCCCCTCTACAAGGATTCGCTTTTGCGCCTGGTTAGGCAATTATGCACATAATCGCTGAAGCGCATTTACGCCTATCACCTCTGCACGAGAGGCGGCGAGAGGCGGCGAAGCGCATTAAGGGATGACTAAAATGCGCTTTACATGTAGTTAATGCGCATAAGCGCTTGTTCACATAGGCAAAATGCGCTTTAACGGCCGGAGCAAAATAAAACTCGCTGTTTAACGTGCATTCGATAATGCGCATAATCGGAGAGACGCGCCTTTACGCCCGATTTGCACTCTGTTCTTGTAGAGGTAAATTTTTTAAAGCACCTTGAAAGAGCATTAAACCTCTCTTGTAGAGGCAGCCTTGGTTTATGATGGGCAGCTTTAGACAGCAACCACATGATTTGGAATTGCAAACTTCACTTCTCGACAATGCTCTAAATGTTTTATGGAACATCACCATCTAGTGGCTGAATTATAGCACTACACTGGCATTACACACTGCTGATATAGCACCATTATCTTTGATCTTTTTGAAAGCAGGATAAAGTGGGGGAAGCACAGGAGACATCCTGGAGATTGATGACATCATGTAAAGTACCTGTAAACTTCCAGAAGAGAACCAGTCATGAGCGGGTAATAAATCGCTCGTGTAGAGAAGCTCTTAGTGTCCAGGAACTGTGCCTTAATGATTGGATGTAATTTTTATTGTCTTCCTTGTCCTGAGACAGCATGTTTAAGGGCATTTGGCCTGAATTTTGTTGGTTGAGTATTTGTTGGGTGGTATCCAATAGTGGCTTTGCATTAGTAGAAAACACTCCCGCTTATGCGGGATGCCTGGTTTTCACTGATTTCTTTTACCTGCTGCAGTTCCCAAACTTCTGAAAGCTGCTTCTGAGGGTTCAGGAACTTTCTGGATTAATATAAGAGCACCACAGGAGGCAGGGAGGACTAGGAAAAATATAACTGCCTGCTAGTGCAAAGCTAACATTGAATATAATTCATCAAATATATGTGGGTGACATTAGTCTTGTCGTCTAGTGCCCATTTCTCAAAAATGACTATCATTAATGGGGCACAGTCGTACCCAGCCTACAAGTAGCAAGCTGATAGAGTTGATTCATTTTTAACTGGGTCATGGGGGCCAAGCCAGTTCACTGATTAAGGTGGGTGTTTGCCTTAATGATGGGCAGCTTATGCAATGGCTCCCTTGTAAGTTGTTAAAAATGCTTTATTACAGCTTCATGTGATGACAGGGGGAGTATCCAGAAACTAGTATGGGGTTTAATGAAAGTATTTTAAAAAGTTAAATACTTTCATTAAACCCCTTACTTGCAGTTACAAAAGCACTGAAGGTAAAAAATAGTTTTGGTTCAAAGTGTTAAATGAAAGGTAACAAGAGAAACTTTTCTATTAATTGACTTTCTGTCACTGGACTGGATCCAGGCAAAGTTAAACACTTATTACTATCCTATTGAAATCAAATACACTTATAAGTGTTTCATTTTGACTGTATTGTGCCCATTGTGTCTTTCCCATGTAAAAGTGTTTACAAGATTTTGTTCTATTGTATAGTGGTTCTCTAACTGAAAGGTACTTCAATTTATCAATCCAAGGGAATTATTTCTAATTTAATTTTGGTACCAGTATTAATCGTGTGTGTTACAATTATGTTCTATGGAAATGAGTTTGCAAAATAATAGTTCAGTTTTTGAGAGTAAAGAGAATGAGTGCATTGTTAAACAATAGTTTTTAATTAAACAAAAACTTTACACAGCTGAGAGACAGATGTGTTCCATGTTTTACTTCTGTACTATAAAGTAGGGTTGTGCAAGCTTTCAGCTTTGGATTTCCAAATCCAAGGCCCGGAGGTCATTTTATGTTGGATTTGCCATTTCCTCGCACAGTCCCAGCCCCCCATACAGTCTACAACTCCCAATATGCAGTGCTTCGGAGGGCTGTATTTACCAGGGCCCAGGAACAGAGGCTAGAGCTGTCTTTGGTGCTGCCAAAGACACTCATCAGCATGATCGTGTCTTTCTTCCCAGCGCAACTGCATCCTTCCCGGCGCCATTGCATCCTTTCCCAGGAGATCGCCAGCTTCTCCATGAGAGATCTTGTGAGCTCACCAGCTTCTCTGCGAGAGATCTTGGGAGATCACTGGCTCTCTCACAGGAAAGCTGGTGATTTTGCGAGATCGCTTGTGGAGAAGCCGGCGATCTCGCGGGGAAGAGCGCAATGGCTCTCAGGGAAAAGGATGTATGACAAGGTAAGTCCTGGCAGTGACAGAAGTGGCAGGAAATGACTGGGAAGGAAGAGGAGGACAGTGAGGAGGGGAGGGGAGTCCAGTGAGTCCTTGACTGGGCAGGAGGAGTGGGCCACTACTGCCTTGAATCTGTGGCTTCGGTGTTGACCCACTTCAGCCTTGGGGTGTCTCGAATTTGGGTCAAGGCAGGCTGAATCTGCTCACCTTGACTCAGATTCAGGGGTTCGGCCCACAGTGGTGCACAGCTCTAGTAAATACTGCTTTTCCTGTTGTGTTATACTTTTCATTATTTTGTAGTTACTTTCATGCTGTTCTGCATTATATGTTATTAAAACAAACACAAATAATCTTAGAGATCTAGACTATTTTATCCTACCTCCATGTTACATTCCACTGTCGTAAAATTGCTTTTGCTGTTGATTTTCTTTGCATAGCATGGCTAGAATGGAGCCATATTGTTGCCACTGCTTTGCAAATATAAGATGCAATTGGGGCACAGCTGTGATCTGTCACTGGCTTTCTTTTTTCATCAGTGAAGCAGCATATATCATTTTCAGGCACAAAGAGGCCCTTCAAATCCAGACCCCATATTTAAATTCTGAATCCTATTCTCTTGCATTGTTCAGAAAGCATTAGCAACCAGATAAATCATGTAGCCTCTAAACAAGTAGTCAATAGATGCTTGAATTCATGACACAGATCTGAGATTTCAAATTTGTAATCTGAGTTAATCATGATTCATATTGAGGGCATGCTAATTTTCTGAGAAAATATGTTGTGTAGCACTTTGATCCTTTCAAATGTGCTTCATAAATGCTATGTCGTATTGTTTGTTTCTTTGTTTAAACCATTGGCTTGATTCTGATGTAATGCCAAACATGTTTAGCTAAACTCTGGGCACAGGTGCAGATGGACGGTACAGAGTCAGTTGGAAGTCTGGGTGTGGTTGCCAGGATATTGGGGATACTGACTTGAACTCTGTTCAGGTATGCTGAGGGTTGTTGGTTGCAGGGAAGAACTGATCATTTAGATTGCCATAAAAGGGGAGAATACTTTTAGCACAGCTTATATTTGGGAAGGTGGGTGGGCATTTGCAGGTCCAAAGTACTTTTCCGAAACATTCACTGGAGAAGAGACATTTGAGATTTTTTTTTCTGTATAATATACTGTCTAAAATTACCAGTTTTATCTCTTTAATGAAGAAAGAGGGAAGTATCCTATATATTTTAATCTCTTTAATGCAATGTATGGATAAGTATCCTAATTCCCTGAGAATCTAACTATAAAAGGGACATGACATGAATTTCTTTACTCTCTCTCTCTTTCTCTCTCTCTGCCTTTAAAGCAGTCACTGAAGGCTCCAATTTTAATTGGAGCAATATTACTTGGGGAGGTGCTTAAGCTTCTCCACCCCACAATTGTTTTCCCAATCTAAATTACTCCTCAGAGGTTAGTAGTCATGTTGGGAATGTATGTCTAATAGTAATTTCTAAGGGATTTTTTATGTTGGGAAAAGAGGCAACAAGAGTTAAGCCTCTGTTTCAATCAAAATGAGGGCTCCCAGGGATGATCACAGATACTCCAGTCAGGTACATCTAGGCTGACACTAACACTCAAATGAGTAACATACGTTAGATATTCATCTTTCAAAATAAGGTGGGAAGAGGGTTCCTTCTGTGCTTCAACAAACAGATGGCAGTGAATGATCACTGCCATCTATTGGTAGATATGATTTTTTTTAAAAATAATAATAATAATATCCTTACTGTAATGGATAGGGAAGTTGTGCTTCCCAACACCATTACACTGATAAGAAAAGCGAGTACGTTTAAATACACACTACTTGTTCACAGTCATACTTTTCATATGATAATTACAAATTTAACTGATATGGAAGCTGTATTTTGTATTAGTAAAATGTTGAAGAATATGTAAGTTGCAGATGAAGATCATGAGGGAACAAACTTATTATGCTTTTCTTAAGGCATATTTGTTAGAGTTTTGGTTCTCAGAAAGTTTGTTTCATTTCAACTTAGATAATAACCACTATTATTTGCAGCTTTACTCTTCATACATTACTGTCTTCGTATCTGTATCTCTCTCTTGTATTCTGAAGATTTTATTGGGTGTAGTAGTAATTGTTCCCATATACATCTTATTGAAACTTGAGCCCAAATCAAACACTTGAGGGATATCAGCAGAGGTTTAAGGGTGCATTCCTATGTTTAGGCAGAAATAAATCCTACAACTCCCAACATTCCTCAGCCAGCATGTGTACCAGGGTGGATAAAAATCAATGATTAAAAAAAAATCAGATTTTTTAAAATTTAAATTGGATTTTTTAATTTAAATTGGATTTTTTTAATAAAATGCTTTTCGAAGAAAAATCTATCTAAAAATAATTTTCTATTTAAGATACATTATAGTCCAAAGGTTATTCGTCATGAAATAAGGATTGGTTTTTAATTATGGATGTAGCATGAGACTGTATATTCATGCAATGTCTAATTTTTTTGGTAAATGAATTCCATTAATCCATTCATAATGTCATGCTTTTCCAGAGGTTTCTATAAGATTATTGGGCAATTTTTCTATCTAGAAGATATAATCACAGATGCTTGGTTTCACAGTTCTCAAAACTGTGAATTTGTGTCTGCGGAGATCACAATCCCATTGTTCCTTTACAAATCTATCTACACAGAATCAACCCCTTACCTCTTAAGTGCTAAGTTTCAAAAAATTCAATGAATAGATTGTTGGGAGTGAAATGGATCTGCACAAGAAGCTAAAAAATGAAACCTGCATCTGCTTGTAAATATGAAGATTATACCAGCAAGAATGAGTCTTTGGTAACTCTGAGTTGTGTAAAATATATATTAAGCTTATAGCGAGGAAGAGTGCACTTTGGGGTGGGAGTCACATGATCAAATCAAGACTTCTAAGTAGTGATTAAAATCATGAATTAAATTATGATTTAAATCAAATTGATTTAAATCAAATCCACCCTGGTAGTGATTTAAATCATGATTTAAATCATGATTTAAATCAAATTAATTTAAATCAAATCCACAATGCTATTTTTTTTCACACTTTGTTAAAATCAACCAAAATGTCACAAAACAGTAGCAAGCTTTCAGGGTTTCCAGATCTGATAAAGAGTTCTGGAGAACTCAAAAGTTTGCTTTGTGTTTTGTGACATTTTGGCTGGTCCTAACAAAGATATTTCCACAACTGTTGATTTTGGAGTGGTTTTTTTTTTCTTATGGACCAATACCAACTACTATTTTTTTTTTCATTTGCATAGGATACAATCCAAATTGTTTTGTCACTCAATGATCATAAGCCTCTGAACTCAGAAGCTTACTATCACCCAATGCAGAGCTGAAGACTCTGTGTGAAGGCAATTGTTGTCTCCTCCCCTCCAGCCCTGCATTTTTCACTGGACAGGCTGGGGCGTTTTGGAGGGAAAGAAGCTGCAGAGGCCTCACTTCCAACCTTGGGAGATCAACCAGTGTGGTTCTTTCCACACCAGCTGCAATGGGGGAGGGGGTTCAGAGTGCAGATTACCCCCTTCAAGGTCGGAATGCTGTTTTGGACCTGGGAATCCAAAATATCCTATGGCCCCTCAGATGCTGTCTAAGAGCCATAGGATTGTTCCTTTAAGGCTCCTTTTTAAAGTGGAGGAGAGAATCTGAGGAAGAAAGATGAGAGTAACCAAATGCAAAGTAGTACAGAGAAGATCTTTTTTTAGAAATATATATCGGCTTAGATCCAAAGGTGTCTTGCACCAACGAAAAGGCACTTTCACTCCCACAAGGCAGCCTTTTTGAATTCTGGTGATCCCCATCCTCATCTCACTGCTGCCCTGGATGCTCTGCCTGCTCCTTGCTTTCCTTCAACCCTCAGGAGCAACTTTTTCGTGGTCACAATGTGCTAGACTGAGGAAGAAGAGCCCAGTCTGTTGTGTGAGCAGAGTTCTGCTAGGGTTCTTTGGATCCAACCCATTTTGTGTTATTTTTATCCCTTTGTGTTAAATTATACTTCCAAAAATTGCAACTGTTTAAAGTTTTGGTGTCCTGACCTCCTTTTCATAGGATAACCCAAGGAGAGAAGGAGAAAAAAATGACTATATTATTACCAGGTTGTATCATCGCTCCTACTTTTTCTGCTGCTCTATCCTAATGTGGAGAAGTCACTTTTATGCACTGCTACAAGCAGGCTTGCAGGCATAGCATGAATTTTATAAAAATGGCTGCAAGTAACAGACGTTAAAGGAAAGAAAATTGCTAAAGGCCATTAACAAGATCAAAATATGTTCTCATCTCTGAATCCTTTTGAATTTCAGCAGATTTGTGATACAGTTTTGTATTAATGAATTGTAATTATGTATTTAAAAACCTTTTGCAAGTCTCAGAATGTTTTCATATGTGAGGCTCAAATCACTTTTGAGAACTCTTGCACTATTCCACTGTTATATAGATAGCAGGCAGGCATGGATAATGTGATTTACCCCTCCGTTGCTTAATATGTCATCCGAACTGAGCCAATGATGGGTCAATAAGCAACTCACAGTTGGTTATTTTGCAGTTCTTCCCCACACAATCACTTAAATAACCAACTGTGGCTCAGTTTGGACGACACAAGAAACAACTGGTGTGGGGGAAACAATAGTCAGTTGTTTTGACTATTGTGTCATCCGAATGCTGCCATAGTCAACTCAGCGTTGATCCTAATCCACACCACAGTTGATTATTTATTACCATGTTGTGTGAGGAGTACCCCCTAGTTGAACAACTGTAAAGTTGATTATTACCCCACCATTGACTATCGTGTCGTCCGAATTGAGCCTGTGAGTGGATTCTAAACAACTGTGAGTGGATTATTAAGCAACTGTGCATGTATTAGTTCATTCCCTGCCCTTTCCCCCTCCCCCCTCGGTCCTCCCACTTGCATTCCATCATTCCTTGCTTTTATTCCATGAGGACTTGCAGGACCAGACCCGAACTTCATACATATGTATCACCCCCAGGTCTGGAGTCAACCATCCCACTCTGGAAAGCCAACAGGAGTAAACGGGAGTAAACATAAATGAAAAAAAGGAAGGGGCATCTGGCTCAAATAAGTCCTTGAGAATTGCAGTACTATGACAGAACTATGTCCCAAACGCCCCCTACTGTGATGCACCACAATTCCAATGGAAAAACCCATGCAGCCTAGCCACACAACAGTGATGGTGTTTGACACTTGGAGGGCCTGCTGTTGGAAGGGTTAGGGCAGGATCCAGCTATGTGTCCAAGCAGTTGCTAGGCAGAACTTGGAATAGAGTTTTGCAGGCTTGACTAGACCAGCAGCCACAACTTTGACTACTCTTGCTTAGCGACTCTGTCGACTACCAAAACAACCCACAGTGCACACCACATGACACAATAAACCAATGGTAGTTTAAATAACCCACTCTGCACATTGTTGATTATTTGCATGGGTTATTTTGCCAAAATAACCCATCATGGGTAAAAAAATCCCATCACATGACACAATAACCCACAATTGATTAAATAACCCATGGTCAATTATTTAACCCATTGTGGGCTATTGTGTTGTCCAGAACCACTCAGTGACTACAAATAGATTTTATAAATAAATAAATCCCACATGTCTTTGAATATTCAGGAGATTTGCCTGGGGTTTTTGATCCTGCTCAGCACAACCCAGGGAGATAATGTGGGTGGTTGCCACTCTGACTTCACTTATTGAGGAAGCCATAACTATATTGGAAGGGAGGTATGGCCACATTCCATAGTAGTCTTGCTCTCCTGCTTCCCTCCTTGAATAGAGGTGCAAACAGTCCTTCCGGGGGACTTCAACATATTGCTGCAGTAAGGCTTGAGAACTTGCTTCAACAGATTGTGGTTTTGACCATTAAGAGGAAAATCTTTCTACACATTTAAAATATAATAAATAATCTAGACATTTGATATAAACCAGTAATCAGTGTATTTAGACATATTAGATGCCCTCTTTAAAAATGCTCGGTACATCCTTTTTAATACTCTGGGTCTCTACTTCCTTCTAGGTTCGCTTGTTCTACTATATTTTATTTCTAGTTGTAAAGCCAAAAGCTTCTGTTTTTTGTGAAGTTTTCAAATGGATATTGCACTCTGGTAGCATAGTAGCTGATTGCACATTCTCCTGTGTAATCAGCTGTTTGTGCTTCTACGTCTGTAATTTTTATGCAGATTGCTGATGTAAATATACCCTATCTCTAGACATTTAGTCATAAAAGTTAAAGAGTTGATACCTTAAAGGGACATGATTGCCTTAACTACTGTAGTTTGAAAAGTTCGAACACATTTTAGAGTAGCAAAAATAGCATACATAAAATGATCACATTAAATTGTAATTGTTTACATAATGCTAAGCTTGGTTAATGCCACAGTGGCAATAGTGTTTATTTTGTTTCTGATCCAGCTGTGCTTATGTGCTTTAACAAGAAAATAAGTTAATTAACTGCCACTTAGTTATTGCAAAAATTTGTGTTGCCCCAAAGATGGATGTGTGCATGTGAACAAACGAGGCTTTCTGCTAGTGGAAGGACGTTTGGATACAATCCAAATTCACTGAATGTTTCCTTAATTCAAGAACGCATGCTGGCTTAAGAAGGTTTTTGAACAAATTGCATTGTTTGTGCAGTACATTTATCTCTAGAATTCTGTTTTGAAGTATTAACAGAAAAGGCTCTGCACACTTCACTGAAAAGAATATCTCTGAGAGATTATCACATTCTTTGCATTCAGTAGAGAGATCTTTTGTGGAAAGATTGCTTCTGTTTCTTGTTTCTTTTCTTTTCTTTTCTCTTCTTGTTTTTTAAATAGTGAGAGGAGACTTCAGATCGGTTTGCAGAAAGTCTGGTAGATGTTAGCCCAATACGTTTTTGTTAGTTCTTGTCAAAAGAGCACAGTTCACACATGTCTGAGTGAAGAAGGGGAGAGAGAAAAATGGAACAAGAGATCCAGTATCTGTGTGTGTGTTTGGGGGGGGGGGGGGGAATCAAGGAACTCTTCAGTTTGAGAATAGGAAGAGATGGAATGGAATGGTCCTCAGTCCTAGGGATGCTGAAGGATTTCATTCACTCCACATTTTTTTAGTGAACTGAACTGATTCACAGTTCTTGGACTAATATGCCAAATAGAATGCAGTTATCATTTGGTTTTTGCACTTATTTGAATTTTGTGATAAAATTCTCAGCTCAAAAAGCTATTAAAATGCATGTAAAATACATATTTGAAGTTAAAATGTATACCAAAAAAGTCTTCTTTGAATGGAGTATTCTCCCCTTGAAGAATCAGGTTTGCATTCTGGGGGTGCTTTTGGACTTAATTTTACATTAGGATGACCCGATTGTGACTGTGGCCAAAAGCGTCTTTTGGATAACTGAAGCTGAAGTACCAGCTGTACCTTTACCTAAGATGGTCAGACCTGGCCATGGTAACACATGCCTTGGTTACATCCAGGTTGGATTACTGCAGTGAGCTCTACATGAGTCTACCTTAGTCTTTTGAACTTTGGTTGGTCCAGGATGCAGCTGCAAGGATGCTGGTGGGTGCTAGTCCTTGGGATCATGTCACACAAATCCTGCAGCAGCTACACAGGCTACTATTTTTTCCCCCAAATTGTGAAGGACATTTTCAGGGTATGTAATCAATGTTGTATGTTTGGTACCAATTTGACTAAACACAGATTCTGTGATGGTGAAGGCCACAAAGAAGGACTTCTTTTCTAATTCCAGGTGGTGATGGGCTTGTTGCAATCTGTTGAACCTTCGGTGGCATTCTGTGACAAGTTTGTAAGACACTTTGAAGATAGAGTTGTTTGCATCTATCATGACTTAGACTTTACAGTTAGTGGAATTCAAATTCCAGAAGTATCCAGAACATTGTTTGGTCCAGTTTTGCTGGATGAGTTTCAGTTGCTGAGACCTGAGGTGTTTGGTCATGTTTGGCCAACCATTTGTTTGCTTGAGCCGTGATCCTGGCTTATTATATCTAATGGTGAGGAAATTCTGGTTGTACATTCCTCTTTGGGAGAAAGGGTGGTGACCTTAAAAAAGGCAGTGATCAGCACCCCACCCCCAACCAGAAATCTAACCTGGATGTAGAAGTTGAAAATAATTATAGGCCAGTTGCCAATAACTCCTTCCTGAGCAAAGTGCTTTAACAAATGGTTGCTAATGAACTTCAGGCACTCTTGGATGAAACTGATTTTCTAGATCCATTTTAATCTGGCTCTGGGCCTATTTTTGACACAACACTGCCTTGGTTATCCTGTGGGATGACCAGTGCTGGGAGAGGGACAGAGGGAGTGTCACCCTGTTGATTCTCTTGGACCTCTCAGCATCTGATAGGCTGTCTGAGTTTGGATGTGGGGTACTGTAGTGCAGTGGTTTGGCTCCTACATGGATGAGCAATTCCAGAAGGTAATGCTGGGGGATTGTATCTCTACCTCGAGGCAGTTCCTCAAGACTTTTCTTTATTTCCCATGCTTTCAACATATAGTTGAAACTGCTGGGAGAGGTTATCTATGGATGTGGGCTGAGTGTAACCAATATGCAGATGACATCCAGCTCTACCTCTCCTTTTCATTTAATTCAGGCGAAGAAGTTGATGTTCTGAACCATTCATGGGCATGGTAATGGTCTAGATGATGTCCAATTATCAGTTATTCAATCCAAACAAAATAGATACTATTTGTGGGTGGTACATCTGTTTGGTTAAGTAGTATTCACCTAGTTCTCTTGAAGGATCAGGTTTGCAGTTCAATCCACGATGATCACTAGAGGTATAGGTTGCCTCAGTGGCTTGGAGTGGCTTTTTATCAGCTTCGACTGATAAATAAATTATGGCCCTACCTGGACAGAGTTAGCCTTGAGAAGGGTTTTTTTAAATTAATAAATCTGGACATACACATTTCAGATTTTTTTAAAAAATAAACCCAAATGGAACAGAACAGTTTACCAGTATTCAAAGGTAATGGAATGATGGTAATATCTGTGATGACAGACTTTGCATAGTACATATGATGGCCGTATGAGAATAATTCACACTATGGTGACCTTGGTTTGGATTATTGCAATGCATTTTTCATGCTTGACCCAAACGAGGATGATTTTTTAGATGACGACCCTGGCATGACAGAGTCCAAAGACCATGTGGGACTTTTGACCCTAGACATATTCCAGGGACTTTGGTGTCAGTTGGGAAGTTACACCGGACCTTTCAAGAGTGATGCATCCAATAGAGGACTGTACTTCACCCATGGGATCAGATGAGGAGGCTGAGCATCTGTCCATCCCTAGAGCAAGCCAGCTCCAGAAGGTGGAGGCACTGGCCATCACTTGGAAGCAAAGTACATGCCTCAAGACCCACTGCTACCAAGTTCCTTGGAAGTAAAAGTCTACTCAAGAGTAAAGGTTTACTCAAGAGTTAAGCGTTGTGTTGCTGACCTCTATGCATGTGATAAGGCCCTATTTTTGAACTACCTTTTTGCTGGACTGTTAATGTTGTGCTCTTCACCCTTTGCCGGTTTGCTGACTGTGCTAAATGGATTTTCCCCTAACTTGTCCCCTAGCTTGAGCCTGACACAGCCATAGCATGACATTGAAAACAGTCTGGAAACTTTCATTTAGTCCAAAACAGTGCAGCTTAACTGTTAATGGAATTGGCTGGCATAGTATGGACATAATATGATTTTGCTATCTGTAGTGGCTGCTAGTATGTTTCCAGGCAAAATAGAAATGCTTGTTTTAATCTTTAAAGCCCTAAATGTCTTGGGACCAGGTTTCATTAAGGAGCATCTCCTTCCATATTTACTTACCATATTTACTTACCTGGAACAAAACTTTACAGTCATTGTCTGATTTCCTCCCCCAGGTGTCCATGCAAAATTAGGCAAGGCAAGTAGCTACAAGAGAGAGCCCTTTCAGTGGTGGCACCCTGCATGTAGAATGCTCAGAGGAGCTTGCCTTGTATCTACTTTATGGGGGTGGGGTGAAGACCTTTTTATTCAGTGATGTGTGAAGAATGTTATTCTTCCAGGCATATTAAGAACTGTTTTAGTGCTTTTAATTCTTTACACTTTTCCTACTAGTTTTACTTTGGTTTTGTGGAGTGGAATCCAAAGGGATGCTTACACTCCTGCTGATTCTCTTACACATCACAGATTCTGTTACAGAAGCAGTGGGTTCCACTGATTCTGTTACATGAGTGGGACCCACCACTTGCACAACAGAGTGCTTACAGAGGAAGCTCTGAAACAAGCAGAAACACTCATTTCTTGCTTGGACAAGTTGGTGGAGCTCCCTTATGTGAGCTCGCTAACCTGCCCATTTCAAGAAACAAGTGTTTTCACTCATTTCCAGATGCCTCAGAAGCACTAAATCTTTTTTTTTACAAGTAGTGGGTGCCACTTGTGAATATAAGTGGGACATAAGTGAATCAGAAGAGGTGTAAGAACCCTGCTAGATCCTGCCTGTTCTGTGCTACGTTGTTCTCAACACTTGCTACGGGTTTTCTCATTTGGTGTTTTCTCATTGAATCATAACTACACAGTGCTGAATCCACTGAATTCACTTTTTGGAGTGCTGAATTTCAGGAGAAAGTGAATGGTGTTTTGCAACCACCTCAGTGCTTTATGCCTTTAGCAGAAAAAATCATTACCATTTGTGGATACAAAACATACCGCACAAGAATGTGAAAATGCTAGTGGTTCTTGGTGTTTTGCTATATTTTATGCAAGTGTGGAAAGCTGTGTCACAAGGCATCTGAAATAACAAGCCCAAGTTCAAAGTTTTACTTGCATTTATTAGTCTTGTGTGATACCTGCATATTTATAGATTTATTGCGGGAACAATCATGCAATTCAGTATTATTGACATAATTGTAATTTATGGAACTACCTGCAGTCAGAATGCACAGATCCACTTCTCTGCTTGCATCTTCAGGTTGCTTCATAAGCTAGGATCAGTTTTCAACAATGCCATCTGCTGAGAAGACTGTGATCCTGGTTTTATTTCATTTTATTTTATTCAGACCACAATTCAAGGTTAGACATCTGCTATATGTTGTTGTAAGCATCCTCTTGGATATATAAAGTAACCTTCTCTTGCACCTTGGCTGGCTGGGGGTGGGGTGGGGAGTCAGGGAATAAAGGAAGAGCCTTGATGAAAGAGGATTCTAAGGGTATGGTGTTGCATTTGGAGAATGGATGCTGCTTTACAGATTACTGCTTACTTGTTGGTGTGCGAGCCTGCTTTCTTATGCTCAGTTTGCCATTTTGCAAATAATAGGCTGACCAGATAAAATCCAGGTCAGGGCTCCTGTAACTTTAACAGTTGTAGAGAAAAAAGAATTTCAGCCAGTGTCATTTGTATGCAATTAGTTCCTGGTGATATTCCCTCTTCATCACAACAGTTAAAGGTGCAGGCACTATACTAGAGTGACCATATACAAAAGAAAGCAGGGCCCCTGCAACTTTAACTGTTGTGATGAAGAGGGCATTTCATCAGGAAGTAATTACATACAAATGACACTGGCTGAAATTCCCTTTTCTCTACAACTGTTAAAGTTACAGGAGCCCTGACCTGGATTTTATCTGGTCACCCTACAAATAAGATATTTGAGAAATACCGTAAGACTTCAGTATACTCTTCTCATAGGAGCACTGTTCTTGTAAAAGGCCATTTCTCAGAACTTCTTAACACTTGAGAAAGTGGAAAACTGGAAACAATATTTTACGCTGAGTTGCTCTAACGCAGAATGCAGTTTTCTGTGAGGGAAAGTCATCGGACAACAACATTGATCGAAATTCTATTTCTGCTTTCCATAGTGTTGAGGGTACAATTAAAGGCACTGTTCCTGAATTGCATTTGTCAGCATGTTGGACAACAAATCATCTTCTCTCCTGTGTCCTACTGGAGTCTGAACATTTCTGGACATAGTGTGTTTCTGTGCTTTGGCTGGGGTTTAAGGAAAGCAGGTTACATAGGGATTTGATTGTGACAGTGTGTGTGTTTAGAGATATTTTTTGTGTATGTTAGTTTATTATTAGAGTATTTATAGTAATTTTTAGAGTTTGTGCTTTGATGTGTGTATATGTTTAAATCAATTTTTATGAAATCTTAAGATCAGAGTAGAACAGAAGTTCAAATTAAAATTTATTCCTTGCTGTAATTAAGATCTTTATCTACTGTTATAGGAACAGCTATTATTTCTTTTGCAAGCACTGTTTATCAGTGTTTGAAGCAATAATGAAAAGGGTCTCTTCACTGTATAAAAGGAACAAAAGAACTAGGTTTCCACAAATCTTTTAGAATATTAGCTTAGCAAAAAGATGCGCTGTTCAATAGGCCAGATTTTAAGACCAAAACTGGAGACTGTGGATCTAGCAGCATTTTCTAATTATAAATACTAAATTGACCATAACAAATTAAATTATAAATGGATTTCATCTGTGTCTAATGTGTTCTGATCAAAGTTCACCTGAATCAGTCAACTCATGGTGACATCAGTTCCAGCGGGCTAGGATAAGATATATAATTAATATTTCTCTCCAGCTGCACATTGAGTTCCCTGCAAACCTCATACTCATTATTGTTTGAATCCTGTGATAGTGAACAATGGCTGTTCATGGAGGAAAGTTTCCTGTCTGCTGCAAAGCTTGCACCCCCTGAAGACCTTCCTCTTGAACAATGGGTGATGGGCACAGGCAGCTGCTGAAGAAGGGGAAATAACCCTGAGAACCCATCCCATCTTGTTCAGGATATGCCCCCCTAACTTCTCCAGAGAAGTTTTTCAGGGGGCACAGGCAGCTGTAGGAAAGACGAAGGGACAGGATATATTCCTCCTTGAACTACCTTGAGCTCATTCTCAAGTGATAATGCATCATTGAGTTGTAAGTTTTGTTGCCACTAGAGATATAGATTTAAAATGATGAGTTATGTACAGGAAAGGTAGTGCTGTCAGCTGTGGTAACAAGGAAAAAGTATTGCCATAGTGGCCTGCGTTTGAATTTTTAGTGCTATATAAACAAAGAAGTATGTGCAATTTATCCATTCCTTTTGAGTGGGCAATATTACTGGCCTAAAATACACTATCCATCTACCACATGTATTAAATTGTAAGGATTAAAAAAGATCTGTGGCTTCCTTATTATCCTACAGGATCATCTATGTGGGCACAACTATAGTTCACCCTCAACCCTTATATGCTCAATTCTTTTAATTTTGTCCAAACTATGTTCTATAGTTTTCTGTAACAGGAACTGAGCAGGAGCTAAAATGTTCAACTAGTTCACCTGTTCAACTAGTTGGGCAAAGCAGGTCTAAGCAGAACATCTTTTAGCCCAAAGGGCCAAATCCCAATTTGGAGAAGCTTTGGGGGGGCTGCATTCTAGGGGGGGTGGACATGAAGGCAAAAGGATTGGGGCCAAAATACCAGAAATAGCTTAAAGCTCTTACTTACAGTAATTAAGCCTTAGGAGTGTCACTTCAGCCTTGTAGAATGGAGAAAAAACCAGCACAGTAGCCTGAAAACCACCTAACAAATGGTGGTTTGGTGAAAGAGAGGAGGGCCAGGGGGAAGCAGTGAAGCCTTAATAGCTGGATTTACAACCCTGAAGCCTGATATTCTGTGGCCCTGGAATAAGTAATACATAGTGAGGCAGTGGTGTCACATCTGCCTGCCCTTAGTACTCCCTACACAACATGTTGTAACTCCACCGTTGTGTGAATGTGGGCTACCGTGGAGTTGAGTTAAAACCATCACCATGTTTGATTGACAGTTCCTCCACCCTCTCTCATCCCCTAGTCCTCCCGATGATATCCCATCAGCCATTGCTGCAAAAAAACAATCCCCACAGATCTCCTAGAACAGCACTCGCTCCTTTCGCAACACTTGCCAGGGAACTCTGTAGCCAGTGGGAAAAAAACAAATCAACACAATGGAAAATTCCATGGAGTCTCACACACACACACACACACAACATGCAACATGACGGTTGTGCAGGAATTATCCTCTGCACAGCATGGATATTCTGCATGGAATGATTTCCCAAAAAAAGCCAACCTCCAACATTGTGTGGAGTTTTCTCACCAGACAACACATTTCTCAACGGTGGTGTAAAAACTCCACCATGGAGTTCTAAAACCACTGTTGAGAAATGTGTTGTCTGAACTGAGCCGATGGTTGGAGTTTTTTTTAACCAATGGTTGGTTATTTGGCCAAAATAACCCAACAGTGTGCAAAGTTGGCTATTTAAACCACCATTGGTTATCGTGTTGTGGGGTGGAACTATTGGTTATTTCCTCAGACGCCATTGGTTATTTTGTCAGCCACAGAGTTGCAAGGCAAAAATGGTCAAGGTGGTGGCTGCTGCTTTAGTCCAAATGGCAGGATAGATTTTTGGCAGCAATGGCTGATGGGCTACTAGCTGGAGGACTAAGGGGGGAGAGAGGGCAGGGATGAGTGAGTCAACTTAGTGTGGACTAATAGACAACTCAACACTGATCCTAATCGACACCATGATTGATTATTATCATATTGTGTGGGGAGTACCCTCTAGATAAACAACTGTCAAGTTGATTATTACCCACCGTTGACTGTTGTGTTGTCTGAACGCAGCCATAAAGTGTTACTGGGATGATCAATCCTATATGTAAACCCTATGTGTCAAGAGCCACTGGAGCAAGAACTAGTGCTCTGTGCTCAGCTATATCGTGTGAGCCACTACAGCTGTGGTTTGGGCCTTCTTCTTGGATATAGTGTTCTTAGGTTCTGGACTGGCCCTATCCACTCAGGATATCCATTGGCCCTCCCAAGTAGGAAGTGTTCTAAAAGATTCCTTGTTTGGTCTGGGACTTCCTGCCTCTGGTGTGTGATTTGATACCTGACATAGCCTGTGGTGCTGGTTCCTGGCTTTGTTCCTTGGCTCTGGTTACAGCTCCTGGCTCAATCCCCTGTCACAGCTCCTGGCTCACTTCTCACAGCTGCCTACACATTATGTCCAATACATGAAGTGAGGCAGGTCCTGCAAAACTACCAAGCATTTACATTCTGCTTTGTCCAGTGTTTTGCATGGCACTTTATGTCTAATTTGCCTCGTCTTAATTGCTATACATTATTAGCAATCTCACTTGACAGGTCCACCATGAACCTTTCCCTCTAAAAGTCTGAAGGAAAATGGTGAGGAACCTATTATTTTTCTGTAAGGCATGAGAATGAAACATACTTTAAGGCAATAGTTTTAGTTGTCTTGAGTTTGTGTGGAGCAGCCACTTCAAGTGCATGCTTTTTAGGGCTTGGCTCTAGTATTTTTATATTGCGCTAGTGCGACCTTTAAATTACACTCTGTGGTCACTAACATAAATATTTTTTTGTTTAGAATGTAATGATTTGGGGATATTTTGGAAGAAAATCATGCAGAGAAGTGTAGTGATGCTATTTTGCCTTTACAATGAAATTTCCTTGGTAGTGTTGCCAGGACTAAAGGCTTCCATTCAGTTTATGGTAAAATGTGAATAAACACTTTGATGTTTTCCATAGGAAATTACTGCCCTCTTGTGGAAACCGGATGCATTTCATTAAAATATTTGCCTGTTCTTTCTAATAAAGGTGCTATGCAGCTGTATAAAGGAAGTCAGAGCTATTTTTAAAATAATAATAATAATCTACAATAAGTGAAGTGATTAATTAAAAATCCTTGCCTGTTATTTTATAACTTACTTGTTGTAAGAATTTTTATCTCACCATTCTTGCCAAAGTAACACATGGTGCTTAAAAATCAACAAATAAAACCATATTCAGGGATGGGGACACAATAAAATACAATAGCAAAACTAAAGCCACATAATCATAAACCACTCTAAATATCCAAAACAGTTAGCAAGATAAAACCAACAGGAAGCAAGCACAAAGCAATATCCCACTGCAATCACCCTCAATTCAGCCCAAATAAATTCCCAAAACAAACACCCCAACCTCAAAACAGTTTTTAGTTTGCCCCTAAAATTATTAATGGAGGCACAGCCGTGCCTCCATTGTTAAGGGCCGTCAGTAAAAAACACATTCCGCCATGTTAAAGTGATAATTGGGGGGGAGGGGTCATTCTAACAGCCATAAAATCGAAAATGTTTCATCAACCTTTCTGAAATTTACAGGTGTCAGAAAGAAATGTTTGTTTTACATTACCTGAAAATTTCAAGAAGATTGGTGAAAGATTGAGGGAAGGAGAGCAGTTTAAGTTAGAAAAGGAATACAAACCTTTCTCCCTGCTTTTGTAAAATTTACTTCCGGGTTGAGACTTTTTGTGCTCTCAATTTGCATAATTTCTAGAGCCTTATTAAGTAATCCAGTGGTGGGGTCTTCTTCCTCCTTGACTGTAGTTGATGGAAAGCTTTTCGTTTTTTTAAAATTCCCTTCGGTTGACTTTTAATGACTATTTTAACCTCTCATTCAAGTCAATGAGGTGGCCATCTTCCCTCATAACGCGACACTGACACACGCTCAGTAGCGTCGCTCTCCCCCCTCCCTCCTGCCTTAGAATGTGGGGTGGGTGAGTGAAATGGCCGCTGCCTCTATAGCACAGACCTTTTGAGTGAAGAAGAAGAGTTTCTCTTTTCTCTTCTGGAACATGCATTCCTTTGGCTCTGAGAGTATTTTGGGCTATCTTCATAAGGCCAGTTTGCTCTTTTGCTCCCTGGTGAAGCAGGGTGTGGTTCCTCTGGATCCATGACAACCTGATCTTCAGATCTCTCCTGGGAATAGGTGGCTATACCTTTCTTTCTATCCCCCCCCACCCCATACACACACAGTGCTCCTTCCCTCTTTTCTAAGAGTTTGGTCCATACTGCTATAAGTTGAAAGCTTCAAACACTTCATTTAATTAGTTTGGGCCGGTGTTAAGTTTTAAGTACAACGTTGAAACCTTTCAAAGTGCTTCTGGGCCTACAACGCTGGTTTCGGCCTAGTCACCCTGTTTTTCTAATAAGGTTTAGAAACAGTTGAGCTGTCATTTATTTTGCATAGTGTACACACATGGATTTTCTTTCTAATCCTTGCAGTCTACACAGGCTCCCTCCTTGATGTGTTTTTGGATGCAGACAAACCCTTTTTTGTTCCAGCGGGCCTTTGGCAAATAATCTGGACCTCTGTCTATACCTTTGACTTTTAAATTGTTATGTATTTAAAATGTTTAAAATGCTTTAATATTGAAAAGTATTTAATTATATTTTTAACTTTTGTATATTTAGGCTGACCATATGAAAAGGAGGACAGGGCTCATGTAACTTTAACAGTTGTAGAGAAAAGGGAATTTCAGCCAGTGTCATTTGTATGCAATTAGTTACTGGTGAAATTCCCTCTTCATCACAACAGTTAAAGTTGCAGGCACTATACTAGAGTGACCATATACAAAAGAAGGCAGGGCCCCTGCAACTAGTGGTGGCCTTAAAAGGGAAAGTGTGTAATTCCAGGTCATTATAGACTATTGCATAAAATCCCCCCTGACACCGAGGATAGAACAAAAAACAGGAGAAATCTGGGGAAATCATGACAGTTTTTTTTAAAATTTATTATTGCATTTATATCACACCTTTTTTTCTGCCAAGAAACCAAAGGTGGCATACATAATCCTCCTCCTATCCATTTTATCCTCACAACAGCAACCCTGTGAGGTGGGTTGAGCTGAGAGTCTGCAACTGGCCCAAAGTCACCCAATGGGTTTCCATGGCTAAGTTGGGAGTAGAACCCAGATATCCCAGCTCCCAATCCAACACTTTAGCCACTACGCCACACCCTAATGGTCACCCTAGAATTGAGC
Source organism: Anniella stebbinsi (assembly GCA_029215795.1). NCBI lineage: Eukaryota > Metazoa > Chordata > Lepidosauria > Squamata > Anniellidae > Anniella > Anniella stebbinsi. The sequence goes on along the minus strand of JARDYH010000005.1, from coordinate 117,768,211 downwards.
CATGCCAAGTCGGAAGCAGATTGGTTTGTGCCTTAATTTTTAGGATAGTTTTTTTAAAAGTTTGACTTCAATTTTTTTTCTAAAATTCAAGGCGTGAACCAATCTGCTTTCAACTTGGCATGGATAAAGCCTTTCTTAAGAGGTACCATGGTGCCAAGTTTCATCTCTTCATCTTTACTTTCTTTTTTTTTTAATGTACTGCTCAAGGCCCTAGATCCCAAAGAGGAGTATTGGGTTTGAAGTTTAAAAAAAATCCTAAAACTCAAGGCATAAACAGATCTGCTTCCAACTTGGCATGGCTCAATCCCTACTTAAGAGCTACCATGCTGTCAAGTTTCATCCCTTTATCTTTAAAAATGATGGAATTGTAAGCATTTTAGTTAATTAAAAATTAAATTGAAGTTTTAAACATTTCTAAAAATGAAGGGATGAACGGATCTGCTTCCAACTTGGCTTGGCTAAATCCCTACTTCAGAGCTACCATGGTGCCAAGTTTCATCTCTTTATCTTTAATTTCATTTCTAAAACTTGTACTGCTCAAGGTCCTGGACCCCAAAGAGATTTCTCTTTGAACTTTAAAACATTCCTAAAAATCAAGGCATGAACGGATCTGCTTCATACTTGGCATAGCTATATCCCTACTTAAGAACTACCATGATACCAGGTTTCATCTCTTTATCTTTAAAAATGAGGGAGATGCAAGCATTTAAGTTGATTTATTAATGTTAAAAGTGAGTTCAACACATAACACTAGCTTTGATTTTATATTGGATGTCAAGATGATATAACATCCTGGCTGACGCTGGCTTGGTTGTCAACTGTATAATATCCAGTCATCCGATACACAAAGCCATGAAATTCATTAAACAAAAAACCTACGGTTTACAAAGACAATGTTAAGGCTCTACAGTTTCCAACCAAGCACCAAAAAGCAGGGAAATTGGGAGCTAAGGCTCACAAGCCTTAACGCCACATCCTCCCTAAGGAGGCAGAAAGTGCAAGTGAAATTCTCATTCTCCCAAAGCAGATAAACCATGAGGACAGGGTGGAGAATATGATATGCAGAGGTGACTGTGGGGTTGTGGAAAAATGATCAGGAACAACTTAGGGCCACCTATTTCTCTTTTTTTGTTTAGAGCAGCCCTTCCCCAACCTGGTGCCCTCCAAAGGTGTTGGACTACAACTCCCATCATTGCAAGTCAGTATGTCCCATGGTCAGGAATGCTGGGACTTGTCATCTCCAACACCTGGAGGGCAGCAGGATGGGGAATGCTGTTCCATACCCTTACCAAATACAGGGTCTGTCCAATACTTTTCTCTCACACACATCTCGCATATAGCAGCACTCTTAATAACAAAAGGGGCACTATTCATTACAGATCTAGAACCAGAGCATGTGCCAGGCACTTCCAACTTTTGGTCAATATCCTGCCTTTCAAAGAACCAATGTTTTTTTTTTCTTAAAATGTATTTATAAAAAATATACTGTTCACTCCCCACAATCCCTGCACAATACATCATCTCATCAAAGCAACAGCGGAGCAGAAGAGGTTTAGTTTGGCTGTCTTGAACACCTTTCAGATGAGATTAGTTTGTAATCCTATACCTCTTGGGAGAAATCCCTAGTGAATCCAGTGGCACTGGCTTCTGAGAAGACATGTATAGGAGTCAACTTTCTCCAGCTTGGTGCTCCCCAGATGTGTTGCACTGTAACTCCCATGTTATGTGTTATGGGGAAGACAAAAATCAATTCATACTTAATTTTAAAATAATACTTACGCATGAAAGTATTAAGTGGTAGCTCTGCCTTTGATCTCACACTGCTGAACAAGTAAGAGAACTCCTTTATCTGATATTCAAGAAACAGACATCCTATGCCATGTGTTGAAAACTAATGTTGATGTCTGAAGGGCTATCTGGATTAGGTGTTCAAGATTCATTCATTGTTGTTTCATTTGGTTTTGACAGTTTATTTAAAGTGATGCAGCTCTTTTGTAGTTCCTTGATTGATCACATATCTTAATGCTGGAAAACATCATACTTTAGTACAGATGTGGGCACAAAATAGATCTATCCTGATGATTTGGACAACTCGCGGCGTTCCTGATAACTGCCCATGCTGATAGGGGCTTTTACAAGTTGAATTCCAAAAATCTGAAGATCTACATTCTGCCTTCCCTTGTTCTTGAACAACATTCCCCAACCTAGTGCCTGTCAGATGTGTTGGGTTGCAACTCTCAACATAAGGAGATGCTCTAAGAAATGAGAAGTAGCTGGTCCTAAGTTGTTCATCATCATTTCCCACAACCCCACAGTCACCTCTGCATATCAAATTGCATATCTAGATTTTTGAGATGACAAGTCCCAGCATTCCTGACCATGGGACATACTGACTTGCAATGATGGGAGTTGTAGTCCAACACCTTTGGAGGGCACCAGGTTGGGGAAGGGCTGCTCTAAACAAAAAAAGAGAAGTAGGTGGCCCTAAGTTGTTCGTGATCAGTTTTCCACAACCCCACAGTCACCTCTGCATATCATATTCTCCACCCTGTCCTCATGGTTTATCTGCTTTGGGAGAATGAGAATTTCACTTGCACTTTCTGCCTCCTTAGGGAGGATGTGGCGTTAAGGCTTGTGAGCCTTAACTCCCAATTTCCCTGCTTTTTGGTGCTTGATTGGAAACTGTAGAGCCTTAACATTGTTTTTGTAAACCGTAGGTTTTTTGTTTTATGATATAAATTCTGGGCCAGGTGGGCTTCCAATGGTTCAATTGTAGTGCCATTCTACAGTGGCACCACAACTGAAAAGACCCAGCATCAGATTACAAACAGGAGTGCTTGTGGAAGTACATACTGGAGAAGTCTTTAAATGTTAAATCAGCATCTTTAATTGACCCTTGAAACAAATGGGTAAACGATGTAAATTAACATGTTCCAACTGTCATGGGTAATCAGCAACTTGGCAGTGGCATTGTGTACAAACTGAAGTTTATGAACAAAAGTTAACTAGAGCATAAGAACATAAGAAAAGCCATGCTGGATCAGACCAAATGTCTATCTAGTCCAGCATTCTGTTTACACATAGGAAACCCACAGGCAGGACAAAAGTGCAACAGCACTCTCCTGCCCGTGTTCTCCAGCAACTGGTGTACATAGGCTTACTACCTCTGGTACTGGGGGAAGCGCATAACCATCTGGGCTAATAACCATTCGTAGCCTTCTACTCCAGGAATTTATCTAACCACCTTTTAAAGCCATCCAAATTGGTGGCCATCACTGCATCTTGTGTTAGTGAATTTCATAGTTTAACTATGCACTGTCAAGAAATATTTTCATTTTATCTGTCCTGAATCTCCTACCAATCAGCGTCATGGGATTACCCCAGGTTCTAGAATTTTGAAAAAGGGAGAAAAATGTCTCCCTATCCACATTCTCCATACCATGTATAATTTTGTATATCTCTATCATGTCTCCCCTCACCCTCCTTTTTTCCAAGCTAAACAATCCCAGCTTTTGTAAACTTCACTCATAAGGGAGAAGTCCCTTGATCATTTAGTTACCCTTTTCTGCACTTGGATTTTTAGATATGGTAGCCTGAACTGTACCCAGTATTCTAAGTGTGGTCGCACCATAGATTTGTATAAAGGCAGTATGATACTGGCAGTTTTATTCTCAGCACCTTTTCTAATAATACTTAACATGTAGTTTGCCTTTTTTTATAGCAGCCTTACACTGTGTTGACATTTTTATCAAGCTGTCCACCACAACTCCAAAATCTCTTTCTTAGTCAGTCACCACTAATTCAGATCCCATCAGGTTATACTTGAAGTTGGGGAGGGGGTCTGCCCCAGTGTGCATAACTTTTCACTTGCTTACATTAAATTGCATTTGCCATCTAGATGCCCATTCCCCACTTTGGAGAGATCCTAAATAATTTGGTGTCATCAGCAAACTTGGCCACTTCACTGCTCACTCCTAATTCCAAATCATTTATGAACAAGTTGAAAAGCATTGGTCCTAATGCAGATCCCTGTGGGACCCCACTATCTTGATTGGGAGAATTTACCATTTATTCCTACTCTCTGCTTTCTGTTCTTTAACCAGTTACTGATCCATAGGGGGACCTTATTCATGACTGCTAAATTTGCTCAGGACTGACTTTGGTGAGCGATTTTGTCAAAAGCCTTTTGGAAGTCCAAATAAACAATGTCTACCAAATCACCCCTGTCTATATGTTTATTGACACTGTAAAAGAACTCTAAAAGATTAGTGAGACAGGACTTACTTCTGCAGAAGCCGTGTTGATTCTTCTTTTAACAGAGCTTGTACTTCTATATGGTTTCTAATTTTATCTTTTATAATGCTTTCAACTAATTTACCTGGAAAAGACGTTAAGCTAACTGGCCAGTAATTTCCTGGATCCCCCTTGGATCCCTTTTAAAAATGGTGCTACATTGGCTATCTTCCAGTACTCTGGTAAAGAGGTTGAGCTTGGGGATATGTTGCATATTTGTGTTAGAAGATCAGCAATTTTATATTTGAGTTTTAGGACAACTGTATGATGTTTACCATTTGGGCCCGGTGATTTATTTGCTTTTAGTTTATCAATAAGGTTGAAAACTTAATTCTTTGTCACCATTATTTGCCTTAATTCCTCAGATTCCCTTCCTGAAAACATCCTTGTAGAAACATGTATCTGCCCTATATCTTCTCTAGTGAAGACCAATGAGAAGAATTCATACAGTTTCTCTGCAATATTCTTATCCTCCTTTAATTCTATTATAATACGCTGATGACACCCTACTATATTTCTCTATGCCTTTGACAACAGCGTCAGCTAAGGATAGTGTGTCTCCTCTGAATGAATGCTTGGAGGCGGTAATGGGCTGGATGAGGAAAAACAAACTGAGGCTGAATCCAGACAAGACGAAGGTGCTTACTGTCAAGGGCCACAACCTGGGGTTGGAGGTGTGTCAACCAGTTCTGGATGGGGTTACACTCCCCCTGAAAGGCTGTGTTCATAGCTTGGGGGTGCTCCTGGATCCGTAGCTCCAAATGACAGCCAGATAGATGTGACAGCCAGGAGTGCCTACTATCAGCTTCGGCTGATACGCCAGCTGCGCCCCTTCCTAGAGTTGGAAGACCTAAAATCAGTAGTGCACGCACTGGTAACTTCGAGGCTCGACTTTTGCAATGCGCTGTACATAGGGCTACCTCTGTGCCTAGTCCGGAAACTTCAACTAGTTCAAAATATGGCAGCTAGGTTGGTCACCGGTACATCTAGGGGTGACCACATTACACCAGTTTTAAAATCTCTTCACTGGCTGCCAATCAGTTTCCGAGCGAAGTCCAAAGTGTTGGTTATTACCTTTAAAGCCCTACATGGTTTGGGTCCAGGTTACCTACGGGATCGCCTTCTCCCATACAATCTGCCCCGCATGCTCAGGTCCTCTGGGAAGAATTTACTACAGTCAACAAGAACTAGACTGACAACTGTTACCCAGAGGACCTTCTCTTCTGCCGCTCCCAGATTGTTGAATGACCTGCCGGGAGAGATTCGCCAACTCACTAGTCTTTAGGAATTTAAAAGATCTATAAAGGCTGATCTCTTCTGGCAGTCCTACCCAGATGAATTTTAAAGTGTTTTATTGGTGTTTTATTGGTATTTTAATGATGTATTGGTTTTATATGCTTTTAATCAGTTTTGTATTTTGTGTTTAATGCTGTTCCCCGCCTCGATCCGTTGGGAGAGGCGGGTAATAAATAAATATATTATTATTATTATTATCATCCAAAGATCCAACTGCTTCCCTTACTGGTTTCCTGCTTTATATATATAAAGATTTTTATCTTTCCCTACCTGGTTTCCTGCTTCTGATTGATATATATATATATATATATGTGTGTGTGTGTGTGTGTGTATGTATACGTATATGTACATATATCAGAAGCAGGAAACCAGGTAGGGAAAGATAAAAATCTTTATTGTTGGCCTTGAAGTTATTAGCAAAATGCTCTTCAAAATGGCTTTTGGATCTCTAATTGTCTGCTTGCATCTTCTTTGTGGAAGCTTGTGCTCCCTTTTGTTTTTCTTTATTTTACTCCTTTGAGCAAGACATAGGGCCATGCATATATGGTAGAACATGGTAACCAGTCAAAGAGAACTAAGTGCCATAGCAAAAGATGCTTCTGGGAAGGGACACTGCGTATAGGTGTTTCTGTGCAAATGCCAGAAGCCTCCAAGCCAAAATGGGAGAGTTGGAATGCTTGGTGAAATGTCAACCCAGTGTGCAGCTGCTGTAAAAAAGGAAACCACGTATGTCAGGAAAAACCAGGACATGTCAGGTGTTTTGGTAACAAATCCAGGAAGGGGGGAATTATGAAATTTGAAGAAAAATCCAGATTTTTCCCATCCTCCCCCCACCGAAAGGGCAGCTCTACTTTATAGTCAATGGGAATTAACAAAAATGCTTACAGCTCCATCATTTTTAAAGATAAAGAGATGAAACTTGGCTTCATGATAGCCCTTAGGTATGGCTTTAGCCATGCCAAATTTGAAGCAGATCTGTTCATCCATTGATTTTTAGGAATTTTTTAAAGTGTGAGGTTTTAAAATTAATTTTTTAAAAGAACATCATTTTTAAAGCTAAGGGGATGAAACTTGGCACCATGATAGCTCTTAAGCAGGGATTTAGCCATGCCAAGTTTCAAGCAGATCTGTTCATCTGTTGATTTTTAGGAATTTTTAAAAGTTTGAGATTTTAAACTTTAAAAGTAAAAAAAGGCAGCCAGCCAGCCAGTAGCAAGCCCCGTTAATAGCAGCAGTTTGCAGCGGAGTGAGGATATAATCAGAAAATATATTTGAGGGAAGAGGAGAATGTATCATACAGAGTATAGCAACAAAGTACAGCAAAAGCTACAAAAGTAAGAGTGAGTGAAGTTAATTTCAGATACACTGGATGTCTCGCTTGTTATTTCAGTGTTTTTAACATTAAGATGTTATGTAGAACAGACTGGTCTTAATTGTGTGCTGTAAAATCAGACATGACCAAGACTATGTTCAGGTGGGCACACCCCCTTGGTGCTGGACACACCCTCTGGGGGCAGACATGTTGGTGGGGTGCTGACCGTGTTGCCTTCCTTTTTGGTTTCCAAAATATGGACACCGTAGAACTGAGAATAAAGCTGCCAATATCATACTGCATTTACACACATCTATGGTGTGACCACACTTAGGCCAGATCTACACCAAGCAGGATATAGTGGTATGAAAACAGTATATAAAAGGCAGGAGCCACAGCAAGCAGGATATAGTGGTACATGGTATGTGTCAATGGGCCCCAACAGTTGTCAGCTCACTTCAATACTGCTATAAAGCAGTAGTGTGGCTCCTGCCTTTTATATACTGCTTTCATACCGCTATATCCTGCTTGGTGTAGATCTGGCCTTAGAATACTGTTTACAGTTCTGGTTACCGAACCTTAAAAAGAATATTGTAAAGTTGGGGAAAGGGCAAGTAAAATTATCAAGGGGCTGGAGCAATTCCCTACTATGTGAATACTGGACTAGCCAGACCCTTGGTTTGATCCTTTATGGTTCTTATGTTCTTAATATGTGGTAAAGCAAATTGTATTTTTTTCTGTTTAAACAACCATAATATTTCAAAGTGGCTGTAGTACTTAGGCACAGCGTCTGAAAAAAATCAGTGAGGATTCTTAATTTAATTAACAATATTTAGCAGTAACTCACAAAAGCTTCAGTACTAGAAATGGTGAACAGTTCTAACACATTGTTGTTGTTTTTTATATACTCACCACTGAGATTCAAGGAAGCTTTTAAAACCTGAGTCCTTGGCTGGGAGATGATAGGATCTGTAGTTTATGTTGAACTGCTATAACAAATGCAACTATGTTTTTTTACCTTTGCAGTGTAATAGTTTCTAGAAACCTAATCTTAAATGTGTCAATTTTCTGTGTCATCACAAAGAAGTTTTAGAACAAAACGGAGGTCACAGTGTCTGCAGTACAATTCTATGAATAGTTTGTAGCTCTTAGATACTAGGGTGCCTAACCATGCCACAGCACAGATGTTTGGGCAATCTACATGTTCTGAACACAAGGCATATGATACAACATCCTGGGACATGGCCAGAATACCAGTGACATAATCATATGGTTGACTACTTCCTCATGTAAAAAATAGCAAATATGAAGTGTAGTGCAGTCTAGGAGGGCTGTACCACATTGCTTTCCTGAATGTATAGATTGGCTTCACATCACACAGTTATTGACCTTGGCTGGGTACAGAGGAGGACAGGCTTGGGAGTTTCACAGCAATACAAGGGTTGTACTGACACCTTCAATATAACAGCACAACTCACTGTTTTTGCTGAGGCAGCTAAACAGCAGCCTGTGCACATTATTGCCAGGAAACAGAATCTCGAAGCAAAATAGTGTCATCCTATAACTTCCTTGTTATTCATTCTTACTTGACCATACCTGCAAGCTCTTACATCATCAGCAGAGGAGCACTGCTAAAAGTGAGAAAAATGTTGCTTCTGCTTGGAAATACAATTTAGCTGATAATGTTCAGCTTATTCTTTCATAGCAGAGTTGGCTTATCTTTTCAGGGGAGAGGTGAAGACAGCAAATATAATTTCTGCATACACACTAGGATTGGATGTGCTGCGTAAGAAAATGCCATGCCTTGCTGAATAGATGAATGAGTCATCATAATTATACATGCAGATGTATCTAGTAAGGTTTCCCAAAGTGTCCTTGGCAAATAGAGCTTGGAGAAAGCAGCATGCTTTAGCTAATTTCCCCCCCTTTCAGGGATGCAGCGATATTAGTCAGTGACTCAGATCTCTAAAAATAAATGCTAAATATAGGCAGTCTAGTATCATGTCATATCCGTGTCTGAATAGAAAATCAAAGTGAGAATCCTAGTAGCAATGCAAGTCATCTTAGAAAGTGAGTCCTATCATCTCCAGTCACACTTGACGAATCTAAGGTATTATGTTATTTGGATCATCTTGTGAGATACAAACTGAACAGTAATCAAAAACTGAACTGACAGGGACCCAGGATAATTCCAATTGTAGCTTCTTCCTGTTGCAGAAAAACAGCTTGCGTTTCATAGCCATCTTCAGGGCAAAAGCTCACATAATTTCCCTATTAAAGGATATTCAGGACATGCAAAAGGACATAGATCATATAGTGCATGGAATTCTTTGCCACAAGATGTGGTAATGGCAATCAACATAGATGGCTTATGGTAAGGTATTAATGGTTTATCAGTGACTTAATGGTTTATCAGTGACTACTACTTGTGACTGTGTATAATCGTGCAGGGCTTTTAGTATTGTTTGTTAATTAGGGCATGGTGTTGCCCTGATTTCATTTGGATGCTTAGCATGTCAGAATTTCCATGGCCATATTCAAATAATAGGATACTTTTCTCTCTGTTTCGATGGAGGGGTGGTCCTGATAGTCAAGTAACAGGTCCATTAGCTGCCAGCTCATGGAAACTTGATAGCTACAAACAAAATGGAGGTGAGTACAAAACAGAAGTATTTATTTATTTATTTATTGCATTTATACACCACCCCATAGCCGAAGCTCTCTGGGCGGTTTACAAAAATTAAAAACACTGAACATTAAAAAACTAATATACAAAATTTAAAAAGCATAAAAAGCATAAAACAGATTATAAATACAATATCCATTTAAAACAACTATTCAGGGTCAAACAACAACAACAAAACCCTCAACATACTCTGTTAAATGCCTGGGAGAAAAGTCTTGACCTGGTGCCGAAAAGATAACAATGTTGGTCCCGGGCGAGCCTTGTTGGGGAGATCATTCCATAATTGGTGGGGGAGCACCACTGAAAAAGCCCTCTCTGGAAACAAGAGATACCTTGGAATGGAAAGGAGAATTCTGCAGCATTGTGGGTAGGTGAGAAGGAAGGAATGCTCCTAGTTGAGGTAATGTGAAAACTTTCGTTTCATTTGTCAAATGCTGACTATGGGCCACCGGGAAGCTCTCCCTGGTGTATACTACACATACATAATACATACATATGTGAATCTTGCTTTTATGTATAACTCTGCCCATTATTATCAGCCAGAACATCATTCACTTAATCTTCAGCAGTTCTAATTAATAAATTGATTGAAGTAACTAGAGGTATTTATCTAATAAAATCATTTGTTGAATATTCACTTTAAATATTTCCTTGTGATTGAATAGATGATGCTTAATCGGTGAACGCAGGATAAATTTGCTACACAATAAACAACCCTCCCTCCAATGGGTTAAACCAACTTAATATATTGACTCTAATAAAACTTAGTTGTTTGTAAGTGTGCTTAGGATCTTAGCCCTAAAGGCTATTAATGTAAACCAAAAAATCGATACTTTATTTCATCATTTAATTGTACCAGAGTTTAAACAGATTTGATTTAATTTCAAAAACACTGCAATTTATTCTAAAATAGATTCAAAGGGGTGTCTAGGGTTTTAAAGATGATAAATTATCCCATTAATGTGTGCTTGCCTTTATAGGTATCATCAATAAATTGAAAATTGTTTCTAAGCTTAAACAAGAAAAATTCAATATTAGAGTAGTACAATATTTATTTACCAAAAATATATATTCAACATGAAAGTTCCAAGCAGTGAGAATTGAGCCTGTTTCCTTTCAAATCATTTTATGTCTGGACCATTTTGATTCTAATACAGAGATGGATCACTGATGTTGGTGGTGCTGTTTGTATACTGGCTGCCCTTTGGTGTAACAGGCTTGCTGCTGAGATGGTCTTGCAGCACATGTTGAGGTCTCACAACTGTATTATTATGTGTGATTTAAATGTTGTGCTAAAAGCCCCTATTTGGATATAAAAATCACAGTTTGCTAAACAATGGTTAATAATCATCAGGGCTGTGCACTCTCCCTACCTTTGAGCACAAGCTTTGGCATTTCAATCCTGGACTGTTTAAACCAGTGTTCCCTGTTGTCTCCAAAACAAGGAACTCTAGTTTATTAACCAGGATTTTACATTATAGTTTCATCCTGGAGTTCCCTATTTAAGACATAATAGCATATTCGGGTTTAAACAGAGCAGGATTGAAGTGCTACGTTGCTTGGTCCCAATGGCCTCCAACACAAACTTGAGGCCAATGGGACCAAGCAATGTCGTTTCTGTGCTAGTTCAGACTTGGGCGGACATAAATGTTTTGCACTGACTCCAAAACAAATGATCCGGATATTGGGGAGGTGAAAATGGCATTACTCCTTAAGGCCAGATCATTCATGTTATATCTGTCTTTATGTTCCTAGGGAAATTAATCAGATTGTCCTGCTCTTATAAAAAAAAAATATTATAGATTACAGAGTTAGAAATACTTACAAATAGACATGCTTTGACAGGTTAAGAAGAAACAGCCAGAAAAGATCAGGGGGCTGTATCCAAGGTTTAAATTTGAAGCATGGTTTGTTCTCTCCAGTCTCATATTACATTGGTGGTGGTAAAGTAAAATTCTAGCAAGAGGTTATTTCTCAAACCTGTCCCTGAACCCCACTAAATAGAAGCTGTCCTGCTCCATCAGGGATTCCATTTTCTGCACTGGGCATCAGCTCAAGTGAGGAAGCACAGCATCAGTAGGTGTCTGGAACATATCTGAGAATTTAGTTAGTTTCAGGACCTTGGACAGCAATCCAGGAGCTAATGACTGGCAGAGATTTCTAGTCCAGCTAGGAGAATCTTTCTGGAAGCTCCACCCCTCCAGTGTTGTATGTAACTGTTAAAGGGCCAGCAGCCTTTTTCTGTAGGCATTGGCTTCTCCTGGGTAGTGAAGGTTGGAGGATTGAGGAGCCAGTTGGAGACTGCTTTTCAGGGTCCCCTTGTTCACTGGAAGACTCTGGGGTCCATTGCTTAGAGTTAAGCATCAGCATCTGAGGATCGCTTGTACAGGACATGAGGTCTAAGGTGGTGGGGCCCAGTTCAGAAAGACCAGGGACTAGTTTTGGCACCACCTCAGAATTGCTGTTGTTGGAGACTTCAGTCTCTGAGGATCCTTGATCCCGGGTCATGACAGAAGCAAGGTTAACTTAGAATTATATATGATTTAGGGAAAAGACCATGGGCATCTCTGGCATATCCAGGTAGGGATTGGCAAGTTCCCTGTCTGGGCTCATGGGAAGTCATTGCAGGTCAGTCACTGAGGCAGACTGTCCAATCAATAGTCTGACTCACTATAAGGCAGTTTCGTATGAGAGGGACAATTGCTTTAAAAGTAATAAAATGGATACAGCGTACAGTGTTAACAGTCATTAGTTCATTGTAAAATATGATTTTAACTTAATTTGGTTGTCTGAAGATATAACTTTTTCATGTAGTATTCTTGTTGTTATTGTTATTCTTGCTATTATTACATCATCATCATCATTATTAAAATTACAGTAGATAATGTCTTCCGGATCAGAGTGGACAGAGTCCATTTCCCCAAAATGCCTTTTCTCTCCCCATTTCTTTTTCTTTTGTGTCATGCCTTTTTACATTTTAAGCTTGTGGGAAGGAACTCTCTGGTTTACTGATTATATGTAAGGCACTCAAGGAGCTTTTTTGGCTAAGAAGCAAAATAAAAAAAATATTTAAAATAATAAATAAATCCTGCTCTTGTGCAATTCCAATTAAAATCCACAGATTTTGGGCAGTTGCTGCTTAGGGTATTTCATTAGCAGTTATCAGTCTTTAAAGCTGCTGGAATATAAACTGGAATATTAAAATCCAATTTTCTAATTGTCATTCTTATAGTAATGGCTCAAATATTTTAATTTAGAATTTTTAAAATTCTCCTATGTTGTGTCTTTTTAAGCAACAATTTGTTAACTTGGAAAGACATATAACAGACATATGACATGCTGTTTATTTGAATATATATCCCCATCATTAGGGTGTACAGTAGATAACAACATATTCTGTTAAAATAGTTCTATTGATAGATACAAACAAGCTCAAGTATATTGAAGTAAAAAGTTTAAAGCAGATGAAAAAGCATGCTAAAACTTGATAGTGCAAGAAATGGACAGAAATAGAAGGGACAGCATTAATAGGTCTCCTGAAATGTAATGAGATTTCTCTTTCAGACTAGCTTTCAATACTCCCTCCTGTTCTCCAGCTCTGGTTCCAAACTGTAATGGAAACTTCAAGTAATGTGAGCTTGTTTGTCTTTCAATCCTCTCTTTCTCATAACACAGAGAGGAGCCCTACTCTCCTACAACAACACACCTGATGATCAAGAAAGGATTCTAACAACAGGTTTCTCAAAGACTTAGAATACCTGACATGTTTGTTAGGAAACAGGTATGAACAAGGAAAATTGAGTGCTGTGTTCATTACCTACTGCCAGAATATGCAAATAAGTACCCAAGTTATTAATTGTAAGGTTAATATAATGCTTGTAGGTTGACATATCAACTTGCTGTGTTTTCCTGTGTATTGAAATGCTAGGAAGATAGCATTCCTTTTGCAGTCTGCATCATTGTATTCTACCATAAGAGGGTAATATCTAACATACATATTCTTGGGAAATGTTACAGGCTTACAGTTCAATAATGAAGTTATCTTTGTGATGATGATATAAAACACATTTTATCTAGATGATACGATTATCTTTTCTTTTACTTTGTTACATTTGTTTATTACATGGGGAAATTGGAGTGCATCGTATCAAAGTGACTGTTTTAACAAATCCTGAACAGCATACACATTGGCTACCTGGGAAACCTTCTGCTTCCATGCCTTGATTTCAACCAATAACATCTCTTAAGCTCAACTTGCCTGTACCATCTGTTACCATGCTTGATTGAGACAAGTCTGTGTACATGTATACAAACTACTTCTCCATATTCAGGGAATTGACCCTTCCAGAACATGAATAACTGGGAGAAATTTAGCACAAATGTGCTAGGGAAACCTGTTGCGCCCCTAGCTGTGTTCTGCTGTTGGAGAACTGTCCAGAAGAGCTGGCTCATAAACTAGCACATTTTTCAAATACATAGCATGCATAATAGTTTAGTCAAGGTTGCACAGTGCCCTTGGACAGAAACAGAGATGAGAAATCAGAGCTTTTCCAAAATGATGTTCTATTGAGCAATAAGAAGGCTGCCCCGGGGTGTGTGTGTGTGTGTGTGCGCAGAACTGTATGGCAGTTTTTGGTTGTAATCCATGTGCATAGTGTGCACCACTACAACACACCTGTGCACTTTCCTGTTCTGTGCTCCTTGTTGCTTAGCATCATATTCTAGGACATTTAGAAGTCTACACAAAATAGTAGAAGATCCTGAGACAGCACTACTGCAGAAGAGTTTTATATTCAAGAAGCATCATGAACTCCAAGAAAACTTTTTTTGGAGTGAGGGATAAAAAAAAATCTAGGAACAAGAGGGGGGGAACCAAATGGACAGAGTACAGCTGTCTTAAGAATATCATATTGGATATTTTATGGCACTGCTGTCCTTATAACATTAACAAATTCACCTGGTTCATCCTAGAATGATTTCCTTCATCTTGGAAACAGTGGTGAAAACTCTCTAGAACAGTTTTCCCCAACCTGTGTCCTCCAGATGTTTTGAACTCCAACCCCAGCATTCTGGATTATTGGCCATGCTGGCTGGGGCTGATTCAAGTTGAAGTCCAAAACATCTGAAGGGCATCAGGTTGGGGAAGACAGCTCTAGACAGTAGCAGTGGAGACTGTGGAGAATATTTTTAGCAGTGGAAGGATAAATGAGTATGCTTGATCAAGTTTTAGGGCCCTAGGGGAGCATAGACTACTCAATTTACTTTTCACATCATTATAAGCCACTTCTTACATCCGCTAACAAAACAACCGTTGCATGGCTTGACTATAGCAATGTTCTTTAGAAAGGATGTTTTTCCTTGAATTGATTTTATGTATAGATGCACATTTTTTTAAAGCCTGTCTGATACCATCAGAAAACAGGCTTACCGTTTCTGGTAGATCTGGTTAATGAGCCAGATTTACAGGTATGTAAATCTGGCCTTTGAAAAAATGTATATACCACATCTCCCCCTCTGATGTTTCCCAGTGGGTAGACCTGGTAGCCAGACAATGTATTCCCGCCCACAGCTGAAACCCTCAGTTTTTCAATGACTCACTTCACTCTTGAAAATTAGCCCTTTGGGCCAAAGGCCATTACAAGATTGAAGGGCATAGTTAATGAGATAGGCAACCTGCTCAGTTTGCAGCCCATTGCTAGGCTCTGCTCTACAAGCAATGCACAATAGATTCAAGTATCTTCACAAATGGGTTCTTTATTTCTTCAATACATAAGGAAACACTAGCTTCTGTGGAGCTGCGTGGCACAATGTTTCAGCTCCAAGGCCAACAGTAAGAGAGATGGGAAGAGGTTCCACTTGGGCCTCCTGCAAGAGCTAAAAATAGCAGGTTATATCTATATAAGGATACAACAGTGTAAGGCTTTCTATTTGAGATCCACCAAACCAATTTTGTTCGTTTTTGTTTTAAACTGAAGCTTGAGCAGTGTAGATGTGCAAAGGCTACCAAACCAAGGGCCTGATAAACCATGGCACTGCCTGGCTGGACCTACCAGAAAGCCTCACTGCTCTTCCAGGTCCACATTCTACCATTTGCATTGCAGCCACTCTCATCTGAGCTCATTGGAATCCCACCACCAACCACCAGGTTTAATTTACTGACCTCCCCTGGCTAGACCTTGTACACAGCTGGAGAGTAGAGATTAGAGGCACTGTGCCCCAGAATTATCTGATAGCCACCAACGGCCTTGGTGCATTTGATCTTCCCGAGTGGGGATTGGCCACTTCTAAACCAATGGAATCATTTCAGAGCAGAGGCGTGCCCAATCAGAGCTTCTAATGTCTCTGAAATTATCCAACTGTTTTTCAGGTGTTGATGCTGTGTGTGTTTGTGTGAGTGTGTCTCAACTGAATATCTCCATATTTGGAAGACACAGAGTGGGCTGAGGATATATTGACATCCGTGGCTAACCAATAGCTATTAGCCACACTTGTTTTCCTGTCCTTCCCTCCAATCACAGTGTTTTGTCCTCCTTGCCTGTCATCATTCTAGTGAGAGAGAAACATGCAAGAGAGAGAGAGACAGATTTGCAGCCAGACAGCCACTGTTTCTTGGTCCGCTAATATTTCTAAGTTCTTTCTCCTACTTAAAATTGTTAAAACTCCTAGTGTGCTGTGTTTCTGTAGTCTACTCCCGCCACACTGCAAAAACTATTTTAAAAAATCCAAGCCTGCTAGTGTGTGAGTGTGTGTTTGTTTGGTTTACTCCTATTATTAGCATTGGCTGGCTGGGTTTCCAGTCCAGGAGGGGGTGTCCTCCTCTTCTTCCTCCCCCTCCAAGCCTCATAGCCTGTTGTTGCCTTGACTAGCTCCAATGTGCCTGACAGTGCTGGGTTGTGGGTGTGTGCTTCTCCTCCTTCTTGTCCTGCAAGCCTCTGCTCCTGTCCAGTGTCCTTGCTGAAGATGGGCAAGCTGTGTGCTGCTGTTGTGGCATTTATTAATTTATACTTATTTATTTATTTATGTATTTATTATAGCGCTAAGCACTTTTAGTTTTCCTGCTGCATCATTTCCCTTTCCCTCTCCCTTGCCATACGCATCAAAGCACGAGAGAGGTGCCTGGGAGGACATTTGAGTTTGGACTTTAAAAAAATCCTATAAATCACTGCATGCTGGGATATGCTCCAAAGTTGGCATGCCTAAAGCCCTCCTTAATAGCTAACTTGGTGCCAATTTTCATTTGTTTGTCTTTAAAACTGAGTGAGCTGTGAGCATTTCTGTTAATTCCTGTTGACGAGAATGTACCAGCTACTCGAAAATAGGACTTCTCCCACCAAACTATCAGTCAGAGCAGAGAGAGAGACCCGTTCCTGAAATTGGGATAGAGAATTGCCTCAATGGAGCTCTACCTCGAATTTAGGGGTGGAGAAGACTCGCTCTGGGCACCCCTAGTAGAGATAGATGAGTCAAGTGTGTGCAGCATGCCTACTCTTGCCACTCTTACAGTGGAGCTAATTTGGCATGGAGGAGCCTGGTCATGCTGTTGCCTGCCACTACCTCTTTCGCTTTCAAGAGAGGTGTCCCTGTGGCACTGGTTAAACACAAGGGCATTCCCCCCCCCCATGTTTAATTTACTGACCTTCTGTCCTTTTCTGAGCCTTGCCTGTGTGGCTGGAAACTGAACATAGAGGTAGACTGGACAGGCACAGCCAGAGCCGCTGTTGTTGCCGCTCTCAGAATGACCTTGTGACTAGAATCAGGGGGGCAGTTGCACCCCCTTGCTTCTATCAGCAGAAACTATGGCTACAAATGGGAATGACTGAACAAACCACAGACATTCCAAGAACAAACCATAGGTTCTTTCTTCTGACTTCTCAGGGGAAAGGTGTAAGTTCGCCCCTCATGCTAAACAAAGCACAAATGGAACAGCCAGAGAATTATACCTTTCCTTACTTAACACATGTGGATAGCATTAGGGATTCTTAATGCATCAGGGTAAATCTAAAAAAGAGAACATGCTCAGCCTTGGCAAGGATTTACTGGACAGAGTAAGTGCAGCACAGAGAAAGACAGAGTTCCAGACTAAGTCAAGCTACATTCATCACAGCAAGACCCTTCTCTGGAATCTCCTGGTTTATGGGTCCAGAGGTGCAAGAGTGGGCACCCAGCTAGGAACGCCAAGAACTTAGTTAAGCAGAGTGTTTATGTATGGAATAGTTCTCTCCAGCAAAACACCAGTATGCCACATCATAGATGCCAAGCTTCTTTCAATTTTGGTCAGCATTTGGTCACCAGGTTCAAGCTACTGCTGGAGGAGAGGCGTGAGCAAGAATATAGGGGCCAAATGTCTTCAGAAACAATAACTTTGCCTTTATTTCTGCTATCAATTCATTTATTTTCTCTTTCCCCATAGTAAATACTTTTTTAAAAAAAATGGCAACTGATTTATTTCTATATCCATCCAGGTCAGCTTCCCCAACTTCCAGACATGTTAGACTGCAACTATCATCATCCCCAGCCAGCATGGCCAGGCTGACCACTAGTCATGCTGGCTGGGATGGTGGGGGTTGTGATAAAAAATGTCTGAAGGCCACCAGGTTGGGTTAAGCAGATCTAAATAGTCTTGGAGGACCATAGAGTGATTATTAGAGTTTTAAAACATAAATATAATTTATATTGACTGCTTATTTGTGATATTGTGTTAAATACTCTTCCTTTGTACCATTTTAGTGGCAAGTGGATAGAATCTATAAATTCTAGTAGTGGCAAAGTGGGCTGTGAAGCTGAGATTTTAATGAAACGAAATTATGAGAATGTACTTTTCAGAGCAAACACTTCAGTTGTAATGTGAATAATTTTCAAGTATATAATGGGTCATAGCACTCACTCTTGTAAGCTAACATGAGCAAAGTGGTGAATTGTTTGCATTATATGTAGTAACACATTCTTTGAATCAAAAAGAAAGGAGTAATCTATCAACCTGACAAATTGTGATTTCAAGGCTCTTTGCTAGGTGTTTTTTCTGCAATCCTCTTCTATTGTTTATAAGAATGTTAACAATTACGCAAAGTGTTTAAGCAGGATGTGAATGCATAGCAATGTCGTTAAGAAACTGAGTTTTGCCAACTATTTTTTCTCTCAAAAACTCACCTTATTGCACGAAAATGTTTGTTAAAGTATAAGTCCGGGAATTTCTGTCTCCCTGCTGCTTTGTCTGGGTTGTCTATGTGCCTGGAGTGGGTGAAGGCCTATAACATCCACCGGAGACTTGCAGACTACACACTTAGTCTTTTAGGGGGAGTGCAGTCCTATCTGATACCAGTTCTAAATCTTCATCCAGAGTAATTGATTTCCCAACCCAGGGTACCTCTTTCTTGTCTGAATTAAGTTTCATGCTGACAGCACAGAGCAGCAGCTACGTGCCAAATCCCACCTGTAAAATTGGGTGAGGGCTCATCCACTTAGATTCGATTCAGAAATTTCAAACCCCCAAAAGATCTATTAAACTGCACTGGTCTTCAACTGGTCCAGACCAAATACCTACCTCGGACTCCCAACCTGCAACATGGGACCCACTTTCACAATTTTCTCCATGCCCAATATGGCAGCAGCAGCTTTCCCACAACCCATCTGGACCAATCTCGTGATCTACTTTTTGGTTGTGATCCACCAGTTGAAGACCACTGCATTAAAGGAGCCTTCCCCAACCTAGTGCTTTCCAGATGTTTGGGACATGAACTCCCATCAGACCCTGCCAGCATTGCTGGCCAATGGTCAGGAATCCTGGGAGCTTTAGTCCTAAACATCTGGAAGGTGACAGGTTGAGGAGGGCTATTTTAAAGTGAGGGACTACCTTTTTGCACTGTAAAGGACTGCAGGGAGGAATTGGCCTTGGAGCATTCATGTTTTCATGCCTGTGAGTGCACAGCCATACTCCCCCACACCCATAGGATTGTTTATACTGTAATGTTGAGTGCATCCTGCAGTTTAAAGGACTGTGGCATTATTTCAGTTTGACATGCATGAAGGGTCTAAAAGAGAATGCTGTAGCTTAAAGTCCCTTATGTATCCTGCATTTCATCTCTCTAGGAGGTCCACTGACTAAGAGTGTCATGAAGAATAAAATGGTTAAGGGGCCTTGGCAAAGGTGAGAGAGAGGATCTGATTTTCAGTAGGTCTTGGTGGTTTCTGGCCTTTGTAGAGGCAGAGGTTTAAGAATAGGAAGAACAAAAAATAACAAGAAACAGTGTACGCTTCAGCTGGATAGGAAGATAGTACTATAAAAAGCTTAAAAAATAGGATATCCTGCCAGGAAAGAGGCTTGAGTTTAATTGTACATCTTCACTGTGATTATTCTTTGCAAAATATTTTAACAGGAAAAATGTTTTAATTATGCTTATTTGCTCTTGCCATTCACTCTCTTACACAACAATCAATTAATAGTGTAATAATGGAAAAGCTTTCCTGCAATGATGATGAATTTTTAAATGCACTGTGTCTATGCCATTTTAAGTGTAATTTAGGAACTATTTGCTTAGATTCTGTCTGGCAAATATTGTTTAGACCTGTAGGATCCCCAACAACACTTATCATTCTCTTCTCATAAAATTTTCTGTTTGGTAGGAGGTTGGAAGAGAGTTGGTTTAATTTCCTATTATCCCCTCCAGAGAAGATTTAGGTGAGGCCCACTGCCAGGACAAATGCCCATAATCCATTGTTTCCATTTCTTGTATGTGTGTCTTCCCAATACAAGCCTCAATCCAAACTGAAGGAAAATTGAGAGGTATGACATGAAGTTCTACCTGCTACTCTAATGTTAAAAGATTGGGCATTTGAAAATGATCATGCTAAATGTTACAAAGCCAGCGAGGAAAGATGTGTTCCCCTGAATTAGTTAAATTCTGTTAGTTATTAATAGGGGTGTGCACGGACCCCCCGGATCGGATCGGGACCCGGATCGGGACCTCCAATTTTGTCCCGGACCGGTTCGGACAAAATCGGAGGCCCCCCGGACCGGATCGAGTCCGATCCCGACCCAAAAATCATACATTTTTGGATCGGCCGCCATTTTTTTCCCCATAGACTTGCATTGCAATGCAAGTCTATGAGGAAAAAATGGCGGCGGGTGGGTAAGGGGGGGCCTAACTCCCTCCCCCCCCGGGGCCGTCCGCTGTGGACGGCCCCGGCAGGTAAACCCCCTCCCCCGCGCTCCCTACCCCCCCTGGGGCCGCCCGCTTCCATCCGCTGGCGCCCGCGGGCGCCAGCGGATAGAAGTGGACGGCTCCGGGGGGGGGGGTAAGCCCCCTTCCCCGCCACTGCTTACCTTCTCGGCCCGTCCGGCGCCGGCGGCTACTACCAGCGGGCTCCGCGGTCTACTCTCGAGTAGCGCGCCGGGTGATGACATCACCCGGCGCGCCACCCTGGAGCAGGCCGCGGAGCCTGCTGGTAGTAGTAGGCGCCGGCGCCGGACGGGAGCCGCCGGGCCGGGCAGGTAAGGGCCCCCCTCCCCCCTCCCCCCTCCGCACGCCCCCTCCTCCCCTCCACGCACCCCCTCCTTACCTTCCCGGCCCGGCGGCTCCCGTCCGGCGCCGGCGCCTACTACTTCCAGCAGGCTCCGCGGCCTGCTCTAGAGTAGCGCACCGGGTGATGACATCACCCGGCGCGCCACCCTAGAGCAGGCCGCGGAGCCTGCTGGGAGTAGTAGGCGCCGGCGCTGGACGGGAGCCACCGGGCCGGGCAGGTAAGGGCCCCCCTCCCCCCTCCGCGCGCCCCCTCCTCCCCTCCACGCACCCCCTCCTTACCTTCCCGGCCCGGCGGCTCCCGTCCGGCGCCGGCGCCTACTACTTCCAGCAGGCTCCGCGGCCTGCTCTAGAGTAGCGCGCCGGGTGATGACATCACCCGGCGCGCCACCCTAGAGCAGGCCGCGGAGCCTGCTGGGAGTAGTAGGCGCCGGCGCCGGACGGGAGCCGCCGGGCCGGGCAGGTAAGGGCCCCCTCCCCCCTCCCCCCTCCGCGCGCCCCCTCCTCCCCTCCACGCACCCCCTCCTTACCTTCCCGGCCCGGTGGCTCCCGGCCGGCGCCGGCGCCTACTACTACCAGCAGGCTCCGCGGCCTGCTCTAGAGTAGCGCGCCGGGTGATGACATCACCCGGCGCGCCACCCTAGAGCAGGCCGCGGAGCCTGCTAGTAGTAGTAGGCGCCGGCGCCGGACGGGAGCCACCGGGCCGAGAAGGTAAGCGCCCCCCTCCTCCCCCCCCCCCGCTGTCCACTTTCATCGGCGGGCGCCCGCTGGCGCCCGCCAATGGAAGCGGCGGTGGGCGCCAGTGGGCGCCCACCTATCCGCCGAACCGGTTCGGAGCTTTTTCGGACCGGTTCGGATTGGATCGGCCGATCCAGCTGCGGGATCGGAAATCGGATAATTTATCCGATTTCCCACTGGACCGGACTCGGATCGTGGATCGGGTCCGATCCAGTGCACATCCCTAGTTATTAAGCATATCAACTGTTGCAATACCTCGTGTATTTATGCTATTTAAGTATCTTAGTAGGAATTGCATTGATAGGCAACATTTGACAATCTTCCTCTTCTACTTCACTGAAGCATTCTAGCCTGTGGGATTGCCTTGAACTCACAATTTATCCAGGAATATAAATTGTCCTTGTGATTTATTTAACTTACTAATAGGAACAGATGGTCATTTTAGTGACTCATCAGCCAAGGGAGACAGATTGGCTATCTCAAATATGTTGGAAGAATGCTGCGTTGCTCTAAAATTGAGGTCGGGGTGGGGTTTCTTGCTCAAAATGATAACTGGTACTATTGTTAGGTGAATTGATTCCTCATGTCCCTGGCTGAGGTTTATTGCTTTGGGAAGGTGCAATTCAGAGGTGTTTATTCAAAGAAAGCAAAGCATTAGGCTCATTTTCTTCCTATCCTAGTAGAACTGTTAATGCAGTTCAGTAGTGGGAGTGTTGCTCTCTTTGCTGTGTTTATTTTATTTGGGCATTGTAGCAAAAGGCATGTTGTACTTTTCTGGTATTGAATATGTTGTATGTTTGCAATGGTTGTCAAAACAAGTGTATGTTGTACATATTTTTCACAATGAAATATATACAGCTTCCTGAAATACCTACATTAAAAACTGTAGATAAACTAAGGTGATTAAAAAAGTACCATTAGTTACACTTCTAAAATGGACCAAAGGGGGTGGGGTGAGGGAATAATGTAAATTATTTTCCCTTTTGAATCTAAATCTGTGAAACTCTTTTTTGAAATCAGATTACTAAAATAGATTCTCCTTCACCTGTTTTTATTCATTTTTCTGCTTTAACATTTTGAATCATCGCATATCACTATATATTGACTTTGCAGTAAGGAAGGGTGTAGAATTTGCCTCCACAGATGCTGCTGTTGCCATGGAGATAAAAGGACCAATGGCCTTTTTCTAGTTTGGACTGTACTACGTTGTTCATAAAAAGATGGTGAATTCTAAAACTGCAGCATTTGATTTTTTTAAAAAAAATGAAACTGAATATCATAAAATAATGCAATTGAGATTTGATTATGCTACTGTAATCTAATCATAATCAGATGATTTCTCATAAAACAGAAAGTATAAAAGCAGATAAATGTGAATGTTGTGCTAGCGCTTTATATATTTTCTAATCCTCCTCCTAAGAAAAACCTTTTGCTTTGCAAAATATAACCACTAAGAGCCTTTGGGTTCATCTGATGCAGCATTTGATGCTGGTTACATCACAGGTTCCCTTATCTGTGGTGTTCCTCTGTGTCTGAGAGTGAATGAGTATGTGAAAGCGGTAACTGTGAATTTTGATTCTTGGAAGAGAGACGTGCTCTACCTTACATTTCTGTAAAGAGGAAGAGATTTATTTATTTTTGAAAAATCAAGAATGGCTTGCAGAAGATGTCATTTGTAAGTATTCTCTTTGTTACCAGTTGGAATCCATATTACTGAAGGCAGAAATAGAATCCATATTACGGAAGGTAGAAATAGGAATAGTGATTCATTCACAGTGCAGCAGCTTCCTCTTCATGAACCATTTTATGGGTGTTACCTCTCACCACCACGATGCACATTGTAGAATTGTGCAGTTGTAAGGCTTTAGAAATATAAAAGTAGAAATAATTCAGCAAGATAGAAAGATAAAGAAACCTGAGAGTGATTTGGCCAAACCCTGCTGTTTTAAAGATGGGGTTTTGCTTTGCTTTGTTAACAGAAAGGGATTCAGATTCCATTGGTAAATCTTGTCCAGTAATTACTATCTTCTGTTTGAATAAATGCTTTTGTTAATGGCTTGTATAGAAAATAGTTTTTAAGTCTTTTAGAAAATATCTCCTTGATGCTGTTTGTGACACAGAAATATATCATTTTCATGCTCTTTGTTATGGTGCTTATATGCCTGGTAAGACATCGTGCATAGTATTAACACTGCAGGAATTTAGTATTAAGAGTAAGGTGTGCATTTGTTTTTAGTTGGTGATAAGATATTACAGTTGACATGGGGCTGGTTTACATCAGGCAAAATATTTTGGAAGGACCCTAAAGGCTTTGATTCTGTTTAATTGGTTACGCACCACTGTGTTTCATCACTTTAACCCAAATCACTGCAAAATGGGATGAATGAACTGTTCCATATTTTATTATATACTGTAATTTAATTCCACTGTTTGTTTGAAACTTACAATTGTGTATATTTTGACCCTCCAGTCCCCAATGAGCGATGTTTATCCCACAAATAGACCACTTGAAATTAGCTACTTATGTGAGAGCTGTTCTGCAGCATGGACCTTGACATCATTCACCTTCATTAAAACTGATTTACCCAACTCAGCAGAAGTTACATTTAAACCCATATTAATTACATTTTAAAAATAAAATTATTTCAAAGTTTAATACTCTGAGGTAGACAATTAGTCAGCTGAAAAGGAGGGCTCAAACCCTGGTTTCAATGGGACTGAATTGGCTTTAATCGAAGAAGCTTGGTTTAGCTGACTTGTGGAGCAAGCTTTTAGGTTGCAGCCAATTTCAATTAACTTTAATGGAGTTGTTATGGAGGCAATTGTGGTTTGTAGCCTTGAATTGTTTACTCAGAGTAAAGGTTGTAAGAAGAGGACTGCTCTGGGGGATTGAAAGTAGGAAGAATCTCTTTAAATATGCTATTATCCTGATGATTGTTTAATATTTTGCCAGTTCTACTTGTTGAGTTTAGTTAACATCCTGTTTTATACATGGCATATACAATATGCTAATGCTTACTTCTCAGGTGAAAAAAAATTGGATTCCACTGTATTTGTTTGATTTTTGTTGGGAGTCAGCAAGTACTAAACAGACTTTTCCTAGGCATAGCCTTGACAAAAAGGTTTATGCAAACTGGTGTTCAATATAGAACTATTATAATAATATGTTACAGTGATTGTTTTCACAGAGAAAATGCCATCAAGAATGTCTATTTCTATAGGTATGTTGTGGGAGTGGGGGGTGATATTTGGCTTCTGATTACTGTTTGATTCCGTGGCACATTACTTGCCTGTCCTGGTATAGAAAGGTTTTGTTGTGGATCTCTTTGAGTTGTTTATATTTAGAGGTTGCTTTCTTTGAGAACAATGTCAGTTCTTCACTTTAAAATCCAACTAGCAAAACTCTTTTTTCCATTTGTAATTGTGCCAAGGACCTTTTGACATCACTTATTGTAGAACTGAAGGCTGACTTATTTCATCTCAAGTTATATATTTTGGTTTGATTGAAAAATAATTTGTTTCCAGTTATTTCCAATAATTTGTTTCAAATGCTATTGGAGGAAACCTATTGCCTATTAAAAATGTCAAAATATTTGCCTATACTATACATGCTGCTTCCATATCTTCCATATTTTATAAGTTCTGTATCTAATAATAACTCTAATTGAATTAAGGCTGCACAGACTGTTTCAAATATTGTCTATTCAATATTGTCATGGCATGGCTGTTCTTAAATAGACACACACACACACCCCTATACATTTACGCACTTATAAATATTTAATGTAGATAATTGTATGGGAAATCTTGTTTTCAGTCCTTGACAGTTTAAAAAAAATCATGAGTTCTATGATGTAACAACAGAGGTTTTTTTACATAGAGACTGCATGCAACATATGTTATACAATCATATTGGGTAATAAACTTTGCTTCACCATAAAAGCTTTCAACTATTTTCCTTTTAAGATCCAACAATTTCCATGCATTATTGGTATATAAAAAAGCACAAATTGTCCCTTTGCTATGTTTTTTTAAATAAATGTTGTGTATTTGCTAATGATAACTATTTTAGTTTTACATTAAGTTTTACAACTGATTTGCTTAATTCTGAAAAATGTGTTGAAACAGGACTTCAAAACAATTCAGATTTCTTATGAGACCTAAATGTTCCAAAGAATTGTCTATTTAACAAATTAATTACATTTGCCCTAAAGAATATTAAGTCGGTTGAGGTTTTTCTACTTCTTGCATTTTACACTAGCATCTCTGCTATTTAATGATAAAAATGGGCTGGTTACATTGAGGAAACTGAAAGGATGCTTTATATAGCCAATTGTTCATCATCATCATCATCATCATCATCAGAGTATCAAAGATGATCAGAGATAGCATTAGTAGAGAAATACAATAGGTAAGTTGATATCTATTATTGGACCAACCTGTGATTGCTTAATTTTCTGGTATAAACATAACACCTTCTTTCATCTCAAGCCAAGGAATTCCAAATCTGTTCAAGATTTTAACTTTACTGTTTACTGAAGATTTTTTAAAGAATTATGAATATATAATAATAGTAGATAAAAATAAACTCTGCAAATATGACTCATAAAGAAACTAGACTAATAAGGATGTTGTTAATCTGCAAACTCTAGAAAGGCTAGTGGCTGTTTTATGCCTGTTGGTGACAGGCACAACTAAAAAATAAATCCTGTTAAAATTCCATTAACTTCTAGTATGTTTCCCTTGGGTGTGATACATGCTTTAAAAAACTTTATTCTTCCCCCCAAATACCCTTCCCAGCACAGGATCTCACATTTCGAAAACCCTATCTAGATCATTAAAGGTTTGTGATACAATTGTAAGTTGTAATAGAAGCTCTGGAAGGCTTGCTGTATAGGAGCAGCACTAAATATCTGCAGGGCACTTCCCATATTTTGTCAAAAGTAGATTAGATTGAATGTTTTGTACCATGCTGATAACCAAGTATATGACTGCACTGAATAGGAATGTTCTCATGGGGGAAGCAGAGTTTTGACTAATTAACCAAATTCCAGTCTCTTTCATGTGTACTGGGCATCTTACTTTAACTTTAGGGCTTCATGCTATAGCAGTGATCATAAAGAATACCAGTGTTACTGAATATGAATCAAGTCAAGATGTTGTATCACAGAAATTTTATATCTGTTAGTAACATGACTGTAATGAATCAGTAGGTGATCTACAGTTCAGTAGTCAAGACAAAACAAGCACATAAAATTTGTGTGAGCACATTATGATTTAATGGCTCTTTATAGTATTATGGTGTGTCGCAATACAAGATTTTAGGGTAAAACACAAAATCCACATTAGGCCAACTTAAAGATCACAGAAAAGTGCAAACTTTTGAGATTTTCAGATTTCTTCATCAGGCAAGATATTAGAAACGTAGGATGGTTGGTTGTGGAGGGCAGGAGAAGAAGAGGAGAAAAAGAAGCTGACTAGATGTTATAGCTAGGATGTCTGCGTAGTCAGAGCCTAAAGATGATATTGAGGATGAGGGTTTGCAGACATTCAGATTGAGCTCTGCCAAGTGATGTGACGGTTTAGGACCATTGGCAAGAAGAAGGTAGCTGACATTTTTTGCTCCTCTACTTTTAAAAACATAAAATCCAGCTGTTGACTCAAAATGGCCTCCACCCAGGGCAAACCAGACGGATTCTCTGGTTGGTGAAAACCTGAAGTAGATATCTGCTAGGCAGTTTTGGATTGAGAATCCCTTAATTGCTCCCTGCCTGCCATAACTATGATTGAGGCTTAATTTAGCACAGACCTTAACCATGGTTAAAGATAATGAGAATTTGAAACTGGTTTCAAAACCCTGATTAGGTGAGAACTCTAGTTACCTTTAAATATGATTAAGTTTGTCACAGATATAAGCCTTAGTCATTCTTAGGGCAGGTGTGTAAACTCCACGTTGGAGAAGTGAAAGCTTGCCTGCTCCCTCAGCGCGATCTCACAGAGTGCTTTCAGTCCCTTAACTGAAGTTAAGGAAGCCAATTCGGGAAAAACAGCTTTTTCCCTGTTTTTTTTCCTAAGCCTTTTTGGGGGGTTTTCCTGAAAAATTGGAAAAAATTAAGAAGAATGGCTTATGGAATGTTTTATTTTAGCATGATGCATAAGATATTTAAGACAACGTTTAAGAAGTAAAAATATGCACTTCTCCAAAAGATTTCTAAAAGCTATGTACAGTATCACATTATTACAATTTCTGTGCACCGAGGACAAGCAAGTCCTATGTTGCAAACTGAGACTACAGCTCTCAAATACAAGAGCAAGATGCATTTCTGCCTCTAGGGTAGGGTGTCCATCTGTCTGGTTTTGCCTGGACATGTCAGGAAAAAGGGTGGCAAATCTGGGACTGGGGGGGGAATCCTTTAATTGGGCCAAATCGAGAAAATTAGCCCCCGGGAAAGGCCTGTTTCAGGCACTTGCGGGTTCGGCCTTCCAAGGCCTGCCCAAGCCAGATGTGGGCTCCTATGGCGACAGCCCTATAGGACCCCAGATCTGGCTTTGGAAGGCCTTGGAAGCCGAACCCGGAAGTGCCCCAAACGGAAGTACCTGAAAGCTCAATTGCAAGAAACATCTTGAGGCAGGAATCTCCAGATTGTGATTGTATCATCTGGAGTGGCTGTATCATCTGAAGACCATGTGGTTGGTTCAATGGGGAGAAGCTATGAGAATGATCCACATTTCACTTTCCACTTCTCTATGATCATTGGGGGATTCATGATTTATATTTACAAACAAAAGTAATGTTGGTCTTTTCCATTGCCACCATCTCACTCTTCTGGAAAGTCAATACCAAACCAGACTTAGGGTTGGATCCAACAAAAGTCTCTCAAGCACAGAAAGCTTTCCACCAGCAGGAGTGTTTTGAGTGGGACTCCATTTGGGATTGCTCCCACTGGTGGAATAAAATCTCTGGATCCAAACCACAGTATTTATTTAAAATAATCATTTTAATAACACTATATATGCACAGTTGATGTGATGCTGGTGGCTGATGTGACTAATGGAGTAATTGTAACTTTTTCCTGTTGCCATAGTTCTTTAACTTCCGTAGGTAGTGGTGTATATTTTTCTCTCTTTTCTTCTTCCTTTAATGCAACATTTTTGTTATTAGGTATTGCTTATTGTTTATGACTCTTTTGTCTGGTCAATTACAAAGTATTGTCTTGTCCAGAATTGTTCTGTCCCAGCAACATGACTTGGCATAACTTGTTTGAGTGTGTCTGGACCTCCTAGGTTCTGCAAGCATCTTTCTGGAGAGCACCTGCTGGTTGCATGATCCTCAAGGCCAGGTTCTGGTGAGTGCATAGTTCTCCTTGACAGCGGGGGCTTGCACTTGCGAGAGTAAGGTGAACAGATGTGAAGAGGCTGCCATCCTATATTCATTTATTTGGGAGTAAGCTTTATTGTTTCAGTTGTTTCTTTCGGTCCCTGATTGGGATTTATGTTCTCTGCACAGTGAGGCAGTGTAAATTTAGGAGATATTTTGATAAAATGAGGGAAAGATCCTTGTCTAGCATTGCGGTAATGGGCAACCGTTCTGGCCTTTCTTTGTATTGTTACTGACCATGGTCTTGTATACATGGCTAAGGAACCAGAGGTATAATGACAATTGTTAGATTAGTTTCTCACTGATAAAACAGAAGTTGAAACAAACTAAGAGGTGCTAGTGGGAACTGCAGATAAACCAGAACTGCAATAAGCATTTAATCCATTTTGTTCCATGGGTAATGTTTGCAGAGTAATCGTGTTTTATTCCCTTTCTGAATGCTAGTTTGCTGTACTAAATTTTTCTGCTCTTATCAACTGCTTTATTTGTTCAGTGGTATGCTGAATCTGTGAGTATGGATATGAGAAAGGTGATGGGGAAAGAGTGTTAAATGTTAGGAAAGGTGAGACTATGTCATCCAGAGAAGGATTTGCAGTCAGAAAAGATATTTGAAGGAAGAGGAGACTGTATCACACAGAGTATAGCAAAAACTTCAAAGTACAGCAAAAGCTAAAAAAGTAGGAGTGAGTGAAGTTAATTTCAGATACATTGAATGTCTGATTTTAACATAAAGACGTTACGTATAACAGTTTGTCTTAATTGTGTCTGTGAAATCAGACATGTGACCAAGGCCATGTTCAGGTGGGCATGCCCCCTTGAGGGCTGGGCATGCTGGGGTCTTCCTTTTTGGTTTCCAAAATATGTTCACCCTACTCTAGGGGCCATTGCCATTGAAGCAGAGACTGAAATTAATAGTGATAGCTACAGCTTAGAAAATGAGTCTGATTAAATTTCATGCATATTCATTGACTCTCGGTTCCCCTTTCTTCTCAGTTCTTTTTATGGGAACGGGTGCTTTATGTCTGCTTGACACTGTGGAGGACTAGCGGAGGCATAAACAATTTTCCTTGTTATTAATGTTGATGGTTTCTTCTGTTTTTTTTAATTGTTTTTTTTTTTTTGCCTGCTCCTCATAAACTGGCAAAACCAAAGAGTTTCGTTACAGTTTGGGTGTTTCTTACAGTTCAGGAGCGTGTAGCTCCATTTGTTGTTGTTTTTTAAAAGTAAAATTTTAAAAAGTAAATTCAATTTGTAATAATTGCTTGAATACATTATACTTTTAATATACCAAATGTAATAAATGTTACGCCAAACCAACTTGTACATAAGTACATTTTATGTTCCTAAAGTTACAAAGTGACTTTCAATCCGTAAAAAGTGCTAATATTTCAATTTTTTCAAAAATTTCAGTTTTTTCCCGAAACCCCCTGAAAAAACTGGTTTTTCCATGGCTTCAAAATATCCGGAAATTTTACATCTCTAGGCTTGATGCAGCTACATAAGTTTTGTCAAACCTGCGGTGTTGTAGCCTGAAGTATCTTAGCAAGAGAAAACCTATCTCCAGGCCATGGTTGTATCTGAAGAGGAAAAAAGCCAGTGATTTCTTATAGTTGAAATTCCAGTATATAACCTATGCACCTAAGATGCATTATTGCTATTTGCTATACATGGTGTGCTCGACTGAGGTCAGTGAAATATGTATGAATAACCATGGACAAGACAGCAGTCTTCTTTTTTAATTATAGTAAGTGTACCACAAATTAAACTAACTTCTAAATTCTTATCATTTTTCCCTGCAAATATAGACCTGTACATCTGGAATATGTTTTGTGGAAATAAGCCTGTTTTAATAATTTAGGCATCTGTGACTTGTTTTGTTTTTATTTTCAATGCCATGCCAATACATAAGCCATTTGGTCAAATACGTTATTTCTAAAGAATGAAGCAGCTCTGTGAAAGTGTAGGACTCAATGTCCTTCTTAAACGTGTAAGGATATTATTTCCAGTATACAAGATTGGCATGAATAGTATAAATAACATGTTGAGGCAGGGTTTTGATTCTTACCAGGTGCTCTCACATTTTGTGACGGAATAGCCATAAACAGTGCAAGCTTTTGTATGTATGCTCAGAAGTAAGTTCCATTTAGATCAATGGACCTTACTTCAAGGTGAGTATAGGATTGCAGCCTTTGTCTCCTAAAAGTATGCAGTGTGTGAAATTTCCAGCATCAATAACACTACAGCAATATAGAAACAGGCTGTGAATATTATACAATATATCATCCAGCTAAGACAGAAACCTATATGCAGAAATCAAGGGATTTGGATTTCAGCTTTCAGTCCAGTTATGCTACATCCTAAGATGAACCAAGTCAGACCTTTCAAACCAATCATGCAGATGCAAGTGAAACAACATGGAGCGGATTTGGAGTTAAAACATTTTTTTTACAATTGGAATTTCTTGGTTGAGTAAAAATGACTTTCATTTGAGGGATACTGCTGAAGGCACATCATAAAACAAAATCATTCATGGAGGCTAAATGTATGTAGAGAATGAGTATTCCGTTTAAGCTAAAGATTCCTCCTCGGATGTAGTACAAAGAATAGCAACTTCTCGGTCTCTCTGTGTCAGTCTCCATTTTTCAGCTATCATCTCTCCTTTTCATAGCAACTCATAGTATAATGCTTCTTAACCAGGACATGCATGGCATTCCTCACAAGTTTCATGCCCTTAAACTGATAAAGTTTAACATTTCATAGATGAAAATAGGAGCACTCATGTGAATGAGTGGATGGAGCAGAAACCAAGTAACTAAAAGTGCATGTAAGTAGATAGGTACTGATGACAAAAGCAATGAGGCGAACCACAGGCTGAATATGCCAGTTTAAGACCAGCTCCACAAAGCCAGGAAATTGGAAGCTTAGCATGATGCCTTAACAGATGTGCCTGTGATCAGTAATTATGTTGTGCAATGTCACAAATTTTCTTTGCTTACAACTTGTCCTCCATGCACCCACACTTTTCTGAGTCTTTCAGGCCCAAACACAGATGGGGGGGGGGGAGAGGATGGAGTGCCAGGGACCAGGAAAGATGTCCCATGTTGTGCTGGCCTTGTATTGCTTTATGAGGCATCTGAACCTTACTAAGTATCTGATCCTTACTAAATCCTCATGTGAGTCGATCCACACCTATTTGTTTTTTCAGTGTTCTGAAAAAAACTAAAACTAAAATACAAAATACAAACCAGTCATTAACTGAGTAGATGTGTATAAATGAATATATATGTTTCTGTATGTTCAAAATAGCTTACATCCAAGTAAGCCTGCACAGGATTCCAGCATAGCTTTTTGCGTGAGTGTAGGGTGAAATAAAGAGACGAGACAACATATTTGGATTTAAATATGGGCCACATTTATTAAGTCGGATCTGCATAAGGGAAGACCTAAGCGGGCATCTAAGTAATGGCTTCGTACTGAGCCGTCCTAGGAAAGGGCAAGCCATTCTTGCCCCGTGGGGTGGCGCCTGCCATCGCGCCACTCCCGGGGCTTCCCTTTGGGTAGGGAGGCATTCCTGCGTCGCTACCCCCGTGCCACACGGCTCCGAGGATGTGAGTAAGGTTAGCCTCAGAGGTAAGCCTTAACCTTTCAGCTGTTGCCGCACGGCTCCCAGCCTTGGGCTTCAGGCTCTACCCCTCACCACAATGGTGCCTGAGAATGCTTACCAGCCTCCACCCACTCTAGATGCCCGCGCCTAACCGCCACAGGGGGTGACAAGCGTCCGCTTAGTCACTCCCCCCCACACTACCTAGAATTACTTCCCTCAAACACCCCTGCAGATCCGTTAAGAAAATGTCATTTCCTTTGTTGGACAAATGAACTCCGTCCTACCTATACAGCTCCCTCCTGGAACGCTCAATCTTGGGGTGCCGCAGGCTTATGTCTCCATGCCCCACCAGATCCTTGTAAACCTCGGTGTTCACCCTTCTGCGGGCCCGCTCCAATGCCTTGATGTCAACCCCTCTTCCCCACGTAACTCGTGGGAGAATACAAGACCATATGATGCGGACCCCAGGCCAACGCATACGCAGGCTCTCCAAATCAGCCCGTATTTGCCATATGAGGGCCTTGCCTTTCAGCTGCCCCAAATCATTGCCCCCAAGATGGATGAGCAATATCTGCGGCCGAGCCACAAACCGCTGCTGGTGCAATAATGTTGGAAGTAAACTTCCCCACCGCATGCCACGGTATCCACACCACTGAATATCAGCGTACTGGTCCAACCCAAGATGTACTCCGTGACTCGACGTGGCGGCCCGCCTGCTGGCCCAAAATATCATACTATGGCCGCAGATGATCACTTTCGGCTGGGTGAACCCTCTCCAAGGATCTAAGAATGAAACATGACAGCATTACTTGCCGGCCATGGCCGTGCCACCATGCGGCAGCTGCCTCACGTATGCCCTAAACGCCCCCGAGCGCCATCTCCCCACTGCCTGAATTTGTTGGTTAGTAAAACCTAATGAAGCGGCAGTTGATGCAGCCCCAATCCTAAATGAATGTGTGCCAAATTGCACATCGCTTAAACCTAAACTCTTAAGCGCACGCTTCGTTATTGCCCAAAACTGGAACTTAGTCAATGGGGCAGCATCGCTGTGCGCAAACAAAACTCCCGGGCCATTACCTCTCAAGGCAATAAATTCACCTAAAGCCCTAACGGGGCATAACTCTGGACTTGATGCCGGGAACAACCGTACATCAAGACCTCTACCTAACTGATCCGTTTTGGATCGCCTTAAGCGGATGTGAACCTTGTCCGCCTCAATCTGCAAGTCCGAAAACTGCAGGGCCCTCCCAGACCGATCCTCTTTAGACCTGACTACTAGTTCAGATATCCGAAGTGCCCCAAAAAAAGCCGTCAAAGAAGCGGCATGAAACAGGGCAGCCTCAAACCCTGATTTACACAATGATGGCCATAAAGCCCTCAGTCCTAACAGTATATTCGCAGATATAGGGGACCTCCTATCCGGGGTCCCTGGGGACCCGCGTGCCCAACCCCGTAAAGTATGCCGCACTCTAAAGTCCTCCGTATTATCCTGTACCCCTTTTATTTTGGCCCAAAAAGCCAATGCCGCTAGTTTGCCTCCTATAGTGCGTGCCCCAAGGCCCTTCCTGCGGGAGTAAACGCAAAACTGTAAAATATGTTCAACCGGTATCGGCCACACCGGCTGTAACTGCGTGGTAGTCCGGAATGCTGCAAATTCCCTACCTGCCCGCCGGTAAGCAGCACTGGTGCTGGGGGCCAATGACTGCCACACCGCCTGTTCTACTTCGTCCCTCCAATCTGCCAAAGTGCAGGAGGCATCTCCTCGGGTGTTTCCCGTGCCCAGGAAGCCAATTCCCGGAACCGCTGCACCTGATGACGCGATAAAGCGTCAGCGATATCATTGTTCATGCCTGGAATGTGCCGTGCTCTGAACAAGATATTACATTGAAGACAGTGCAAGGTGAATGCACGTACTACCCTCATCACCCTAGGATTGTGTGACGTCAATGTATTGATTACATGAACAGTTGCTTGATTGTCACACCAGAATTGAACCGTTGAATTTGCCAATTCAGATGCCCAAATATGCACTGCTACATATATTGGAAAGAATTCTAGTAACGTCAGGTCCTTACATAGACCCTCCGCCTTCCATTCTGCTGGCCATTGTTCCGCGCACCAGCGATCCTTCCAGATCACTCCAAACCCCCATGAGCCCGATGCGTCCGAATGGACCTGCATCTGTGCCCCTAGCAGTAATTCACGTCTCCAAAAGGAAACCCCATTGAAACTTTGCAGGAACTCCAACCAAACACCTATGTCTTCGCGCATGGGCCCAGTCATCCTAACCCGGTGATGTGGACAACGTAATCCTGACATTGCATTGCAAAATTGACGCAAAAAGGCGCGTCCTGGAGCAATGACCCTGCACGCAAAGTTCAGATGGCCTACCAGTTCCTGCAATTCCTTCAAAGAGATCTTTCTAGCACGTGATGTTTCCCTAAGCCTGTTGCCCAAGGCCACTAATTTCTCCATCGGTAACCGGCAACATTGATGGATAGAATCGATTTCGATCCCTAGAAACATGAGAGTCGTCACTGGACCCTCAGTTTTTTCATGCGCCAGTGGCACACCCAGCTCCTCCGCTAAATTGTGAAATTCTTGCATCAGAAATGAACACTTAGATGTCATTCCTGGCCCCGCAAACAGGAAGTCATCAAGATAATGAACGACTTCCTGCCCCCCCGTTCTATCCTTCAAGGCCCATTCCAAGAATGAACTGAATTTCTCGAACATTGCGCATGAGATAGAGCATCCCATGGGCAATGTCCTATCCACATAGTATTGATTTTTAAAAGAAAAACCCAATAGGTTGAAATCCCCAGGGTGTATCGGTAACAGGCGAAATGCGGCCTTAATGTCGCATTTTCCCATCAAGGCACCCACTCCTTGCCTCCTCACCATGGCCACCGCCGAATCAAAGGATGCATATTTTACAGAACACAAGTGTTCCGGTATAGCATCATTTACTGATGTCCCTTTAGGGAAAGATAGATTATGAATCAATCTATACTCCCCCGGGGTCTTTTTGGGCACTATGCCTAAGGGCGAGACTCTTAATAGTGGCAGTGGCGGCCTAGCATACGGGCCTACCACCCTACCTGCAACAATTTCCTTCTGAATTTTCTGCTGTACCAAAAGTCCCATAGAATCAATTGATTTTTGATTCCGTGAAACAGAGGCAAACCTGGGCCCCTGGCAAGGGATGCGGAAGCCAAATGTGAAACCCTCATCTAAGTATACCGCATCTAGCCTCTTCGGATATCGAACCAATAGACGCTTAAGTTGTTCTAGTCTGATCGGGCTGGGACCCTTTTGGAGGAGGCGGCTGTCCGCCCTGTCTTCTGGGCCCTTGTCCTCCTCTATTGTTCCCTCTCCCACTCTTATTTCTTGGGCAGCTGGATGCAGGGTGGTGTCCCGCGCATATGGAACACTCATGTCTGTACCTACAAGGTGAACGCGTGCACAGCCCCCGCGCAGTAAACTCCCAACAGGGCTGACGGGATTGAACCCCCTGCCCCGCACTACCCTTGTAGGTAGTGACGGGTTGCACTTTAGCCACGATGTGGCCACTATCAGCTCTTTCCCCTACTCCAGGTCTTGCTGGCGTCATATATTGCAGCCATAAATCCTGATCTTTGGCGTCCCATCTAAGAGTGTGATCAAATGCCGCTCTTCTACGGAACGACTCATCATAGGAAATCCAAGCCCCGCCTTCATATTCTGAATAAGCTCGATAGATAATATCGAGATATTTAGTCAGAATTATGCCCTTGTGGGGAAAGCGTTGCTGAACAACGCCCATATAAATGAGGAACCCGGGCAACCAGTTAGCCCACGTCCTTGCCACCCTCTTTTTCCTTAATCTCTCTGCCTCTTTGTCAATGGTCCTATCTTTTTCATTATGTTCCAGTTCCCTGAACAACAGGGCGAATATGTCCATATATTCCCCTTTCCAAATCTTCTCCCTGGTGGTGCCAAGGAGATGATACCCTAAAGGGGCAGCAGTGCTCCCAGAAGGGATCGCACCGCAATCCGCCCCTTCGTACGGATCTCCTATCACCTGCCCTACGCTTACAGGCTTCGAAGAGTCAGAGCCTGCTGGTCCTTGCCACACTGCAACACACGCGGCTTCAGGAGAAACTGCTCCCAGATCACCTGACACCGTGCCTGTCCGCGAAGGTGTCCCAGCATTACTTGCAATGGTGCTACCCATTGCAGGACCCCCAGCCGCAACAGGCACAGCGGCCGGCATGGGATCGCTCCCTGAAGGATTTAACAACGTAATCCCACCCCCTGATCCTAGTAAATTAGAGTTCTGCTGTCCACTAGGTGCTACTCGTTCTTGCTGCTTGCCTGCCTGCCCAGGAGTCATATGTGATTCTGTGTTAGGATTGCACCCAAACCAACCCCCAGTACTGTTGTGAGCTGCCCCTGTGTTTGGCGTAGACCAACTTGCTCCCGCAAACCATGGGTGCCAACCCCATGGAAAGGGAAAGGCCCCCATGGTCTGCGGCAGGGCTGCACTGTGTTGTGTACTGCACTCACCCTGTGCTCGTGGTTGAACTCCCTGCTCCGCCAGCACTGGCAGTGTCACGCTTCCTGGGAGGAGTTGTCTATGAGGTTCACACGGAAGTGACTGGAAGACAGCTGAATCCTGACTCTGCTCCCCTCGCGCAGGCTCCTGACCGCTGTCCTGCATTGTGGATGCCTCGATGGCGTCCATTCTATTAGAGAGGGAAAGCATTAAATCCTCCTGCCTTTGACTCCTAGTCCTAAGTGCTCCTCCTACAGGTGGATCCCCACCAGGTATCCCTTGCCTTTCTTCCATTGCCTGCATTCTGGCTACTAATACTGCCAGGCGAGGATCCATTTCCTCATCAGAAAACGATTCATGTCTTTCTCTCACACGCTTTTGTGTCGGGCGAGGCGCTCTTCCCTTGCCCTTAGCGCCACTTACACCTTTCTTTGAGGGCATTATGATAACCTCCTCTCAGTAATTTGTCAAGATCAAATCAACTAATAAAGAAGTCTCAGTATATGTATATAAGGGTAAGTATATGTATATATCCCAGAAATCTCCAATTAGTCGCTATATATATATATATATATATATTATTTTATTATTATTATTATTATTTATTTATTTATTTTTGATATTGTAATATTATTATTAATGAGTTATATGGGTCACAATCCTTGTGAAAGGCACTGTACCCATGTACTGCCACGATTCAGCCTTTAAAACTGGCTAAGCTGCATCCTCTCACACACAGAAACAAATAGGTGAAGGCACAGGGGCTGCCACACAGGGACCTTCCTAAATTGTGGTTGGGGCGGGGAGTTTGCAGTAGTAGAATTCGTCCCCTCCAATACTGCGCAATCTGTCACACCCGGGCCCCACTTGACACGCGCCAAAATTGCCCAGCGCGAGCAGGGACTCGCGTCTCCAGCCGCTCAGAGGCTGCTCAGGCCGTCCCCAGCACTTGCCAGGCGGGAACAGAAGCCCCGCCCACATCCAAAAGAACTTGCCCCCCTTTGCAATGGAGCGCGAAGCCCTCCCGGCCGGGCTCACACCCCGCCCGAGGCTCCTCGCGCACAAGCGGATCGCCTCAACGGCCGCTCCCGAGGCCGTCCAAACGAAGCGCAAGGCACGACACTCGCCCCGCCGGGCTCACGCGCCGCCCACAACACCCCGCGCGCCAAGCAGCTCGCCTCTGCGGCCGTTCCAAACGCTGCTAAAAGTAAGCGCCGGGCGCGACACTCGCCGAGGAAGGCCTACACCAGGGTAGGCGAAACCCTCCCCCGACACCAAACCTCTTGATCTGGTGGGATGGGTCCTCCCTCCCCCACCCACAGCCCGCCTCTGCGGCCCCTCACAAGCCACTCAAAGGAAGCACCGGGCGCGACGCTCGCCAAGCCGAGCTCACAGCCCGCCCGCGCCCCCCCCAACCGAGCGGCTCACTACTGCGCCCTGGTCTGGTGGGATGGGTCCCCCCTCCCCAGCTCCCTTCTCCCAGGGCTCCCGCGGTCCGTGATCCCACGGTCCGCCGCAACCTGCGGCCCACAAGGCCTCGTCGGCTCTTCCTGGCTGCCCCGCGTCCACCGTCGCCGAAGAGCAGCCGAAGAGCAGCAGCAGCCGTTGAAAGAGGTGGAGGGAGGCCTGCAGCTTGCTTAAATAGCTGCAGCTCCCTCCATGGCGTGGCGCCATATGAAGCGGCCAATAGGCTGCCTCCACGCCTCGTCTCTTTCCCCCACACCGCAATTGGCCCCCACCGCGCCCAGGCATGGCCGGGCACGGATCTGAGGGCACTTTGTTTTCCTCCTCCTCTATGTCACTGAGAGTGATTCCTTCAGCCTTCAAAATTCTCACTATTATCTCAGTTGACATTTCCCTGCTATCCCTCCCCCACTGTTAAAATGCTGACAGTAACAGTGGAATTCAAAACACCAGAATGTACTGCAGCATTCTAGCTTCAGAGTGAAACTGAGCATGCCTGACATAACTTTGCCAGCAGTTGCTGCCATAGGCTTTCATGGGGCAGAAAACCTTGATAATTTTTGTACTGCTGATCAGAATTTCACCATACCAATGAAAGGCACACCTCCTCAACAAGCCTGAATAAAGTATATCAGTGGTTTTCCACAACACGTGAAAGAAATTTATGATATGCTGAGCCGCAGCTTGAATAAAAAGTACTGATATGTCCATTTTCACTACTTTCTAATTTGCTGTATTTGTGGCAATTTGTATCAGAATGGTTTCACATTTTGCACTATTGTTGACCTCATCAGTAGATTATGAATGCCAAGTTTCCAGTTATTAGCTCAGTAGGTGTCATTTTTCTTAGCAGTATAATTTTGAGGCTTATAATGACTGGACCGTTTTTGTGTTTTTCAGTTAAAGGAGCACTCCTGTGTCCCTTTTACATGCACTTGTACCATTCAAAGGACATTGGGCCATAAGAAGCAGTGGCTAACCCAAGAAGAGTCATGAATCCATAGAAAATAATTCTTAATAAAAATATTAATTCTTAAGTAACAGCAGCAAGAGAACACATGCTTTCTGTTCCCAGTTTTCCTCTCTTCACTTTCCTTCCAGCAATTTCCAAGTTTTTTCTTCCAGAACTCTCCTCATTTCTTGTTTTAGACAAGATCTTCTCACATCACTCTATACATGAGAAGAGTGCCTCTCCCTCACCACTTAATAACTGCTGCCTCATTACACAGAACTCAAGATCAGGTCATATTCCAGCACATACTTACCACAATCCTGTTTCTTTCCAAAATAATGTGTTTTCCTTTCCCCTGCCCAACTAGCCTGATTCCATTCCAAATATAGATGCCGCTTTAAAAAAAATCAGCCAGTTTCCACTTTCATTTCCTATTCTCCACCTCCTCTGTTTCCCCCCCTCTCCTCCTCCCCGATGGACTGGAAAAGCAGAAAGAATTAGCCAATCGTAAAAGCATATAAAGGTATTTATTACCATTGAGGCTTTAAGGAGAAAAATTCTATGGGGGATGAAGAGCTTTGACACTTAAAATAATACATTTTATGTCTTTTCCTTCGTTTATTTCAGTGAAAATGGCTAGTTTTGTGACCAGCAATTATAGATTTTTTTACTTCCATGTTTGATAAAATATGTACAACTACAGGAGTTTATATACACCTTTTACAGGCAGCTATCTTATAATTTCCATTCCCTGGGCTTCATGTTTAGCCAAGATAAGAATGTATAATCAGTGCATAGAGGGAGGGAGGGAGGGAGGAAGAGATGATTGAAAGGTGGATGGTTTTGGGGTCCAAACGACACATTACATTGGAAGTCTGAATTTGGAGCTTCCAACATAATTTTCTTTTGTAAAAGCATCTCTAGGGCTGTACTGCAGGATGAGAGGGATCTGTTTTCCTCCAACCCTTGCTGTAGCCCCAAGCCAGATATTCCACTAAAATGTTTAACCTGCAAAAGCCAGGGGTGGGAGGTGGGATCTGGTTAGAACAGTGCTGCAGTGGGAAAGGGATAGACAATTGAGCATGGTAGCAAAAGGCACTTTTAATTTGTTAAAGTTTTGCAAATGTTTTATTTAACAGATGTTAGGAAATGTTGATTAACTTTCTTTCCATTTCAAATAAACAATTTAAAATTTTAATAAAGTGTAAAGTGAAAGCAATCTTCTCAATTATAAAAGACAATAGGATGTCATTAACCAGCAGCCACAGAACTGCATGTCCTTATTCCCAATATGAAAATATTTCAAACTGAAGATATAAGAGGCCGGTTCAGACGACCAAACAGCCCACCATGTTCTACAATGTGGTTGTAGGGTTATGTGAGGTTTGTTAAACTCCAGCATAACCCACAATAGTTGGGTTTGGATGACATGACAATTGGGTTGAATATGCAAATTGCCAGCCGGGAAGTGATGTGGCTCTTTGTGACATAAATAACCCACTGTGAACTGTTTAATCATACAAAACAGGTAAATGAAGACGAGTATGTAGACATAGAAAGATGCATTTGTAGTTTGTATTTTAGAGACTGGGAAATAAAACAGAGGTTCATTATACTAAGTGCTGTATGGAAAATTATAGCTCAAAGAGATGTTTTTAAATTGGAAATTAAATTTTGCTTATAATATAAAAGGCAATAATTGGCTGACCATGGTTGGTGATGCCATAAACATGAAATTCTTTTGTTAATGGCCTCTTTCACAGTGACCTGGTTCACCCATAAGGAGAAGCCACCATGGGTAAATTTCCCTGCAGGGCTTTTCGTTGTGGTGGTGGCGGCTGCCATTTTAAATATTCGAGCTGTAGTGGGGATGCTCTATAACTTCTTGTTATGTGAGAACCCAGCAAGGGTGTTGTTGATAAGGGTTTTAACGTTGTGAGTGGCTTGTCAACCAGCCCAACAGTACACCCTCACTAGGTTCCCATGGAATGAAAAGCTACAACACACCCACACCACTGTTTGAATATTCAAAATGGCAGCCACTGCTACGATGAGAAGCTCTGTGGGGGAATTTACCCATTCCAAGCAAAATGGACCAGTATATCAGTAACTTCTGAACCAAAGACTGCATACAGCAAGAACTGATTTGTTACCAACGATGGTACTTTGAGATGAATGTTGTTTAACAGCTGTTCAAAAAAAGCAAAAAACAAACAAAAGTAGTTAAAGGATGCTTGAAGCAAATTCTGATTGAAATGAAAAATAATTACTTTGCAGCATGTTTTCATTCTCAGAGTATACTATGAAAGAATTTTAAATATTGAAATTTTTTGAGAATAAATTATTTTGCTTTGTTATCACTACCAAGACTATAACCCAATATAAAATTCTTCAGACATTTACCACTCTTGACTGTTAAGTATAATAGTCTTATTAGTCTGAGTATTTTGGATCAATAACAAGATTAAAAGGCTATCCAAATATATTTCTCTTTGATATCACAGATACTGTTTGGAATATTGACGTTCGCGGAAGTGTCCCTGCCTGATTTTCCACAAACACCCTCTGACCTCCCTGTGTCACCATCCACCCCACTCAGCAGGGTTGTCCCCTTTCTCCTGGAGCATTTGGGAGAAGGGTTCAGGGGGGTGGCACAGAGGAGGTGGCAGGAGAGTCAGCTTCTGCCACCTCTTTCCATGGGCAGATATCAGGATCTAACGCTCTATGTTTTACCTTCCTCTCATGAGATATTACATGTATATCATCACCCAAACTAAACACCTGTAAGAGCTCTATTTTCCTCTTATATCTGATGTGCTGGATGACTCATTGGTGGACAGTTCTCCTGCTTTCCATAGTAGAGGACTTTTAAATGTGGCCATCTATTTTCAGCTTGATGGAGGTAGAATAGTCTCACCTTGCTGTGATGCTGCTGATCTAACTTTTGGCAGCAAGAATAAGAGCAACTTGGCCTTCATTTTTAAAAGATTAGCTTGACTTTCTCCACTTTCTGGAGACAGACAGCATGACATATTTCTGTTTAACTCCTCTTTTTGATCTTTTAAGAGAATGAGCTCATAGGACTCTCTCTTTAATCACCTGAAACTAAAAATATATTGTCCTTTTGAAACTCCCAGGAAAACTGCCATGAGCAAAAGAAGTGAAGAGGGCAAAGTAGAGTATTTTTATATATAATATTTTAATCTTGTAATTAATAGTCTCAAGTTTTATTTTGCGGAATGGATCACAGCTAGCGAATATAATTTTTATCAGATAACTGGGTTGGCTTTTCATCATTGCTGACAAGTATCCAGATTGCAGCATTCAGGAAATTTGATTTTGTAGTTTCATTACACAATATTTTTTGCACTGAAAGCTTAAAAATTTCTCAAACAAATGTAAAACATGAATCATACTAAAGTAGATTTTATATTTTTTCATTTTTTCTTTTGCTGTATGATCTTATGTTGCTGTGATGCATTGCAATGATTCCTATTGTTTTGTTTCACTGATTTAATTGTAGCTGCATACAGAGAAATAATGGTTTAAGATAATGTTTCATAGTTAAAGGCTTATTGAACATACATTCATATCTGAAACTGTGGAATTTATAATAGGGAAATATGATATTACATAATTACAAAAGCAGAGTTTATTTTATTTAAAGAACTGTGTCACAAGCATCTTAAAATTATATATTTATTCCAGTATCCAATTATTTTCTTAATGTCTGAAA
This sequence comes from Anniella stebbinsi, assembly GCA_029215795.1. NCBI lineage: Eukaryota > Metazoa > Chordata > Lepidosauria > Squamata > Anniellidae > Anniella > Anniella stebbinsi. Next base: position 117,724,699 of record JARDYH010000005.1, on the reverse strand, counting down.
GCCCCAATGCAATTTGGAGTAGCTTAAAAGAACAGCTAGACTGGTGCAGAGTAATCCACATGTACTGTGTCACATTTATGCAGAAATCCCAGCCAACCCTTTATCTTTGCTACTACTTTCCCATATAACACAGCAAAGATATTCATTTTAAAACTTGGTTCATGTTGAGGATTCCCCACCACCACCAACATTTTGACTTTTCATTGCAATCACTCATCATACTAATTTCTAATGTATACATAAACTGTGTGGAGACTATTCCCCTTTATTTTCCAGGAATTGGGGTTTAAGTTATTTTTACTTTTTAGAAAGAACAAACTTATTGAAACATTTCAGATATAATAATTAGCACCTACCTTTCCATTAGAAAGCCCCTTACTAGACACTCATTGTGTTGACTTTGTTTTTCCTTGTGTCGTAGGTCTATTAATACTCTGCACCAGTTTTGCTGTCCAGCTCCATTGTACCATACCCAGCTAACTGTCCCTGCCACACACTCAGAGTACAGGTAAGAGTAGTTATGGTCCACCCACTTATTCCTTTTCATAGAGAGGTCTGACCATTTATTTATTTACTTTTCATAGCTCTATATGATTAAAAAAAGTTTGGTGCAAAAACACAACACAATTGATTAGTTTTTTTAAAAAAAAAAATTATTCTTTTACCCTTAAAGGCAGACTAAAAATAATCTTAAATAGCTAAATAATATAGGTTTATGTAGATTTTCCACAGAAAAATAGAATAGTGTTTGTACATGTCACAGTTTTTCAGCTCACTGAATAAAGAGACAGAGAATGCGTTTTTGACTGCTCTTGCTGAGTAGCACTGTAGGTGATCTCCATAACCCAGACTGGCATGAGAGATACCACGTTAACCCACCATAGGTAAAATAACTTCATTGCAGACTGTGGGTTCTCAGAGTGGCTTACTTGGGGGGAAAAACCCACTGTGAGGAGTGGGGAACATCCCACAGACACCAGGCTAACCCATCATGGCAAATAAACCCATTGTTCTGGAAAATAAACCATCATGGGTTAACATGTTGTGTGAAACCAGCTGGAATAAGTAGTCACAGTTCCCACTGGGGGGAAATGCCTGCTGAGAACTGGGAGCACCCACAGTAGTTGTCTGTGCTTTTTCCTTTACATGCCCAAAGGTACATTTCTATATTGAGCACACACACAGATTTTAAGACCAGGGCAAACATAGCCCTGTGTTTGCTGTGATCCTGCTCGTGAGTTCACCTGTAGGAGAGCCCTGTCATCGAAACCTCACACCATCCGTAGGTACAATTCATATACAAGCACACCTATGCAGGCTTGAGGTCCTGCAGCTTGATGCAGATAACTGGTTTGCAAATAACGAGAAGCCAGGGTGAATTTCCCTGTGGGATATTTTGTTGTGGCATTTTGAATATTTGGGGTGTGGTGGAGGTGTACCGGAGCTTTTTGTTACATGTGAACCTAGTGAGGATGGGTTGTTGGGGTGGCTGATGAGCCACCCAGAACCCATGGGCTGTTTTAGGGTTGCAAGTGGCTTGTCAACCCACTCTTGCCAGGTTTGCATGTAATGAGAAGCTACAGCATGCCCCTGCCATGCCAATGATATTCAAACGGTGGTCACAATTGTAATGAGAAACCCGGTGGGGAAATTCACTCATGGTGGCTTCTCATTACATGCGAACTGGGCCAAAGGATTCAGTTCAAAGACTTCTGAGTGAAAGTTTAGTCATTCATGCTGTTCTGTGAATTACATGCTCTACTGGCTGGGACACAGACAGTTCTTCATTGCAAACCATGTCCTGTTAGCTGGGCAGCATGCAGTTCCCCCAATTGCAATATTTTACGATTGGGCACTAGTTGCAGCCCAGCCATTAAGAGCTTTGCTTTGCCAACATCAAGGGATTCAAATTATAAATGTAAAGATATAGAGAAAAATAGCCATCAGTTGTGCAAGAGGCTGCAATACCAGAAAAACAGCTCTGGATTTCAGTTCACCTTTCTTGCACAGTGCTCTTCCATGAGCGGAACAGGCTTTCCATTGGCAGAAGAAAGAGCATCTTTAGATCTAAGCCAATGTATTTTTTTTATGCTGGCACAGGAAATTAGAGCAAATTAGAGCTGGACTGTTTTCATCCTGTTTTGGGCTTTGTGCAATTTTTTGCAAGCCATATCCTGAAATGGAGTATGATCTCAGTATGGGTTGGTTGACAAAGCCTTGCAAATTATTCCAAAGGAGGGGAAGGAGGCACTTAATATTTTTTTACCTTCTTTTTTTTGGGGGGGGGTAGTTTTTTAAAAAAAAAACACCACCCATGGCAATAGTATTCCCCCACCCCCCATTCTTGCATTGTAAGTTGTTAAAAAGCACTAGTTGGCAGGACTGCTGCCATGTTCTGTCCCCAACAATGACACTTGAATGAATTACTAGTTTATTTCAACTAACATTCTGTGCTAGAATATGGTAGCATCTGGAACTCTTCTTTTACCAGCATATAATGCTAAGAAAAGAAAAAATGGTGAGGCGAGGCAGACTTTCCTCATCAGCAGAGCAGGTAGCATTTTAAAAAAATGTTTTAAAAGATCAGGAAAAGGGTATGCATACTTTTCCCCTTTTTCAAAATAATTCCTAATTCTTTTCCCTGCCCTGGCCTGAAATGATCCCATTGAAATGCCCCCTCCCAAATTTGCAACCTCTAAATTGTGTTGTCAAAATTGGAACATTTTGGCTCAGCAAAATTGGACTAGAAGAACAGTGAGTTGTAAACAATGGGCCCCTTGGCTGTTTTTTCTTTAAATCAATAAACAGGACTTCTTGAGGGAGGGCAGATTGTTACAGTGATGATAGTCTTTGCTTCCTTCCACAAAATTCACATGCACTGATATTTTTATCCCCTAGACCAGGGATGGGCCATTGTAGGCCAGGGGTAGGAGTTGGCTTACAATGCCCATGATCCCTCACCATGACCTGTGCTCACTAGGGCTGATGGGAGTTGTAAACCTCCATGTGTTTTGAACTACCTATTGCCCCCCCCTCCCCTAGTTCCCCCCCCCATTCCATGTAGGGGTTTTGTACTGAACACTTCCACTGGATTAAGCAATAATTTGATGTCCTTTATAAAGTGTAATCTAGTGTAGATAATTGTTATCTGAGTCATGTATGCCCTTGCAAATACTAACAATTTAGAGTGAAATCCTGTCAATTGCATCCTCTATGATTAGATGCACCCGAACTCAGTGGCTTCCAATCATCCAATGCAGGGCAGTAAGAGCAGCAGAGGTCGTCTTTGCCTCTCTGTCCTCCTGCCCTGCATTTTTTGCTAGACAGCTTTTTTGCCCATCTGGCGATGGAGCTTCAGAAAGACAGGGAGTTGTAGCACTCTTTTCTGTCTAAACATGCATAGGATTATGCCCTTATTTATTTTACATGGAATAGATGTTTTAGACATACATTCTGCAATTCCTAATGATCAACTGAAGATATGATATTTACATGATGCAAAATTCTTACCTAGGGATATAAAAATTACATATAAACTGGCCAACTAATTTCTTCTATTTTATCAGTAAAAGTCAGTTACATTAGATAGTGATAATTTTCCAGCTCATGAATAATATTAGTGCCACGGTACAATGCTGAAAAAATCTTTGTATTCTCCTTGTACTAGTAAAGAAAAGAAAATTAGTAATGAATCCTAAATCTGTAAATGCTTATACATAGTTTATTGATTTTGTGAGATGTGTGTTTCCCACATAATTCATATATTACATATTTGTTTCCCATATTTTCAGCATTTCCGTCTGTTTTTCCTTATGATTGTCTTTCCTCCATTATAAATATAAGCTGTTTGAAAACAGTGAATGTGTTACGCACTTGTATGTGCTCCCAATAGAGTTAACCCAACTTGCCCAAGCCAGTGACATATGGAATAGGTTTCTCTATTAATTTTTAAGAGTATCTTGATCTTTGCTGTAAAGCAAACCACATGTCTTGTGACCTAACAAGTCAAAGGCAACCCTCCAGCTGCACAAGGAGCTAAGTATACAACCTGGTTTTGCTGCTTGCTTTGATTGCAAAAAGAAGTTGTTGTTAAGCACTAATTTATTATTAGTGATCTGCATTCAACTTAATAGATTACAAGTTGCAGGAGTCCTATAACCTATGATTGAACCTATAACTTATTAAGTGGAAGCAAGTTTTTTTTAAAAAAGTCATTAAACGACTCTCTGCTTGTTATTTACTGAGTTAGGCTTTCAGTGCGTACAATATGACCTGCAGTAACTTCAGAGTTGCAGCATTATGGTTTTTATGATCCTTTATAGTGAATTTCATAATAAAACTAACATTACCCTATTTCTTCGATTCTAAGATGCACTTTTTCCCCCATATAAACGTCTCTAAAAATGAGGTGTGTCTTAGAATCGATGGCGATTTCCCCACACTTAGAATCAAAGCTTTTCCCTGTTGGTGGTACTGAAATTAAGGTGCGTCTTACAATCGATGGTGCCTTAGAATCGAAGAAATATGGTAATTGATTAGCTTATTTAATGCATAACATATTATAAAATATATAATTATGTTAACATCCTTCTATTATTAAGTAGTTTAACAAAAGATATATAGTGTGGCTTAATCTTACTGTGCCAAATGTGATCATTGATCAGACTAGAAGAAACCCGGAAAAAAGTAACACAGTTACATTTTAAGGTCCTATTCATACAAAAGGAATACATAGTAACATCCTGTAATTTACCTTGGATTTGAATTTTCATTTGTGTCCAGTTCATGCATATTGTGATCCCTAAAAGCCATTGCAATATTCCTTTACTCATTGAAAGAATGCTATGAGATATTTTCCTAAGTATAAAATCTTTCTTCCTAAACACACATACATAGACATGTAGCTTCTGTATTTGAAAGAATACTATGAGATATTTACCTAAGTATAAAATCTTTCTTCCTAAACACATGGTAGCTTCTGTATTTGAGACTATCTTCTGTATGGTTAGAACATAAGAAGATCCATGGTGGATCAGACCAAGGGTCCATCTAGTCCAGCATTCTGTTTCTCATGACCAACCATCTGCCCATGGGAAACCCACAAGCAGGACATGAGTGCAACAGTACCTTCCCACCCTGTTTCCTACAACTGGTGTACATAGGCATACTGCCTCTGATACTGAAGGTATCATATAGCCATGAGGACTTAGTCTTCATGAATTTATCCAGTATTCTTTTAAAGCCATCTAAACTGGTGGCCATTACTACTTTTTGTAAAGGTCAGTTCCATAGTTTAACTATGCACTGTATGAAGAAATTATTCCTTTTATCTCTTCTGAATCTCCCACCAATCAGCTTCATGGGATGATCCCTGGTTCTAATATTATGAGAGAGGGAGAAAAATGTCTTCCTATCCACTTTCTCCACACTATGCATAATTTTGTACACCTCTATTATGTCGCCCCTTACTTGCCTTTTTTCTAAGCTAAACAATCCCAAATGTTGTAACCTTTAAGCGTAGGCAAGTTGATCCAGCCCCTTGATCATTTTAGTTGCTCTTTTCTTCACTTTTTCCAACTCTACAATATTTTTTTAGGTGTAATGAGAAGAACTGTACACAGTATTCTAAGGGTGGTTGCACCATAGTTTAGTCCTCCCCATCATAATAATATAGTCTAAGTTTGATTTTTATTTTATTTACACACACATATGCAAACAGCTATGAAATCTAAAAGCAGATTATGTTTTATCTACTCATAGATCTGGGTCACACATAACAGCAGCAATTCCTGGGTTGTTTAACTTAGGAACAAGCAGAACGTGGAAGCCATTTCCTCTTTAATTAACAACCATGGAATGATTGTTTTGAGACATGCAGTCCTGGAAACTGTGAGTTTTTCATGGGTTAAACAACCCAGAATTAACCCAACAACAAACTATGAGCAGAAACTCATTATAATAATGTACCATTCCTTAAACAAACCTTAGCTGTTGCATCCTTCCATTCATGCAATCTGTGGGTCGCACCCCATATGGATTCACATTACACTGTAACTTTGTAAATGGTAGCATACAGGAAGTTACACTAAATTTTAGAATGAGTGTTTCCTGCGACAATTTCCATTACATTTGAGATTAAAAATATAAAGTAAATTTTAATAGTGAAATCAAGTAGGCCATTTAGCTGTGAAATTAAGGAGGAAAACATTTTAGATTTGCTCATTATTCCAAGGACCACTAGTATAACATCTCAAACTCAAACCCCATGTAATCAGAAATTGGTTTATTTTGAGATAAACTGCTTATGGCAGAATTTAGAATGTTTCTCCATAGGGAGAAACTGGTTTCATCAGTCCACTGCATATCATCTCGGTGTAATTACCTTGGTGTAGATAACCAGTCCATGGAACTAATAATTGAATTTGCACTGATGTAAAGAATTACATAGGTGAACTCCTCCCACCCCCATGCATGAATGGCAACTGCATGGGTAATGCGGGAGCAGGAGGAGAAACTTGGAGTTACACATTGGGAAAGAGAGAGAAGAAGGCAATGAATTTAGTTCAAGTCTGTTCCCAGTTTTAACCGTATTGGTCGCATCTTATGGGGGAGTCATGAACTCAGCAGTCAGTGTTCCTTTCAATGCTCCTCTGGGACCATTACCATTACCTTTACTTCTACTGGTCATGGATGCAGCTGAATGCATAATCTTTTGAATCTGCTGCTAGTATGGTTTTAAAAAAATCCTGAGGTATAGCTTATGGCACTGACATTTGCCACGAGACCATATACAGATCACAAGTTCTCTTCTCAGCTGGAGTGGATAAAGCCATTGGTTGAGATTTTTCTCAGAGTTAGGTTTTAAAAGATGACTGCTCAATTTTCTCCATTCTCTCATCCCCAGACTTGCTTCATGAATTTTGGGAGTGTTAAGAACAGCACAAAGAATATACATCTGGATTGTAGATTTCCTTAAACATAGAGATACCTATTTAAACTTTGTTCATATACTTGAAACATACAAATGAAAGACATTCACTTTCACCATTAGACAACTTATAAATAAATGTCCCAAAACCCTTCTTTTGTTTGACATAATCTCTTATTTAGTATATGTGGATTTATTTGAAGCTTGCTACCCATGGTTTGTCTTGACAACTCCCATCGTAACCATGCTGACCATTTCCATTTCTTTTTTTACTTCATGGGTGCTTTTGAATTCTCATGCCCATCTCTCAACACATGTCATCTGAAGACTGTATTCTAAACATCTTGAAACTGGAGACTTTCTCTTTTCTTTTTTCCCCCCAGTGATGCCTGTGAAAGCAAAAAGATATTGCAAAGGATGTTATAGTACCAAAGAAATCCATTTTCTTGCAGTACATACCTGCATAATGTTTATTCAGCACCTCTATGAGGTAAAATCATTATTCTGAGAATATTGTTTTTTGAAATTAAAGGCAATATTTTTGTTTTACCAAATCATTAACAATGTTCCACTTCTGAAGCAACAGAAGGATTGATAATGGTCAACCATATGGCTTATTCTCATGGCAAGCAATATTGTTGTTCAACATTTCTTTAAATAAGAATGATCTGATTCCTGCATAAGTGTGCTTAAGAAGTACTTGATGCTTGATGCCATGGCAGGAATACATGGCTGTAAACATGGGACCATATTTAGTGTGCACTGAACAGAGTCTGTTTCAAAACCTGGTATAACCAAGCAAGGGAATAAGCAAACATGCTTTAGAAGAACCTGCATATGATGAGGCAATAATTTAAGCTTGTGTAACACACTTCATCAAAAGCTATTATCATAGTTGCATGAACTATCTTTTCCTACCTCCCCTCCCCTGCATATTTTATTCTCATTATGTCTTTCTTACAATAATATGCATTCTCATGGAGAGTCAGCTTTTCTGTGATATGTTTGCAGAATGGAGAGATCAATGGTAAGAACTTCGATAGGAACCTGAATATGAACAATTTCTAATTGAGTTAATAACAGTCAGTGGCTTATTTAGCTCTTGGATCAGCAAAGATGGACTAAATTCTTAAGTTCCCACCTCCATGTGTTAGAGAAGACTTCAAAACGTATGACTGCAAGGACTTTAGTCCCTTATATATACACACACATGACTAACACATAGAAGCATATTGTTTGACAAACTTTTACAATGAATGGGTAACCAGAGCTACATCAAAACAGTATTAGGAGTGTTGTTTCCAGCAGGTCAAAGACTAGGAAACTACATGGCTGGTCTTTGGTTTTGTGTTTCTTCTCAAACAGGAAAGAAATCTTCCCCCCTCCCCACCCCAATTCAGTGTAGCAAAACACAGCATAGTCTTCAAAGACAAGGTGAGTTTCAAAAGTAGTTTCAGATACAGCAATGCGAGGGAGCAGCCTGTTGTTCAAAGAAGCAAAAGTCAGAAATCCCACTTAAAAGATATGAAGACTGCATAGCACACCCACATTAGTTCCTCTTAATTGTGGCTGTGTATTACAATAAAATATAAAACAAAATATTGACATTTTATTTTATATTTTATTATATATCATGGAGTAAGAGGTTTTAGTAGTAAGACAATCATTCTACATATATTGTGTAGTAACTTCTATTGAGATGGTTACATTGTAGAGGAAGATGTTCTGTTTTACTGCTGTGTTTATGATCTGGGGAGAAACAAATTAATCTACCCATTTGCAACTTGCATTTTATAAGAAATAGCTGACAAATACTATGAGGGGGTCGGCATTTATCTTTAGCTTTTTGTATTTTCCGTTCTTTATCATATTCCTTTCCATCCCTTCCTCTTTAGCCTGCTATTTAATTAAAGGAAATGGTCACTGCTGGTGGTACTGATAAAGAAGTGACTTCATGCAAGTTCTCCTGCTGAGTCGGGATCCTTTCCTCCCACCATAGAGTGCAATGTAGCTTTACAGATGTAGGTATTCCACATTGCTTTTTTAAATCTGAGTGCTTGACTTCTGGTTTGTAGCATTATTCATGATGCTGGCAACTCAGGAGACCTTCTAAGAAGAGTTTTTATCTGTATTTTTCAAGACAGTGCAGCCATATATGTAAGAAATAATATTTGATGGAATCTACTCCTATATTTGTAATGCCCTAGTCTAAATTTTCCTTTCAACCTATTAAACAAAAGGCTTGTCAAATAGCCCCCCCCAAAAAAAAAGTAAGTATGCTTCCTGTGAGGGAGAAAATTGCCCAAACTGAAAATAATCAAGATGAAATGTTGCTGAAATCCCCCTTTTGTTTCTAAATCTCTGGAATTTTTTAACCCTGAATCTATGAATATATTACTTACAAATGGGCTGTATTGTTTTTCAAATGCTTATTCACATAATACTGTCCATTTATGATTCTGTTCCTCTATCTCTTTTTTCCCCTCCTTGGCAGGGAAGATAATGTTCTACATCAGTTCTGTTGTCTACCTTCTGGGTCTGGTAGTCCATCTTCAAGATAACAGAGAAACTCTGAGTTGCTATACTGTACAGTCAGAGTTCCACATCTGTATATTCTACTCCCTCTTCTTTCTCTGGCTGGTGTGTATGAAGCTGACAGTAACTTTCATGCATGTGCTAAAGGTTCTGTTTTACACCAAAATCAAATATACTCAGAAGAGTTTCTGGCTGGCTGGTTAATTCCACTCTGTATTTTCTACTAATGTTTTCACAAAATCTTGTTTTTCTCCACCCTTGTTTTTCCTTATATGATTTTGAATGCATATGGAAAGTAAACTAATATGTAAAGCTCACATATTTGGAACCAAAATAAAAAGTATCATAAATCTGCATTCTGTACAGTTTTGTGGCTTATAGTTCTAATGACTTTATCAGCCCATGTCCTAATAACCATTAACAAGTCTTCAAATAAATTTCACTCTGTCTCTCTCTTTCTACCCAAAATTTCAGAACATTGATCTGGAACTTGTTAATACTGTCACACCTGCATTTAGAAATAGGCGTACATTTCTCCACTTTTGGGACTCTGAGCGTCTGGTTTGTCGTATCAAGTATTTTATCAGTTTGTCTTAAGAGATTTCAAAGGTATCTGTCAGAGCCACACTCACTCAATTTTTAAGAGAGGTTTCTTGCCTCAGCCTATTATTGAATGTCTTTCTCGAACAATGCATATTCTGTGTGTGAAACATACAGACTTAAAATGTTTAATGGGAAGATCAAAGCTGGACTCAGTGGGCTAAAATAATTATATTTTTATGCTATATGAAAGCCCCGATGGGTACTTGAGGTACATGGAAATTACTTTGAAGGCAATGTAAGATAAGATGCCCTTATGCAAAGTTAAACATGACTTCTTTCCAACTTGGAAAACAAGGTCATGCAAGGCACGCGGCTGGTTGGTTGTGTTTTAATATGCTAAGCACTTTACTAACTTCCTTTTTCTGTAGTATAATTCTAAACTTTATGATATTGTAACCTCTTTTCTGTACTTCTTGGCACTATTCCAGTAATCTCTTTATACTAAGGGAGACATTTTTAATAGCAAATTCAAACTGTGTACATGTACTCAATTGTGAACTACAGTCTTCATGTACTTTCAGTCTTACAGTATTCTCAGTATTCTCAGTATCGCAGTTCCTATTATAAAATGTGAAGCGATAGATGATATATAGTGGTTATTAATTCTTATCCTCTGATATTAATATTTCAGTATTATTGTGTAAATGTCTGAATCTCCCTGGTATTTCCTTAGCCTTTTATTTTTATTTAGAAAAGAATGCCTCACAGAGTGTAAGAATTTATGTTGCTGTGACTTGCTTATCTTTTTCACAAATATAAACAATAATTACCTCCGCCCTCAGTGTAGTAAAGTACAGCACTGTAATTAGCCCTTTTCTCACACACAGATTTCTTCTGGGATATTTTAATCTGATTATAATTTTGTTGGTAATGTGAAAATAAAAATGGAAGGACCTGTTCTATACAAGAAAGTTCAAAGCATTCATTATGGGTTAAGAAAAGGGTTTCTGATTAGCATGGCCATAGTTACAATTAATTATGCCTTTTTTGCTTTTTATAAAGAGCAATGCAAATTGGATCTCTAACTACTAGCTGTGACAGAGTGAAAACCATTGCATAGTTTTGTGCCTTTTTAAGCTTTCCAATCAAGAAGGCAGTCTTTGGGCTCATATACTTTTGTCATGGGAAATCCTTTGCGTTGGTAACCATGTCTTTAAAACAAGATTTTTGTGTGTCAGGAAAGCTGGCCTTCATTACTATAGCAGAAGCCGGATATCCCATTTTCCTTTTGAAACATGCTTGGGCTTCAACATTGGAACTGGCAGATTTTCCCCCTCATTAAATAGTCTGATTTTAAGCAGGCAAATTAATTGCTTCATAAAATAGAAATGAAAAGCTCTGCTGAGGGGTTTAAGGGAGGGGATGAGAGGGAAATCACCCTGTCCTCTGATATTGTTTAAAATTCCATATCTAGCAGCTCAGCCTGTGCCTTCAGCTGGGCATTAATGGATTTTTCAACAAATGGGACTTAACATACTCTTTAAAAAAAGTAGAAAATGAGTGTAAAGCTTCTTTGTCTTGGTTTCCTGATTGTGTCACCAATGTGAAGGAACTGTCTGTAGCCCCTACAAAACAAGTTTACAATGATACTCCAAGAATGGTTTACAGAACAAACACACTTAATTTGGCAATTTTTCACTACTAATGCTTAATTATCTGGCAACAGATTTCTACTAGAGTTCATCTCTGAAACCTGGCCCTACACTGATAGGGCTGCCGAGCGGAGCTTGGTGACTCAGTATTTATTGAGTTCATTGTCTGCAGTGGGCTAGGTCCAATGAAAGCAATAAACATATTTAACCATTTAAATGTATTTAGTCCGGGGTTCGGCAACCATTTTGGGCAATGGAAACATTTGGCAATTTGAATACACTATTCTGGGCACTACCACAAAATGGCTGCCATGTGAGGCATGGCAAAGGTCAAGTAACCTGCCCAAAAGACAGAGTACAAGGCAAAAGATGGGGTCTGAGCTCCATGAATTCATTTGAGCCCCTGGTTTTCTGCACTAAAAGAAACCTATTTCACAGCCATCGCAGCTGCCAGTAAGAAAATATGTTTTTGTTTAAAATGAGTAAGGCACATTAGCAGGTGCCAAGAAAGGTGTTTGAGGGCACAATTGATGTCCATGGTCACCATGTTATCTATCCCTGATCTAGCACAGTGTTGTTAATGCTGACTGGCACCAGCTCTCCAGGGTTCAGGCAGGTTTCTTTTCTGGCCCTACAACTCTTTCTTTTTTTGGTCCTGCACAGAAGCAGATGATCACTGCTGGTAAATTTGTGTAATTTTTTGCATGTGTTTTATTGCTCTCCCTTGAGGTTTATGCAATTTTATCCTTTTACTGCTTTGCATTGAAATTTGCACAATTTTTGCCTCCATTTTACTGCTCTGTCATGAGATTTACACAATTTCCCACCCTGTTTTACTGCTTTAGTGATGTTTAGCAATACTGCTCACTAACCCTAACCCATATGTACATGTGACAGTTAGCAGTAGAGGGAGGTGACAAATAGGAAGGGGGGGCGTTAATGCAGCTGACAGCTACAGTAGAGAAGGTGCTTTGTGGGCAGGAGTGCTTGCTTCAATATAATGTGAAACAGCCTTGAACATTTTATGTTAGGCTAAATATTGGACAGATGCTCTTGTGCAATTCCCTAAAAAGAAAATATACCATTTAAAATTTGTGAATGCATTACCACTTTCAAAAGGGAAATTAATTCTATTTGGCGATCTGATGTGGGGAGGGGCGTTTCCCTTGAGTGCCAGCAACCCTAGTGGACCAATTGTAGAAAGGGTGCTCTCACAGGTACCAAGGAAATGAGGAGTTCTGCCACAAAGACAATTGGGATGCATGCCAGAGCCAACAGGAGGACTGAGGGGGGAAACAAGCCACAGAGCACCTGATTATCTGTCGCATGAGCATGTGAACAACAAACCCATGGTGGCTTAACATTGATGTGCAAACCTACCCAGAAAGTTTACAGCTAACAAAAGTGGTAGAGTCTCAGAATTTCTTAAATCCATGGGAAAGACTGACATTTCAGGTTTTACAGGCTTCAAGGGGTATCACCTGCTCTGGCCTAAAGGTGTTAAGAAGCTTCCTTGCAAGACTGGCTGAGCAAACTGCAGTCCATTCCAATCAGTGGTTAGCCTCTGGCTTTCTTTATAGTCAACCTGTCAAGCTATGTTTCCAGTCAATTATCTTTATTATGCAAACTAAAACAAACAGGCCATGCCTCAGGCTACAGGCAGTACCTTCATGCAGCAGCAATTGGTTGCAAGCTTTTCCAGCAGGTTTTGCATAATATAGTAGGCTTCAGGTAGCTCCCCAGGATAAAGCACCATGTATTAAAGTTGCTATTAAACTGCCAGTGGGTACTATGTACCCCTCTTCTCAAACTGAGTAGGATACCAAGTCCCTCCCTCAAGGTGGGTCTTTCCATGGGTTTCCATCCCTTGCTGCAAATCTCATGGAGCACCATAGGTGTGCGCAGCACATTTCATTAAGGTGTGCACTCAGGGAATTTTTATTTATTTATTTTAAAGGTGAACATTTATTGAATTCTCAATCATAAAGGACATTATTTTTATTCATTTATTTATTAAACACTGCAAAGACTGATGCCCTACTCCACGTTCAGCTTGCCTGACTATGAGAGTGCCATTGCAGGTGAGGGGGAGGGAATGAGGAGACGCTCCTCAAGCCCCTGCATTAGTGGGGCTTTGTGGTGACACTGGCTGGAGGAGAGCCTCACGAGGTGATATTAGCCTTCAAGGGCCCTCCTCCTGGCCTCTTTGAAATGCAGCTCCTATCAGAGCAATTCCTTTTTGCTCCTGCTTCTGAGAGCAATGGCATGCTCTCGGGGTGACAGCAGCAGAGCAGCCAGAGGGCTGTTTCTGTTGTATGTGGATCCCCACTTAATGGCCCCCTCAATTCGGCATTTATTGCCTGAGACATTAGGGTGTGCCTGGGCACGCCCGGCACACCCCTTGTGCACACCTATGTGGAGCACGTCATGACCCTGTGTTTCTCCTCCCTTTACATCTGATGTCTAACTCTTGGATCTCTTCTTGTTGTTAGTGGCCTGCATTCCCATTTGTTCAGAGGACCCAGCCTGGCTGTCATCCAAATGATTAGACAGCACCCTCTCTGTCACTGTTATTCTCACCAGCACCCTTTCCTGCAACCTTGATGCCTTGACAATGCCATCCACCTCTGACTCAGAATCAGTTCCCATGTTTTCTTGGGATGCATCTGCTGTACCCAATCCCTACACCTCCTTTGGCCAGAGATAGGTGTGATACATTGGGTCAGGCCCCGCCTAACGACCCCAAGGCTGTCTCTAATTCAGGATTTGCTACAGGATTGTGCCCTGGTTTTAGCTCTGATTCCACTTCTGTAGCTAGAGTCAATCATTCATAAAATGACTTACGCATGGCTAGAATTTAAGCTGTTCTGTGTTTTGCTTCAGTCTGTTAAAAATAATAATCAAATACTGCCTACACATTAAATTTAAGATTAATGCATGGTGAGTCATAATCAAATAGCAATACTGCTGAGCATTTTATCTCATCAAAACTATAAAAATGTAACAGTATATGAGTCATAGTAATACAAAATATGCCTCTTTCTGCAATTGCATGTGAAAGGGCTATGAATAGGCTAATCAAGAACAACTTACATTCTAAAATTAAGACAACTTGCATTTATGTAAGGATGCCTGCATATGAAAGCTAGAGGGAGCTCTGGCACAGCACGTTTAAAGTTTTCAATTAGTCATTTATTGTGGATTTTTATTACTGAAACTGTTTTAGTAAGTCTCTAAATGAAAAAGAAAATACTTACAATTTGTTTAGTCTTCTTTTGTTTTTAAAACAGTTGCAAGAACATGAGATGCAGATAAAATAGAATGTGTTCATTATTTTTTCAGTATCAGGTCTGTTTTCTAGTAAATGTTACATAGTCTGTTGCAATTTGTAAACATCCTAGGCCTGTACATTTCAGATGCTCTCACTCTTTTTATTGACATTTCAACATAGTGTTGATATTGCTCCAGAATCAAGGAAAGGCATGTTTTCCTATGTTATGCACCTGCTGTATCTACAAATTGGCAATGATTATGCACATTTAATTTACAGGAAGTACCCCAATGTCATATACACAGACTTCTCTGTCCATTAGATAGATAGCCAAAGAATCACAGAGATGGAAAACAATGTGAAATAATTTTAATCCAGTAAACATGTGTGTTCAGTTGTTTCATTAGATCATTTCCCTCTCTTTCTGATGCATCAAATATTGAGTTAAATTCAGCCTGCAGCCTAGTTAAAAAAAGATCTTTATTATATGGGCCATGGTCCAAAAACAAGCTATCATTTCTATGTGGCACAAAGGGTTAGAGTTGTCTGGTGGGGGGGGGGGAGGTTGTAACTACTGTCTTTTCAGTAGTATGTATGGCAATGTGCTTTTGAAATTGAGGAGAGTTTCAAAAGCAGTTTGTAATACAGAATGTGGGTCACAGCAGCTGCTGTTCAAAGAAAAGCATTCAGAAAGGCCTCTGGGTGTGTATAAGCCCTTGGGTAGACTAAAATAGCTCTTTGAATCCTGGCCTTTAATTTTCTATATAGACAGTAGAATTTTCTACTGTAGTAGAAAAACGTTCTTGTCAGATACTTTGAAACAAACAATATTGACAGATCTGTAGGGACAGGAGAAGTATGCTCAGATTTGGTAGAGACATAGGCTGAATTCGGACAACACAATAAACAACTGGTGTGGGGGGAAACAATCATCAGTTGTTTTGACTATTGTGTCATCCGAATGCTGCCATAGTCAACTCAGCGCTGATCCTCATCCACACCACAGTTGATTATTTATTACCATGTTGTGGGGGGAGTGCCCCCTAGGATTAGCATGAGGGTTAGGGTTAGTCAACCCACCATTGACTATCGTGTCATCCGAATTGAGCCACTGAGAAAGCAATAAAAAAGGCAAGGATACCCATCAATCTGTGAGCTAAATATAAGCTCTATATTTGTATGAAATTATATACATCACTTTCCTGCACGTATAAGTAACCACTCTGAAAATTTGTACATCTCTGTAAAGCTGCCAATCACTGGGGAGAATAACATTTTATTAAAAAGTAATATTTAAATTATATCTGCATAAAAATAGTTATAACTAATAATAATTGGCTGACTTAATATTAAAAGGGATTGTTTCTATTTGGTTTAATGGAAACTGGACACAAAAATACAAATGAGGCTATCTTTGCCAATTTTCATGTTTAGTGTGTAATTTTAAGTTTTATTTGACAATCAAATTTTGTTACTAGATTAAATAACATGAAGGCTCTGTACACTGCGCACATGAATCATATGCCACATTCTGATCTATTCTGTACTCTCAGCAGTACAGAGACATTTATAGATACAGGACAAAGTCATACTCACAATGGTTATTTCCATTCCAAATGGTGACATAGTACATTTTTCCGCTGCTGGCTACATGGTCATGACTCCCTTTTGAAGTGACAAGAGAACAGTTATCATGAACTGCAGTATATGGAAGTTAGAAAAAAATAGAGAAGATATTTAAAGGTGCTCTCTTCATTCTACTGTAACAATAGCTCAGTATTCCTCTGGTACTCCACTGTGAATATGGTGTGTATTTCATTCCATGTCTTGTATGAAATGGCTTCTAGACTATTCTTTTTAAGGGACCAAAATTATTGGCAAGAACCATTGGATATTTTAAAAACAAAACAAATAAAACAATGGGTGTCTGCAAATGGTATTTGCCTATTCAAGTTTATAATTAAAATATGGGAATATAGCTTCATAAGAATATCTTACTTTATGCTACCTTGCTTTCATTTCTATGCTACATTCTATTTGGCCATTATATAATGTTCACTCTATACTTGTTCAAAAGTGGAGAGAAACTAGATAATGTTCTCAACATGGAAGCAATAGGTTTATAAAAAAAACTACTATAGCAATGGCTTTCACCCAGAATTTCATACCTGTACACAAATTCCTATGCAAGCCTTTAAACAAGCTCTTTTCAAGGTCCTTTATGGTCACTAGACATTATATGCTAAACAGGGGTGAGCAACTTGAAGTCTGCTCTGAGTGCCTGGGCTCCCAGTTCCCCATCACCACCATTACTCTCTGCTACATAGTGCACACAAAGAATAACATCCTCACATACCCTGTGTAGTGACTGAATTGTGAGCCCATTTTTGATCGGAAATGAGGATGCAAGGAGGACTCTCTTTGTGCTTCACTTTGCTAACAGAACAATTTCTGCAGAGAAACAGGGTGCACTGGGATGACTTGTCCAACAAAATTGGCCTCCACCAACCCACCCAACAGCTTGGTGAGTAGATGGGAGCAGATTCTGCTGGGAGCTGGGTGTGCCCATGAGCCCCTTTCCCTGCAACATCAGTCAATGACTCTCTTTGCACTGCCATTTTGTGGCAGAATCTGCTGATTTATTTATTCCATTTTTATCCCTGTATTAAAAAATAATTCCCCTTCCCCCTTTATCCTCAGAACAATCCGTTAGGGAAAGTGATTGGCCCAAAGTTACTCAGTGAGGTTTATGATGGAGCGGGATTTAAACCCAAGTCTCAC
This sequence comes from Anniella stebbinsi, assembly GCA_029215795.1. Lineage (NCBI taxonomy): Eukaryota > Metazoa > Chordata > Lepidosauria > Squamata > Anniellidae > Anniella > Anniella stebbinsi. The sequence continues at coordinate 117,706,989 of JARDYH010000005.1, read as the reverse complement.
TTGTCCTAGTTGTACATTAACTGCCACACTACATGAGTTCTAAAACTAAAAAATTATTGTATTTCCTCTGAATAGTTTAACAAGTACTCTCTTACAGGCTATTCTGCATACCTAGTAGCAGAAGGAGAAAATAATGGTTCACACAGTAATCTTCCATCTTTTTCAGAGCTGAATTCTTTAGTCCTATCATGCAATCTCTCTCTCTCTCTCTCTCTCTCTCTCTCTCTCTCTCTTTCTCCATTACCCCCTCTACTTCCATCTTTCTTTTTAAGACATGCAGGGAGAATATGGTGGGGTGCTGCAATATTTCTGACATGAACAAAACCTCTGATCAGATGTAGTTACTGCCTATAGCAACAAATTCCTTGCACGGGTTGCTTTTTTATATAATAAATAAAGCCAGCTCACAATTTTCCTTTATAGTTTGATATAAACCTTGGAATCTATATCAATAACAAAATAACGTGTACTGTCAAACTTCAACTACTAACCCAACCCTCACACCTTATTTGAGTACAATTTTCCTAGAATGCAATAAAGGACTGTAAAGTAACAGAAGGATTGGCTTTGATCATTTATAAAGTAAAGTCCAGTAGACAATATCACTTTACTATTTATTTATTAAAATATATTGTTAAAAAGAAATAGTAGACTGTATCCAACATTATGTTCTGCAGACTCAAAGAGTGCTAGAGGAGCTCTGCCAAATCTTGCAATTGTGCAAGCGCTTGTGCATTGTGCCAGGGGAGTGTTTGCTCGTGGAGCACATTCCCCACTCCTGAAAGTCTTGTGCAAGATGAATTTTAGTTGGATTCTGCTTTTGCGCATAGTTTGGAACCTACTTTCCACTAGTGCAATGTCAGAGAAACTCCCAAGCCCTCGGGAGAGACATCGCCTGAAAAGACAGGAACTCTGAAGGAATATTAGACTGAGTCAGAGGCCTCCCTGGGTAGGATCCATCGATGTCCTGCTGCTGACCGTGCAGTCTGTCAGTTCCTGTTGTGTGAATGGTGAGTCCTGCCAGCAGTGGCATGCAACGTTGTGCTCCTAGGGGCAAGCCCTCAAATGACCAGAAACACAAGTCCATTTCCAGGGTATGTTGTGCCTTGCAAAATGTGTGTTTCTAGTCATTGGCTAGAAATACTTGGCTCAGCAATACTGCAAGTGAGAAGGGTCTTGGAATTGTTGTAGATCACAAGCTCAATATGAGCCAACAATGTGATGTGGCTGCAAAAAAAGCCAATGCTATTTTGGGCTGCATTAATAGAAATATAGCTTCCAAATAGCGCAAGGTACTGGTTCCCCTCTATTCGGCACTGTAGGCCCCATCTTGAGTATTGCATCTAGTTCTGGGCACCACACTGCAAGAGGGATGCAGACAAGCTGGAGCGTGTTCAGAGGAGGGCAACAAGGATGATCAGGAGTCTGGAAACAAAGCCCTACAAGAAGAGACTGAAAGAACTGGGCATGTTTAACCTGGAGAAGAGAAGGCTGAGGGGAGACATGATAGCACTCTTCAAATACTTGAAAGGTTGTCACACGGAGGAGGGCCAGGATCTCTTCTCGATCAACTCAGAGTGCAGGACACAAAATAATGGGCTCCAGTTACAGGAAGCCAGATTCCGGCTGGACATCAGGAAAAACTTCCTGACTGTTAGAACAATACGACAATGGAACCAATTACCTAGGGAGGTTGTGGGCTCTCCCAGACTATAGGCATTCAAGAGGCAGATGGACAACTATCTGTCAGGGATGCTTTAAGGTGGATTCCTGCATTGAACAGGGGGTTGGACTCAGTGGCCTTATAGGCCCCTACCAACTCAACTATTCTATGATTCTATGATTCATGGGCTTTTCCCCAGAAGTGCGACATCGCCGGCAGTAGGAGCCACACATTCACCAGGAACTGGCGGTTCTGGATGACAGTGGTTGGACATAGTTCGATCCTACCCCCATGATCTGGTGTGCATCACGGAGACCTGGGTGGGTGAGCTGCTTTGCCCACCTGGTTACTCAGTGCAGCACCAACCCAGGCTGGAGGGTCAGAAATGGGGGAGCTGCTTGATCCATAAAAATTAATCTCACTCACAAGGAAACAGCCCCACCCTGGAATAGGCTATGTGGGATTGTATATGGTATTTGGCCAAAAGACAGGTTGGGGGTGCTATTGGTGTTCCGCCCACCCTGCTACCCCACTGGATTGCCGGACTGAGCTGGCCAAGATAGTCTCAAATGTGGTGTTGGAAAACTCTAGAAATCTGGTTTTGAGAAATTTCAACATTCATGCTGTGGATGTCTTAACAGGACCAGCTCAGGACTCCATGGGGCTTTAAGATGGTCTGACCCTGGAGACTTATGGAATCCATGCAATTCCTGAATGCTCTGGGGATTTTTCAGTAGCCAGAGCCAGCGATTGTATTGAGGTCCTTGTTGCACTATGGAATGGCAAAGTGCAAAGAGCCATTGACGCAATCATTCCTGAGTGCCCTCTTTAGCACTGTGGAGCTCAGAAGGCTCCCTGGTTTACTCGGGAGATCTGGACAGTGAAACACGTCAGACGTCAACTGGAGCGAAAGTGGCATAAGACTCATCACAAAGGTAATCAAACATGTAAGAGCTTATACAAGTGCCCACAGTGTGGTGGTGAAGCCAGCAAAGAATGCTTACTTTGCCACCTCCATCACATCCTCAAGTAGCCATCCAACAGAGCTTTTCTGGGTAGTTTGGGGATTAGTTACATCAATGCTGGAACCTTTGGAAGCCCACTGTGATGAGTTGGCAGTACACTTCGAAGATAAAATTGGTCACCTCATGCTGACTTGAACTATTGATGCATTGTCTGTTGAGGTGTCCAGTGCATTGCCTTATCCTGTTTTGTGAGATCAATTTCAGTTTTTAGAGCCTGAGAATGTGGACAAGACACTTGCATCAGTTTGACCTACCACATGCTCTCTTGACCTTTGCCCATGAAGGCTTATTCAAGTTAGCCGTGGGGGGATGACCAGATAGATCAAGGGAGTGGTGAATGTATCACTGCATGATGAGGTGGTCCCTACTGCCTTGAAGGAGGCGGTGGTGCGACCATTCCTGAAAAAAACTTGATCCAGAGATCTATGCTAACTATTGTCCAGTCACAAACACCCCAATCTTGAGTACGGTGATTGAGAAAATAGTACAGTCTCAGTTGCAAATGCTCTTGAATGAAACTGATTATGTGGATTCTGGCCTGTTTTTGGGACAGAGTCAGCCTTGGTGGATGACCTTTTTTGGGAGAGGGAGAGTACGACTATGTTACTCCTCTTTGACCTTTCAGTGGCTTTTGATACTGTTGACCACGGTATCCTTCTGGAAGACCTCCATGAGATGGGATTTGCAGGTACTGTTCTACAGTGGTTTGACTTGCTTGGTCAGTCCCAGAGAATAGCATTGGGTGACTGCACCTTAGCCCCATGGCAGCTGAACTGTGGCAGCTGAACCACAGGGCATCATCTTGTCCCCAATGTGGGGACATTGGGAGTGGTCATCAGGAGATTTTGGGCAAGGTGTCACCAGTATGCTGATGACACCCAGCTCTATTTCTCTGTAACATCTGAATCAGGAGAGACCATGCGTATTCTGAACTAGGTCCTGAATGCATTTATGGCTTGGATGAGGGCCAATAAACTGAATCTGAATCTCAATAAGACAGAGACCCTATGAGTTGACAATTCCAGGAATTGGGGTGTTTGCATGTTCTGGATGGGATTGCACTCCCTTTAAAGGAGCAGATCCATAGTTTAGGGTTGCTCCTGGATCCATTTTTGTCACTGGAGTTGTCCTTGGTGTCCTGGAGCACCCATTACCAACTTTGGTTGGTACATCAACTACGCCCATTCCTGAATAGGGATAGCCTAGCCGCAGTGATCCATGCACTAGTAACCGTACAGTTAGTAACCTTGCAATGTGTTCTATGTGGACCTACACTTGTGCATGGTTTAGATGCTGCAGCTAGTGCAGAATGAGCAGCTAGGGTATCCACTGGGACACCTAGCTATAACACCTGTATTAAAAGAACTGCACTGGCTGCCTGTTAGCTTCTGAGTCAAGTACAAGGCTATATTATTATCATATAAAGCCCTAAACAACTTGAGACAGGATACCTTGTAGAATGCCTTCCCTTATATATACCCAGATGACATTTAAGATAATCAGAGGAGGCCTTGCTGGTCATTGTTGTGAACTGCCCAGAGAGCCTCGACAATTGGGCAGTATGGAAATATAACAAATAAATAAAAGGGTCTACTTGCATGTAGGAGTCTTTTTAGCTACAGTCACTAGCAGCTCATGGCTGAGGCTGAGGTGTGGGTCTTTGAACCTCTGTGTAAAAATGCCCATGCAAGACTAATATTGTTGCTGGAACAATGTTGACTGGACCTTCCTGAATCCAGCTGCCCTTGACTCCGGACTGCTGCTTTCACTGATTCCTGGTGTGAATATTTCTGGACAGAACTCTGACTATCCTTCCGTGTGCTCCTTGTCTGCTGTGTTGCCTTCAGACCTTGTTGCCTGTTACCTGGACTGGACTCTGACTCTCCTTCTGCCTGCTCCACATCTGTTGTGTTGCCTTGGAACCTGTTTGCCTGTGACCTGGACTGTTTGAGACCTTGCCATTTGCCTGATCCCTGTTTTGCTGACCATCTTGGAGCTCTGTATCCTTGAACCAGCAACTGCTAGCCTCAGACTCCGGAAACATGATAGTTTGTTTCCAGCCACAACTAAATAATGGAGAAGATACTGTAGGAGAACCTGGCCTTAAGTGACCAGGGAAACTAACCTGCTATCACAATGAATTCCTACAGACCCAATTAAATCACCTTGGGGCCCAGGAACTGCCTCCACCCATGCTTCCTAGAAACAAGTGCTTAGTGGGCCTACCCAAGAAATTCAGTAAGTCCCCAGATATGATTTCTGCTTTTCTGCTGCACTGTGCTTTTTACATGCAAATATGCCCTGAAGATTTTCTAGATGACTGGGTTCAGGTAGGGTTCATTATCAGCTTACTTATTTGTGCAGCCACTAAATGGACAACCCTCTACTAACTGCAGTCCAGTCCCCTCTTGTCCAACTTTGGGGGATTCTTGAAACAATTTTGAATCACCTAAGAGGATCCACAGAAAGTGGAGTTGCTTAAACAATGGATCCAGTGCCTCCACAAAGAGAAGGAGACAATTGCATCGTATGCCAGTTCTTTCAGTTTGTTGGACCAGGACCTTTGATAGAGCAATTTCAGAATAGGCTGGCGGACAATACCTTGATGAATTGTCTTGGGCGGAATCCAGAATTTGATACAACTGTGTCTCCAAATATACGGTTGGTTTGAAAGTCTCCATCCTGTGTCTCAACCATCTATTGCAGATCCTCAAGCTCCTAGACATGGCTGCAAGTGCCCTTGATGTTGGATAGATCCATGGCTTCCAGGGAGGACCCTGTTCAACTAGAACGTGTCTGACTGCACCTAACAGTTGGGGAAAAAAAGAACAACAATGCCAGTGCAATTTTCATTTGCATTGTGGGAAACCCAGTGACTACACCAGTTCTTCCACCAAATGCTCATGTCCTTGGTGGCAAGAAACAACAGTCCCCAAACCTAGAAGGGGTCCTAGGGCTGAGCTGGACATCTTCTACTGGCTCTTGCCCAACTGGGAAGGTGCCATGCCAACCCCTGACAGTAAGTACAAGTCTTCATTGATTAGATAAGCTCACTGTTTAGGCTATGCTGGACTCAAATGTCCCCAGAAACTTTATGGACCAATACAACTCCTCAAATCCCTGTATCGGTGGAAACCACTAATGTTGGGCCAGTAAACTAACAAATGGCCCATCTAACTTTTGAAATTCAGGGGCACCAAGAAACCATCCAGTTCTATCTGGCACTTTCCCATTGTATTGGGGATGTCAAGGCTGTCTCTCCAGGATCCACAGATCTCATCTATGAATTATGGTAGCCTCAAGTATGCAGGAATGTGGAATGTTATGTCCAGACTTGCAACAGCTGTCATAGGGCTACATCTGCTATTGACCCAGTCAGAACATTTCCATTGATTTTATTACAGATCTGCCCATGTCAGAAGGGAACACAGCCATTCTGGTAGTGGTGGACATATTTGTGCAAATGGGATATTTTATTCCTTGTATTGGAACCTCCTCTACCAAAGACATCACCATGCGTCACATCTTCGTTCTGCATGGATTATCCAACAGCATCATGTCGAACTGCAGACATAAATTTTGGCAAGCCTTAATTTCTCTGCTGGATGTGAAATTGCATCTTTCCACAACCTATCATCTGCAGACAGATGGGCAGGCTAAACAGATTTACAAACATGTCACAGATCAGAAGTATCAACTGGGACTCCTCTGCAGATTGGGGACCAGGAAAGGCTGTCATTCCACCACCTCCTGACACAGGATCCCAGGTTTCTGGATCCCTTTCATATAACTGCTCACATCAGTCCTATCACAGTTACATTATTATTATTATTATTATTATTATTATTATTATTATTATTAATTTATGTACCAGCCTATTGCGGAGTGGAGGTGAATAAATGAAGAGACAGACACAGATGTGGGTTTAAATAGGGCCACATTTATTTACAAGATCTGCAAAAGGGGGACCTATAGGGGCATCCATTTGGGCCTTTCCCAGGCCCACATCCTCAGTCGGGCGAGCAATTTTGGACCCCTGAATTGGCGATGTGCAGATCGCCCTTTCATGGGTCCCCCAGTTGGGTAGGGAGACCTTCCGGTGTCGCCTCCCCCTGTACCGCAAGGTTCCGGGTAGGTGAGAAAGGTTGGTCTCAAAGGTAATCCTTATCTCCCAGCCAGGCCGCGGGGCTCAAAGCTGAGAGCCTCAGGAATTACCAGTCACCGCAATAGTGCCTGTAAATGCTCACCAATCTAAATTCCGCTCTGGATGCCCCTACCTTTCCGCCACGGGGAGCGACAAGCGACTTGGTTAGTCGCTCTCCTCCCCCCTAGATAGAATAATACCCAATATACCCTTCTGCAGATCATGCAAGAATAGGTCATTACCAATGTCGGAAAGATGTACGCCGTCTTCTCTATAAAGCTCCCTCCTAGACAAGTCTATTGCTAGGTGTCGTATGCTAAAATCTCCATGAGTTAACAGGTCCCTGAAAATTTCTACGTTAACCTTCTTACGAGCCTTCTCCATGGCCCGATGATCGCAACCTTCGCGCCAGTTGAATCTGGGCAAAACGCAGGACCAGACAATAATCACACCCGGCCAATGCTGCCGTATCATCTGGAAATCCGCTCTTGCTTGGAGAATAAGGGCCTTGCCCTTCAACAACCCCAGATCATTACCTCCCAGGTGCACGACCAGCACCTGGGGTGGAACGCTGGCCATATGCCGGTGAAACAAGGTGGGTAGGAGGCGCTCCCAACGCATGCCGCGTCTGCCCAACCACTGTATGGTGGCATAGCAGCTCAAACCTAATTGAGTGCCGAAACTGGAACAGGAAGCCCTCCCTCCGGCCCAAAAGACCATACTATGCCCGCAGATGGTCACACGCACTGGGGTTGTAAATCTCCGGCCATCTAAAATAAACATGGAGCAATTAGTTCCTGACCGCCTCTTATTATTTTCCCGGGAACTGACGCACGTACGTTTGGAAAACCTTAGATCTCCATCTGCCGACTGCCTTAATGTTAGCTGGGGAAAAACCAATTGCCGCCGCTGTGGATGCTGCCCCGATCCTGAATGAGTGGGTGCCGAACAGGTTCCCTGTCAGACCCATTGAGTGTAACGCCTTCTTGGATACAGACCAAAATTGAAATTTCGTAAGGGGAGATTGGTCCAGGTGCCGAAATAAGATTCCTGGTCCCTCACCCCGCAATGCTATGTAATCCTTAAGCGCCTTAACTGGACAAATCTCCGCTAAAGGAGCATGGTACAAAGCGATATTGGTGCCCCTTCCTTCCTGGTCAGTCTTGGAACTTTGCAACCTTATTGTCACACCTTTTGTTGCAAGCCGCAAATCGTGGAATTGCAACGCTTTGCCAGAGTTGTCCCTTTTTGATGTGGATAACAGCTCGGATATGCGAAACGCTCTGAAAAATGCTGTTAATGCTGCAGCGTGAAATAAAGCCGTCTCAAACTGAGAATAACAAAGGAAGGGCCATTTTTCTCTTAATCCTAGCAAAATATCTGGGGATATGGGTGCCCTGTTATCGGGCAGCTGAGGGGATGTCCTGGACCATCCCCTCAGTGCCTGACGTACCCGAAAATCCATTGTGTTATCGGCCACTCCCCACGCCTTTGCCAGGAAGGCAAAAGCTGCCAACTTGTCAGCTATTGTCCTGGTGGAAAGGCCTTTCGCGTGAGATGCCACACAAAATTGTAAAATATGTTCTACTGGGATAGGCCAAGATTGCGGCAAATGCCTGTCTTCCCTAAATGACGAAAACTCCCTACCTGCTCTGCCATACCCAACGCGCGTGCTAGGTGTGATTGACTGCCATATGGCCTGCTCAATTATGTCCTCCCAACTTCCCAAAGGGTACTCGGCATTACCTCTGGAAGCTGACGAGCCCAGGGCGTGAGTTCCCGAAATTTTTGCACCTGTTGACGCGATAAAGCGTCAGCTATGGAATTGTCCAATCCCGGTACATGTCTAGCTCTAAAATTGATGTTGTGGCGGAGGAGGTTGTTGCTGGCCCCCAGGCTTTCTACTGCCTTCTCCTGCTCTACCGGCCCCACAGCCACCTCTGTTTCTGTTGCAGTTTGACGCCGGGTGTAGTCCGCCGCAAATTGGGCACTCGTGCCGATATCTACATGGGGACCATGAACACGTTCCCCGAGCGCTATATTCCCAACAGGGCAGATGGTATTGAACCCCCTGCCCCGCACTCCCTCTTTGGTTGGAGGCGGGTGGCAGCTTGGCAACGATATGACTGCTATCTGATCTCTCGCCAAAACCTGGCCTGGCCGGCGTCATAAATTGCAACCATAAATCCATAAGAGGGTGTGATCAAACACGGCCTTACGGTGAAATGCCTCATCATAAGCCAACCACGCCCCCCCCCTTCGTATTCAGTGTATGCTCGATAAATAACATCAAGATACTTAGTCAATATATAGCCTCGTTCTGGGAAACGTAATTGAATTACTCCCATATAGATTAAAAAACCTGGAAGTCAATTGGACCAAGTTCTAGCAGCCCTTCTTCGCCTCAACCTTTCAACTTCCTTCTCTCCCAGTTTCTCTTTTTCATTGCTCTCCAGATCCCTGTAGAGCAGCGAAAATATATCTATGAATTCTCCTTTTAGAATTTTCTCACGTGTTGCTGGGAGAAAATGATATCCTAAAGGGGACGAAGTACTTCCCCTAGGGATAGCCCCTCTCTCTGCACCAGCGTAAGGGTCCGTGACTTGAGGAACAGACTCAGTCCCCACTGAAGATATATCCCCAGCAGGGCCCTGCCACACCTTTGCGCATGCTAACCCTGTTTGTGTTTTCGCGAGGCTGTCAGTAATTTGTGGTACCTGGGTAGTTACTGCCTCTGTCACAGTCGGTGTTGCTGTATTTACCGGTTCAGTAGGCCCGTTTCCGGCCATTGCAACCCCAGTGGGAACAACTGATGTGGAAGTTGTACCTACTCCTACCTGCAACGTCTGTGTCCCTGGCCCAGCTACGCCTGATACTGGCAATTGGGGCCATGTGGCCCCCGTAAACCATGGGAACCATCCCCAAGGCGCCATGGGACCCATTTGTGGAGGAGGATATTGCCTATCCGCACTAAGAACCGGCCCTTGTCCTTTATCTGTACCTGACATTGGGTTGCTGAGCGGTATAGCTGGCAACTGTACTGGTCTCACTGTGCCTTGGCTCCCCTCCGTGTTCTCTGGCGTCATTGAGATTAACTCGGTCCCTTCCTCTTCCAAGGGCCGCTCCACTTCCAAGGGCCGATGCATCTCTGGTTCCTTGCTAGATGCTGCCTCCATTGCATTTAACCTATTGGAAAGAGAGTGCAACAAATCAATCTGAGCCCGCTTTCTTGTCAGATGGGACGCACCCCTGCCCTTTGTCTGTGTTGCTGATCCAAGTGTTGGGTTCATCCCTCTTTCCTTCTCCATATCTTGAATCCTAGATATCCATTAATATCCATTTCTTCATCCGAAGAATCCTCCCTACTTCTGGTCCGTTTTGCCTGACTGCGACTAGCTTTTCCTTTTCCCTTTGGACCACCTACACCTTTTTTGGGGGGCATCTTGCTATTGCCAATGGAACTGCCCAACGTTTAATTAAAATTAATAATAAAACCCAGAACCCCAGCGGTTTCAGGACAGGTGAATCCACTGCAGACTTTTGGTAATTAGTTTTAACCAGGATCACACCCCGCGCTCACTCTCGTTCGATGGGCCCCTCTGGTATTTTATTTTGTTTAGTACTAGTTACTGCTGTCGCATAACCCCAATGCTACTGGTCCGCAAAACCCCAGAAAACCAAACGCTCGCACGCCCGTTACAGCCTGTACAGGCCTCAAAATCCACCCCGCCCACTCCTCACGGCCGTCTTACCCCTGAGTAGGCCTAGACAAAGAGTATCTCTCCCAAGAGGCAGCTACGCCCCGCCCTCACTTTGGGTATGTTCCTGCCAAAAGCCCCCAGGAGGCCCACCTAACCTTCAGGCTTCCCCAAGCCTGACTGCCAAGAGGTCCTGCCTAACTTGACTCTCGCTGCCGCGTGGCGCCACCCCGCACCCCCGTACCGAGCAACTGCTCGTCGAAGTGGCAGATTCAATCCCCTACTCCTCGGGCCGCTGCGCCGCTCAGCACCCTGCCCGCGCGCACAACCCGCGGGGGGGGGGAGTGATGTTCCTCCACCCGCCGCGGCTCCCTCTTCTGATCAGCCCTGACGCCCGCAAACCGCTGGCCCCAAGGGCCGAAGACTCCTCGTCGCTCTGCTCCTCTGTTCCTGTGCACGCTGGGAGCAGCGTGCTCTCCTCTTCCTTCTCCAAGGAGCCGCGCAGGAAACGAAAGAGGCGGTTGGGAGGGGTAAGGTCCCTTAAGTAGGGCTCGAGTCCCCTCCCAGCCTCATGGCGCCAAAATCTGCCCTCCAATGAGAGGCAGCCACTTGTCTCTTCCTCACCCCGCCCGCAAATGCCTCCTCGCGCCCAGGCTGTGCCAGGCACGGCAGAAAGGCCATAACCAAAACTCTCTGGGCAGCTTAAAAAATTTTAAAAGATTGAACATTAAAAAGTCAATATACGTTATACATACAATATACATTATACATACACCCTCTTCCATACAGATCCATCCTGTGTACCATTGGTCCCTCCAAAATCCTGCATCATCGGATCACCCATTACAAGGCCACTCAGATCCACCTCCACCAGTGCTTGAGAATGCAGTGGAAGAGTATGAGGTGGCACAGATATTGGACTCTTGTCTCTACAATGGCATCTTCAGTACCTCATTGACTGGAAGGTTTAAGGGCCAGAGCATTCTTGGGAAGGTGCCAGTGAAGTTTATACCCTCCTCTTATTTGCTTTTCTATCACTGTTATTCACAGAAACCAGGGTCCTCTATCCCAGGAGGGAGACTATAGGAGAGGGAGGGAAGTAATGTCATAGGTGTCTGGGTCCTCAGGGGTGACAACAATGATAGCATCCCCTGTGGAGGACAAGGGACTCTGCCTCAGAGGTGGGAGAGACCGCCTGAAAAGTCAGGAACTCAGAAGGAGTGCTAGACTGAGCCAGAGGCCTCTTTGTGTGAAAAGATCTACTTGTACATATGAGACTTGATCACAAGGAGAACCTTTTCAGCTGCAGTCACTAACAGCTCATAGCTGAGGCCACAGAGCTCTATGGCAGTGTTCCGTTAACCACTGGGACCTGACAGTCAACACTCTAAGCCAAGGTTAGGGCCGCTACCCATTTTGCAGCACATGGTTAGTGAGCATGGTTAAACCATGGTTATGTAGACACCATGGTTAGCTCAAAATACTTAACCATCATGGCTTAGCATGTTGTGTGAACAGAGCCACTGTTGTTTTGCCTTGGAACCTGTTTGCCTGTGACTTGGACTGTTGAGTCTTTGTCATTTGCCTGATCCCTGTTTGTGCTGACCACCTTGGAACTCAGACCCTTGAACTTGCAACTGCTAGGCTCAGACCATGGAAGCACGACAATTTCCAGTAGAAAGAGAATATCTTGTTGAGCAGCGTTACTGCTTTATCCTCCCTGTTATGAACTGTGAAGTTGAATTTCTGTCTGTTAATACTTGCAGGCATTATATCAAATGGTTTTTATTTACTCACCCCACAGAGACCATTATATAATATACATTATTCAAACTATTTGCTGTTTTCATCAAAGGCACAGCCTGAAAAGAGTGAGTCCAACCACTAGGGATGTCATGAGAGACCCATCAGTGGGAATCAATGCAAATAGTATTATTTTTCAACAGTGCAGTCCTTGGTGGAAAATGAATCTCCACCAAGGAGTTGGACTTGCTTCCACTGTTGTCTTCTGCCCTAGGTAAGTTGGGAGGCCTTTGAGGGGCAATGAAGAGGCAGCAGCTGACAAGTGCTTGAGTACCCATGAATGGTTTGTGCACTCTAAGTTGAAGTGTGTACAGAGGACCAAGCCCTTTTTAGGGTGAACATAGGGATGTTTGTGCATCCACGTTAAGCATGCAATTACATTTCCAAAGATAAGCAACCCAGTCTACCTGCTAATTTTCTTTAATTTCAGGTTTCATTATTTCCATAGCTCTTATTCTAATTCTATTCCATTGCTACACTGATTTTGGTGTGAAGCACTTTTACTAAGCTGTGTGGTGATGATGATGTGGCTAATAATTTTACAATGCAAATGTTCTATGTAGACAAGCTATTTTGTTAAAATTATCAAGAAAGAAGTCTATTTAAGCCATTTATTTCCAAACAATGGTAGCTAACTGAAATAGGGAAGGTGTGCATGGATGTGGTAACTATTGCTAGAAGATGTTACATTGTACAAGCCAGCTGATCTCTCCCCACTGCTACCTGCTATCTCCTCATTATTATTATGGCATTTTGCTTTTAATTATCGGTAATTTAAAAGCTTCATTGTGGGAGCTAAATCAAACATTGTCAGGGTTGTTTGGGTCTTTTTGGCTGCATTTCTTGTGTTTGAAGATAATAACCTTTCCAGACAATTTCACTACTTAAATATAATTATCTTTGTCCTATTTTTTCTGTTTTGAAATAAAAATCAGGGAGAATGGAGTCCCTATTGTTAATGTGTTCTAAAACCTACGGGTTGTCAGCTAGAGGGAGCCTTTGTCCCACTCTGTTGGACAACTTCATGTTCTGCACTCCTGTGGTTTTCCTTTGTCTTTAAATGCAATGAAATTCTTAAACATCTTTCAGAATACGCTAAATCCTTTCGATTGCTAAACTATAATATAGAATTTGTGTAATATCTGAACAAAAATGGTGATCAGGATTTTTAAAATCCCAAAATTGATTATGCAGTCAGTCCGCCTGCCCTGCACCTCTTTTATAATGGAGTTGGGCAATCAGATCAGCTGGATAGCTGTGAAAATCTCAGGTGTCATGTATATAATCATTCTCAATTATCGTTTGCTTCAAAATAAAAGGCAACTTCCCTTCCCTGGATTGTGCTTACTGTATGGTGTCCCTCACAGAAAGAAAGAAGGTGGCCAACATGGTACTGTTTAACTTGATTTCAGTGTCTAGCATTCATTTTGCCTACCACCCAGTTTTTTTCAAACCTTTGTATTCAGCATGACAATTCAATGGTACTTTGCATTTGCTGTTTCTTGAAATTATTTGAAAGTTGCATGTTGTTTTATTTTTCAGTTACTCAATCCTCCTTTTAATGCTTTTAGCAAAATTGTAATCCATTCCTGTCTGTTCCATTTGTGGCAAAACACAGAACAGCTATTAAAATATTTGTTTTTTTGTACATAAGCTTCCCCAACCTAACATTTAACGGAAGTTCTCTTTTGCTAGAGATTTGATAATGTAGCTTTTGATGATTTGGGGTATAGAATCAAACTATGTATCTTTGGAGATGATATTATTAGACATCTTTTACACTGTTAGTTCTGTTTATGTTGGATGAAGTGTGCAACTTTGTATCTTTACTGTTGTAGTCCAGTTTTTAAATATACATTTCTCTCAAACAGTTGGTGGTAAAGATATCTATAGATTAATATATTAAATTCATGGTGATCCGGTACAAAGCTCATATGCCTGGAGAATGCTATGTGTAAATTAGACTTTGATATAACAATTACCATCAACATATTGAAAGATAGCTCCCATTAAACAAAATGATTTCAAGTGTTTGCATTGTGGACGGAGGAAGTAAATGAAGAGACGAGACATGTGAAATGGGTTTAAACAAGGGCCATATTTATTGAAAGATCTGCAAAGGGGGTCCTAAGGGGCATCCAGTATAGGCCTATCCACAGGCCCCTCTTTTCTCAGTTTTGGGTGAGCCATTCTAGCCCGTGAATAGGCGCAATAACTCCGCCTCTCCACGTGCTGCCCCTTTCGGGGAGGGAGACCTTCCTGTGTTGCCTCCCCCCAGGCTGCATGGCTCTGGGTAGGTGAGAAGGGTTGGTCTCAAAGGTAACCCTTATCTCCCAAGCCAGACCGCGGGGCTCAAAGCTGGGAGCCTCAGGAATTACCAGTCACCAGAACAGTGCCTGTGAATGCTCACCAATTATCCTTACCTCTCTGGATGCCCCTTCCTATTCGCCAGATTGAAAATGCGACCAAGTTAAATGCGTAGCCAATTTGCCTATTTAAATACACCCTGACCCGTCTCACAGTGTGAAGTAGGCGAAAAAACTCATGGCCAATTCAGAACATGAGTAAAAAATTCCTACTTGGCCCCAATAGGGAACCAGCGAACCCACACTGAGAACAGGGAGGGAGGGAGGGAGCCTCGTGGAGAAAGAAGAGGAAGGGGAGGGTGGCTCTCTCTTACATAGCCCTCAACCCCTCCCTTTCCAGTGGCACCAGAATTCCCGCTCTCCAATCAGGAGCGGGCACGTCTCCTCTCTTCCCCTCCCCGGCCACAAAAGCCTCCCCGCCCCCAGGCCATTGGCTGAATGGCACATCTCAGAATACATTGGCATACAAGGTTCTTACATCATGGAGAAGGAACATAGTTCTAGAATCCTCTAATAGAGGACTGAGAACCTCAGGCCCAAGGGCCAAATTTGGCCCTCTGGAGGCCCCCAAAAGCCCCCACCCCCTTTCTCCCAACCACCTATCATTTGGTGGTTTCCTGGTTTAGAGGAGGAAGGGACAAGTTGCACACAGAATTGAAAAGTTGGTGTGTTAGAGAATTACTTACCCTTTCTTGTGCTTTGTCTGAACACAGGGAGGGAAGGTTGACCAATGAGAGCAAGGATGGAAAGCCAGTTGGGAACTTGGAAAAGGACTCATGAACATCAGGGAGAATAGGAGTGAGACTCAGGGGGAACTTAAGTGGTCTAAACTAGTTCTAGGTTTGGGCATCAAATGACTAATGAAGAATGGGAAAGTCCTAAAATGATTTGGCCAAGTTTACAAAAGGAAGATTGTCTTTTGCTTGCTTTGAGAAAGAAGAAGAAGAGGTCTAGGCTTTAGGTGGAATTTGAAATACTTCTAGGAAAGGATACTTAAAACCTCTCCATAGCCAATGGATAGGTAGTACAGTGCTGCTTGATTAGATTCGGAAGTAGGGGAAGATCAGGCATTGAAATTTTCAGGAGTTTCCATGCTACTGTACAGAGAGGATGGAGACATGTCCTTTTCCATTTCAGTAGAGATTTTTTAGCAGGAAGTTTTGGATTGCGCCTCTTCCTAGAGTTGGAAGACCTAAAGACGGTAGTGCACACGCTGGTAACTTTGAGGCTTGACTTCTACAATGCGCTGTACATAGGGCTACCTTTGTGCCTAGTCCGGAAACTTCAACTTGTTCAAAATATGGCAGCCAGGTTGGTCACCGGTACACCTAGGGGTGACCACATTACATCAGTTTTAAAATCGCTTCATTGGCTGCCAATCAGTTTCCAGGCGAAGTATAAAGTGTTGATTATTACCTTTAAAAGCCCTACATGGTTTGGGTCCAGGTTACCTGCGGGATCGCCTTCTCCCGTACAATCCGCCCCGCACACTTAGGTCCTCTGGGAAGAACTTACTCAAGTCAGCCAGAACTAGGCTGACGAGTGTTACCCAGAGGACCTTCTCTTCCATCGCTCCCAGACTATGGAATGGTCTGCCGGAGGAGATTAGACAAATTAGCAGTCTTCATGAATTTAAGAGAGTCATGAAGACTGGTCTCTTCCAGCAGGCCTATCCAGATGAATTTTAAGATGTTTTTAATGATGTATTTTTTTCTTGTTTTTTAAATTTTAACTGTGATTCTTGTGTTTTATATTGTTGTTGTTCCCTGCCTCGATCCGGAGGGAGAGGCGGGTTATAAATAAATAATAATAATTATTATTATCATTATTCATTTTCTTGAGCTTTTCTACTCACTTTTCTGGTCAAAGTGTATTCTTTCAAGCTCATGAGATGATACAGAAAATGGGGCTGGAATAGTGAGGCATCACTTTATAACACGTCCACCTGATACAATACATTTTATATTTCCACCAATTTGGATCATGCATGCCAGTTATTTTATGAAATCTATAATGTGTTATCATATTTCATCGATTCTAAGACACATTTTTTCTTCCATGTTTACATCTGTAAAAATGGGGTGCGTCTTAGAATCGATGGAGCCTTGCAATCGTGGGATTTCTCCCGCATTTTGCAGAAGGCACTAGGGCTCTTCATGCCCTCCCTGTGACTCACCCTTGCAGGTCCCGAGGGGCCCCACAAGGCTGGTCAGAAGTCCCTCCTCCCCATTTAACTTGATCGCTTCTGCCTCAGCCTGGGAGGCTTTCAGTACTGGGAAGGAGGCCGCGATCTCGGGAGATCTCACGAGGTCACGGCCTCCTTCCCAGTACTGAAGCCTTCCCAGGCCGAAACAGCAGCGATCAAGGTAAGTGGGGAGGGGGAGGGGGGACTTGCGGGGCCCTAGCCCTAACCCTCTCCCCTCCCCACTCACCTTGATCGCTGCTGCCTTGGCCTGGGAGTGTAATTATTTAGATGGACTATTTTTCTCTTCTCTGGTTTTAGGAAGAACGTGCTATTTTAATGCAATTGTATACAAGCTGTTTTGTAGCTGTATTCTAAATTCCTGAGGTCATATAAATGCTTACTGTCAATTGGTACAATCAAGGTTCTACTGAGGTGGACAGCTAATCAGTATGGCTTAGTGTCTCATTAGTATATTTTCATTATATACAACAAATTATGTACAACAAATTGTCACTCCGTGAAGAGGCTGGAATCATGTTTAAATATTGCAGTAACAAGATACAATTCTCTTAATACAGTTTTTTAAAATACTCTGTTGAAGTCAAGGTAGCCCGATATTCACAAACCAGCTGCCATTTCCATGTGAAGGCTGTGTTAAGTGAAAGTGAATTACAAGTAAATTAAGTTCACCCTTTACAATTGTCAAATTAACAAAGACCTGCAAGAAGACATATGTAAGACACCTCCTTAAAATTCATTACTATTCACTTCTCCCAGAATGTGCTGAAAGCAAACAAAGAAAAGAAGAAAAAACACTTGAAAGCTCTTCTAAAGTATATACCTAGAGGATGTGTGGATTTTTTTGCAGTGTTTCAAATTTGCAGCCTCAAATTATACAGTTTTATAAGTGATTTATAGATCAGAGAAACATCTTAGTGCTTCAAATTTTTGTTAGTTTAGAATTGTTTTCCTTTGTTCACTGAGTTTTTACACTGAATCCACATGGCATAATTACTAACCCTTTATATTAAAGTGTGTTCTGTGTTGCTTGAATAAAGCTAGGGTGACGTGTGTGTGTGTGTTTCATTTAAAATGCAACTGAAGCGCTGTCCAGTATTGTGCTATTGTGCCTTTAATTAAAAGCTTCTTTCTTATGACTTCTGTCCTTGTAATTGCTTGCAAAACAATGGACATATTATTGAATTGTGCCTTAATCAGGAAGTTGCAGTTTCATGTAGCAAAGGGGGTTTAATTACTACTTTCCCCTCATTATTTGTTTCCTTTTAATTTTGAAATAGTATTATTTTCCAATAAAAAAGAGGAAAATCATGAAAGGATTCCACAAATTAAAGGATCCTTCTATGGGGAACAGGTATTGACTAAGGAGCAAGCTATCAAATGCTGTGGCCCTACTAAAGAGGAAGTACAGGTAAAAGCTGTAATGAAAGAGTTTCTAATTAAAGTTGCAGAGGACTTCTGCTGAATGCGACTTGTGGATACATATTATAGACAAATCCTTGGGGATGGGCACTGCTATGCTAATATATACTAACACTATATACTAACACTATAATATGTCCCTTGTGGAATCACTGTTTTAATTCTGTGTTTTCAGCTGAATATTAGGAGACAGTTCCTGTGGAAATAAACTAAATCATCAAAAGGTGAAATTGTGTAGGTTGGCATAAATAGTATCTGTGAAATATCACTTTTATTTTTAATTTGTTTAACAGTACATTTTAACAACTTTTAAAAACTGTGCCTATCACTAAACAATCAGAAGGTGCAGTTTATGCATTCTATTTGCAAATAGAATTTCCACATGGGAGATTCATGTGAAGCAGCTGTCTTGTAATGTATCTGTATTGGTGTGGTAGTTTCCACCATGAAAGTGCAACTTTTTTGAGGAGGAGAGTTGTGATTGCTTGATTGAAATTGGCTGAACCACACTGGAAGCAACTCATATGTGAAACATTGCTCTATTGATTCCATTTGTTTGGTCAACTATATCACTTTTGTAAAGTGTAAATCCACTCTCAAATATATATTTTTGAATAGTTTCCAATGCCTGATGAAGCATAATGTTGAGAGGGCAAATAGCGAAATACTGGGAAAAGGTATTGTAAAATACTTTCACCCCAGAATTGATGCTATGATACTCCTAGCCCTGCAGCTCTTCCCACACCCGCAAAATCTGCTATGGAGGTTTGGGGGACTCTTCAGAGCAGATTGAGGGGTGCAGGGTGGAGAGTAAGGGGACATCCCATATGGCAAGCAGAAGTCCACACACATGAAACTGGATGTCACCTTAAGTGTTTAGCATCTGACATATAGGTATATTTTTAGCTGAGAACAAGAAAATGGGATTATGGGTATTTTATTTTGTTCATTTAACTAAAGATGTTTTCAACACATGTTATTAAAGTTTGAAAATGAGAAAATATAAGAATATAGTTTGCATTATAATCTGAGCTACATACTTCCTATTCAAGTAGATCAAGCCTGAAGCATTACAACAGCAAAGGTAAACTGGTCACCTTATTCTACTGGCCTTTGAAAAGAGCTGAGAAATAAACTATCAAGGCTTCCCTGCAAGCAGTTCTTTTCCCTTTTGTATCTCTTCATGTACCCCTGGGAGAACATTTTATTTAATGAAACTCTCTTAGAAAAAATTTGCCTATTTCCTTCTTCTATTCAATCATTGTTCTTCAGATTGGGTATATTAAAGATGAAAGGGACAATTGTTATGTGTATGTGCAAATCACAGTGATCCCAGTTAACATTTTTTCTTTGATATGATCAATTAATTCACATTGTGTTTCTATCTGCTCTCTCTCTCTCCTCTTTTGAAGTCCATAGGGATTATTGCACATAGAACAGTTACAGGATTGAAACAACCAATGCAAGTAAAGATAGCACATGGCCAGACTGTATATTTGTTATTTTGTTTTTTAAATCTTGCATACAGTTTGTCCAGGTCAAACATGAGTTACAAATTCAAGTCTATAATCTCCGTGGTTATTTCTGGTGTCTCTGATATGCCAGGAATAGTAAGAGAGGCTTTTTCATATATTAGGGCTCTGTAATATTAGCAATGGAAAATGAATTCTGACTTCTTTTTAAGGAAAGAGTGACAGTACATAGATATCTAATTTTCTCATAAAGGAAAAAGAATTACATTTGCATGTATCAAAGCTGCCTTTTCCAAGGCATGGGAAAGCGTATATTTTTACTGCTAGTGATTCTAAGTGAGGGGTCCATTTCAGTTTATATTCCTGTAGCTCCAGGAATGTCATTTTACTGCTGCAGTGGACTTCTGTTCCTCCCACCACTGCAGCCCAAGATCTTAACTGTTCCCATCTGGGGAATGAAGAAAGGAAGGTGCTGTGCATGCTAGTCCAGATATAGCACATGCATCGGAGCCCACATCTGGATCTCAGTCCTCAAAGGAACTATCAGCCAGAGGCCATGCCAGACAGCCTCTTCAAAGGCACTTTGATGTCTCCCTTTGTGTGGAGCTTTAAGGGGGGAAGGTTTATCTGGTTTTTAATTTCTTGTCATTTTACTTGCCTGTAAACTAGTTTGAATTGTATTATTTCCCATAGTATTTTTTTCACATTTGGAGTTTGGAGAGATAGATGGAAGAGGAAAGCTATGATGCTATGAGTTAAAAGTGGGTGCAGAGTTTTTCTTGGGTAAACAACTTGTATTGAGTGGGAAGGTTAGCAGTGATATCACTGGATGTCCAGACCTAGGAAGTTTTAGGAACATTTGTAGCTTAATTTTAAATGGTTGTTCCTTGTGAAAAGAGCAACTGAACAGTGATGTGTGTAGTTTCATTCTAAAAGAATGAAGGAGTTCAGTAGAGTGGAATGCTTTTAATTACTGGCTTTGAGAGGGGAGGAATTTTAATTTAATACTTATGCAGACACCATGTCAGAGCAGGGTGTTTAAAAAGCCCCTATTTATTTATTTATTTATTTATCCAGAACATTTTTGGATCACCCCTCCACTCAGAGTGCTCAAGCAGAAGTACGATAAAAATACAAAAGCCTAAAACAGATTTTTAAACTGTGTATTAAATATTTAAAAAATGAGAGTGATACTAGCTATAAAAACTTAGTGGTACTGTAGTGCAATTATGTGCCTCTATGCATATATGTTGGGCAGAACTCTGCATATTCACAAGTTGTTGGACAACCTTAGCCTGACCATTATTCAGGCTTATCTTAGGCCTACCCTTTTCCTCCTCAGGCAATTTGAATTCCTTCCATCCTCCCCAAGCAGCTCCTACGGAGAAATGAGATGGGTGGCTCTGGAATAGTTGACCTACACAGATCCACTTGTCCACACATAAGCCCACAGATAAACTCTCTCCTTAAGTAGACAGTGCCCACGAAAGATTATACCCAAATAAACATGTTCATTTTTAAGATGCCACAAGGCTCTTCATTGTTTTGCTGCAACAGAATTAACATGGCCTCTGGAAATGGTCCTACCTTAAGGCATCTTATTGATATAATGTTAAGGGCAGACTACTTTAAATATTGGATTAGTTTTAGGCTGGTTTGTGTTATTTGAGTTTGTTCATTGTTTTTATTGGCTTGATTTGCGCAGCATTTTTTACAGGAAATGTATACATTAAAAAGTACTGGGAACAATTGGAAAAGATAAATGTGTTTAAAAATCATAAACACACATATTAAAGCATTCGAAATCTCTCAAGCAGACTATATAAATATGACAATCATATCCTGCCTGGTATATATTTGTATACCATTAAAAATTGCAGTTCGTGTCTGGTACAAGCTAGAAACTGGAATAAATAATGAATACTTATACTTTAGCATTCAAAGGTTTAAAACAACATATTTAATACTAAAACTGTTTTCTCTAAGACACTACTTTGGCATATAAAAAGTTTTCTTTGTATGATATTCAGCTCTAATTTTTTTAAAATGTGAAGATTTGAAATCCATGCTAAAAGCACATCATTCATTCTATTCTGATATAAAGCTAAAAATGCACACACATACACTATAAATGTTAACTGATTAGATAATTGATATGTGGCTTTCTTTACAAGCTTGTCAAATGCTGTGTGTTTAATATTTTTAATTTTATTCTTTTGCAACTATCTCAGGACTTCCTTGGAAACAAGAAGCAGCCTTTCAACTGATCCACTCAGGTATAGTAAAATATGCTGCATATTTATGAAACACTGAAGTAGAGGGGTTAACCTCAATACAGCAACACAAATGTTGTACAACAGTGGAAATTATCCTCAATGTTACCATACCAAAAAACCTTTGGAATGGTATTTTTCCATAGTAAGATCAAAGCATCAGAGAGAGAGAGAGAGAGAGAGAGAGAGAGAAAGATAGAGGAGGAGGAGGAGGAGGAGGAGGAGGAGGAGGAGGAGGAGGAGGAGAATCATAGAACAGTAGAGTTGGAGAAGAAGAAGAAGAAGAAGAAGAAGAAGAAGAAGAAGAAGAAGAAGAAGAAGAAGAGAATCGTAGAGTTGGAAGGGGCCTATAAGGCCATCGAGTCCAACCCCCTGCTCAATGCAGGAATCCACCTTAAAGCATCCCTGACAGATGGTTGTCCAACTGCCTCTTGAATGCCTCTAATGTGGGAGAGCCCACCATCTCCCTAGGTAATTGGTTCCATTGTCGTATTGCTCTAACAGGAAGTTTTTTCCTGATTTCCAGCCGGAATCTGTTTTCCTGTAACTTGAGCCCATTATTCCATGTCCTGCACTCTGGGATGATCAAGAAAAGATTCTGGCCCTCCTCTATGTGACAACCTTTCAAGTATTTGAAGAGTGCTATCATGTCTCCCCTCAATATTCTCTTCTCCAGGCTAAACATGCCTAGTTCTTTCAATCTCTCCTCATAGGGCTTTGTTTCCAGACCCCTAATCACCCTTGTTGCTCTCCCCTGAACACGCTCCAGCTTGTCTGCATCCTTCTTGAAGTGTGGTGCCCAGAACTGGATGTAATACTCAAGATGAGGCCTAACCAGTGCCAAATAGAGGGGAAGAAGAAGAACCAGAACCACCTTTCATACAAAACATACAATACTTCTAAAGCATATTTACCCTGTTTGAGGTGTGGGAGAGTTAAAATACTTGAACAACAATTAATTTGTATGAAAACAATTCAATAGGTGTTATAAAACAAGAATGCCCATAACCATTTTTCTTGGATATGTCTACAGATTGCAAGAGTGTGAGATCATGAGTCTAGCTGCCAGTGCCATATACAAACATTTTATACATAGATATAGATCACTTCATCTTCCAGGCTATACATTCCTCCTAAATATGGATGATTAACTGGTGGCCTGTGACCAGAACTCAGCCTGTAGAAGACCACCAACTAGCCTTAGGCAGGGTGTTCCCACTTCCATTTTAAATCATGGGTTTTGTGAAAAGGCAGCGATTTAACTTTCTAGCTGTCCCGATTGTTAATGCTTGCATGGTTGATTCTACCTATTTCTTCTTCTTCTCCCATCCAAGATTAATCTTTTGCACAGCTGGGAAGCAGTTGGTGGAAAACGTATGCCACTTTCATCATCAAAATCTCTGCTGCCAGCTGTTAGTTTGAAGTGGTGGTAATAGCAGGAGAAATAGCAGGAATTTGTCGCTCCTTTTTAGTGAGATGGCTGAGGAATGTTAACCTGGTGATCTGGTGTTCTAGCCTCCTGCCCAAACTATCTGCTTACCAGAGCTCCTTAGAGTACAGATTGACAATTTGTAAATTTCTCTGTATTGAATGACATAAGATGGAGACATGTTGCAGAAGTAATCGAAGACGCAGTGCACCAAAATTACTTGTAGCAGCAATTTGCATGAATGCCGTGGCTCAATATTTACCCATCACACTTATACTAAGCACTATGGTGAAGCAGCAGCTGTATGCAGAATGTCTATCCCAGGTTAAATATTACTGCCATGATGCAGCTGAATCTCAAAACTGCATTGTGCAATTTACAAAAGTATGAACCATTCTGTGCCCATCAGCCTATGAGAATGAATTGTAGGAGACACAAAATATCACATCAGTTTACTAGATTGAAATAACATTTGCTACAATGGTGACTACTTCCCTTTGAATGTATCATACTGGAGCACATGATGCCATAAATTAAAATAGTAAGCAGCAGTTGGGGAAAACATGACACATAATTTCTGAGTGACTATACAGTCTGGAAAAGGTTGTCCAACCAAGCCTCAAAGATCTGGATGCAACTAGTGATAGATGAATTTCAGTTGTTGGTTGTATGGTAATGTTAATTTAGTCCTGATCCAAAACCTGAGTGAGGGGGAACTTTCACAAACGTTTTGCTCTCTGCAAAGTTTGGTCCCTTACAGTGATTTTTTGCACAACTTGGCCAAAAGCTGAAGAATATTCATAAGGTGGTAGGTGGTGGAGGGAAAAGAGGAACACATCCCTATATCCAGGAGCATATTGGGGAAACTATAGCTATGAACAGAGACAAAATATTGCATGGACTAGGAAGGTAACATTTGCATCCTGAAGTGACAGGTTTCATAATGAAAATTTAATTTTATAAAACTTTGTGCAGCTGGTAAGAAAAACAGAGCTTTGAATGGATTTCACTGAATTTCAACAATTCATTTATCAATACACATCCTTTTTCTGTCAATATAAGTCTGCCATTTGCCTATCTATCCTATATGTAGAAATCAGTGATTAATTGTAAGCAGTAGATTGGACAAGAAATGTGACACAGAAATAATATACTACTTGTGTGTTGTACATATATATATTGCTGTATCTGATGAAGGGACTCTCTAGCCCATGACCATTCATGCTATAATCAATTTAGTCCTCAAGTGCCACACAATCCTGTTTGTTGTTTTGCTACAGCAAACTGGCAAAACTGCTGAAAGTGGTTTGAGTGGTGGTGCAATAAATTTGGGTTTAATTGTAGTTGGATATGTGCATGGTGATGCACAAGTCACCAAATGCTGAATCCAGCACAGAAATGTTCAATATCCATTTACATTAACAATTTAGTGGTGAGTATTTATCCTTGAAGTGAAAAAAAATAGCTCGACAGGTATAAGGTGTTATATTTTGCAATAGGTGTGATAAATCCAAGAAGGACACAGTAGAAGGTAATGCTGTGCCAAATCTAGTATGAATGAGCCCTTGACTGCAGGCACTAAATTACTAATTTGCAAACTCAAAACCTTATAGAAAATTATCCTAAAAGTTATTTTGTCTTATATACATAATTGTTAGCTATTAAAATAAAGATTATTTAATACATATGTATATACTTATATCTGGAGAAACAAATGAACACAGTAACACATTTTGCATGACACAACATCCCATCACAGGGTTAATTTACCTTCGAGGAGCTGAAGTGCATATAATAGTCTGTTGTAGGGTTATGTTGTAGGGTTGTTTAACCCTCAAATAACCCCCATTGATCAGGTTGACATGGCATGACAAGCCATGGCATCCCTTGGTTGGAGCTTTCATATTCATAATGGTGGCTGGCACATGCCACAGCTCCTCATGGGTAAATTAACACACAATGGGCTGTCATTGTGTCATGTGAACCAGGTCAATGTGATGGATTCAGACTTGTCCCTCCATAAATTGAAGGGTTCCTGTCTTCAATGTGGGAACTGGGATCCAGTAGAAGCTTCCCACTGGAGGAAAGGGGCTGGATGGTGATTTTTTCTGATTCTTCCTTCAGCTCTTAGTGCTTCTGTTACATTAGCGTGTGTGTGTGTGTGTGTGTGTGTGTATTTGAGATGAAGTAGAATGCTGCAATTTATATTGGAAAAATCAATTGCAACATACAGTGTATTCCAACAGAGTTCCTTGTGTGATAAACAATCCCTTTAGCTTTAGTTCCTCAAAATAGATGGTAGCAGGGGAGACAAATTTGCTTGGACAATCTTAGAAGAGGGTGTCTGTGCAGCCATTGTCATTAAAAAAATCCATCATGCATTGACCCATGAAATTTGATATATTGCTGGTTTTCGTCCATAGGATGTACTTGTTGAACTAAATAGCTTTCCTTCAGCAAAACTGTACTTGTCTCTGTACTCTACCTCTTAAAGTCCTTTTGTAGATTTATCCTGAATGTGGACTATTATAGTATAGGTTATACGTCAGGTTATCTCCCTTATCCTTGGGCTGTTCTTGATGTGCCTGTTCTTCATCCATCCATATGGAAGACTTGAATGAGCAGAAAATAAAACTGAGGCTGGGAATTGATTCTAGGATATGTTCACATTGATAATAGCCATTATTTTTGTGAAACTGCTTCCCAAGTTGCTATTAAATATTTGTAATTATTAATGATGTACCCAATTAAGAGGTATAGTGCCGAAGTAAATGGATAATTGCAGAAGGAGTCAATTAACACAAGTTGATTTTTTTATTTTTTTTGGATGTTGTGCACGTGTTCAGCAAATCTGTGAATATTTCACTGTATTCAGAATGTTACAGTTATATCCTGAAAAATAGTTAATTCCAATCTAGAAATGTTGGAACTGGTTCAGCACAACAGGATTAAACTAATCCATCTAGATTCAGTTATACTGACTGCAAAATGGAAAAACAATATACTGCATTTCTACACATGTTTGTGTAGTGATGTTAACAGAATTAGGGGAAGAGAAAGGCAAGAGTTAACACTTTTTAAGTCACAGAAAACCTGCATTATATACTGCTCAAAACTGTTTGAAATCCATGAAAGATGAAAGCCATTTTTGCATGTCCAGGCAGTTGTAACCTTTCTAAATGCATTTCTTTAGATTTCTTAAGATGTTAATTGTGATAGCCTTGGTTTTTGTAAGATGCATATGGAGTTCTATAGAACTTGATGTAGCTAGCAGCGCAAACACAGATGGTTATGTTTCTTCCGAAATTGTTTTCCTGGATTTGTAGTGTCCGTAGTGCTTTAGAGTTCCTATCCCAGTGGGATGGTGCCAGACTTTCCCTCCCTGCTAGAAGAGATAGGGAGGGCATTTTCACTGAGTTCCCCAGTACCAGCCCTCCCCACTGTCCCCACTGATCTCTGGAGCATCTTTTCAGGGGCATAGGGGACTGCGGGGGGGTGGGGGAAGGAATGAATGAAAATAGCCATCTCTCACCCCCTTCCTCCATTGGGAACATCTCATGGGTGGAGTTCCACTCACAGGCAGTCTGGATTTAACCTATAGAAGAAGCTAAGCATATAACTGTTCTACCTTTACTAGCGGAACCCTCATTCATTGACCGGGTTTGGACAACATACTGTGGTTTGTCATTAATTATTTAACCCATGATGAGCCATAGCGCCCACAAGCACCAGATTGCATGTTGTGTGAACCCAGCAAGCATGGGTCAAACAACCCTCACATAATTCTAAAACATCCATGGGTTATGTGAGGGTTGTTTCTGGAAGAAATACCAGAGCTCTAAAAAGCGCCATTCTGCCGCACCCGGCCAAAGGCCTCAGTGCGGGGAGGCTTTTGCGGGCGGGAGGGGGAAGAGAGGAGATGTGCTCGCTCCCGATTGGTGAGCAGGCAGAAGGGCGCCATCGGTCGGGAAGGGCTGGAGGGCTATAAAGGCAGGAGCCACCCTTCCCGGCCTTCTCTTTCTCTGCGCGGCTCCTATTGAAAGGAACCGCGCGACCGGGTTGCCGGGGTTTTCTGGCAGCAAAAGGAGGAGGAGCAGGGACTATCTGGTCTTCGGGCCATAGGTTTGGAGCGTGTTTCTCCGGTTGGGAGGGGGCTGCTCCTGGGGCCTATCTGGACGCGACCCTTGCGGGGCTAGGAAGGGGCGGCGCGGCACTACTTAAGGAGGCGGCGCGGCTCCAACTTGGGCCGGCAGGCAGGCGTGCAGGTGCCAGGCCCCCAGGCGGGCAGGGGCGGTTAGACGTGCGGCCTAACGCATTGCAGGGAGGAGGTGAAGGCAGCACGAGCAGGCGGCCAGCTCTGAGCTGCGTGGGAGGAGGCGGCGGCAGCACAGGCTGGCGTGCAAATGACAGGCGGCCGCACGATAAAACCCTGAGTGGGTAGCGGCGGCCATTTTAGGAGCAGTGGAGAGCTTCCCGGACAACCTGTGGGCGATTGGCGAAGGGAAGTCGAACGCGCCATGTGGCAATCGGTAGCACCAAGTACTGAAGCGGCCTACTTGAGAGCAGGTAGAGAATTTGCAGATTTCAGGGAGGAGTCTTTGACCTGGCCCATCCCAGTAGAGCATATCCTTCAGTTTTGTGTAGCTTTACACAGTAAGGGCCTTTTAGCTCGAACAATAACTGGTAAGCTGGCAGCATTGGCATTTTTGGCTAAGGTAAGAGGGGAGAGGGATAACACCATGGATCCCAGAGTTAAGTGTGTTTTACAGGGCTGGAATAGGGCATTCCCATGCCCCCCGGACTCCCGGCGTCCAGTTTCTCCGGAAATTCTGTTGAAGTTAACCGAGCAGTGGAAGCGGTTGTGTTTTTCACCCTATGAGGCCATTTTATTTCAGGCAACAGCCGTCATTGCCTTCTTTGGGGCTTTCAGGGTTTCGGAACTGTTAACATCTTCCAGGCACGACCACTCGGACTGTGCGCTTCAGTTTCGGGACGTGCAGTTTAATGAACAGGGCATAGTTGTAACCCTTAGGAGGTCTAAAACGGATCAGAGGGGTAAGGGGGCGGCTATTCAATTGAATAAAGCGCCGATGGAGGCATTATGCCCTATTCAGGCTCTGAGGCAATTCATTTCCCTTCGGGGGGAGCATCCAGGGATATTTTTCTGTCATCAGGTTGGGGCTCCACTCACTAAGTTTCAATTTTGGGCAGTGGCAAAGAAAGCCTTACATGCCCTAGGACTGCCAGCATCAGCCTTCGGTTTCCATTCCTTCCGCATTGGAGCAGCATCAACCGCAGCAGCGGTGGGGTTTTCACCTTCAAAGATACGTGCAGTTGGGAGATGGCGGTCAGCGGCATACAAGTCTTATGTACGCAAACTTGCTATGTGAGGGTCTGTCCTGGCTGGGTTTTGAAATTGTATGTGTTTTCTATAGATCGCTGGAGAGGCCATGCCCCAGTCCGCGTGATCATCTGCGGCCACAGCTATGTCTTCTGGGCGGGCAGGCGAGCCGCCAACTCCGGTTTTGGATCCCAGCTGGGTTTGAGTGGTATGGCAGACGAGGTATGAGGTGGGAACGCCTCCTGCCCACGTTGGGTCACCAGCAGGTGACAGGCTTTTCACCCCAGGTGCTGCTAATACACCTGGGTGGCAATGATCTGGGGATGTTGAAGGGCAAGGCCCTGATACTCCAAGCGGTGGCCGATTTTCATCACATAAGGCAGCTTTGGCCTGGCATTTCGATTGTGTGGTCATGTGTTATACCCAGGTTTGATTGGCGAATGGGTAATGACCAGAAGGCTTTGGAAAAAGCCGGCAAAAAAGTGAACACTGAGATATTTCGTGATCTGTGCAAACATGACGATTTCAGCATCCAGCATCCAGATATTACGCTTGCCAGGAGGGAGCTGTATAGGCCAGATGGGGTACATCTGTCTGATCAGGGCAATAATTTGTTTTTGCAGGATCTGCAGAGGGGCTTATGAGAAGTGTTGCTAGCTAGATGGGGCGTGAGCGACTAAGCAAGTGGCTTGACGCTCCCAGTGGCGGATAGGAAGGGGCATCCAGAGAGGCAGGGAAAAACGGTGAGCATTCACAGGCACTGTTATGGTGACTGGTAATTCCTGAGGCTCCCAGCTTTGAGCCCCGTGGCCTGGCTTGGGAGATAAGGGTTACTGGTGGGACCAACCGTTCTCACCTACCCAGAGCCATGCGGCATGGGGGGAGGCGACACAGGAAGGTCCCCCTTCCCGTAAGGGACAGCACGTGGTGAGGCGGAGTTGTTCCGCCTTCACACGGGCTAGAATGGCTCGCCCAAAATGGGAGAACAGAGGCCTGTGGACAGGCCTATAAGGGATGCCCCTCACCCCCTTTGCAGATCCTTTTCAATAAATGTGGCCCTTGTTTAATCCCACTTTTCGTGTCTCGTCTCTTTATTTACTTCCTCCGTCCGCAAGTTCAGAAGAAATAAAACAGTAATATTACAATTGAAATTTGCGCTATATATCTTTGCACTTCTAATTCTTTAGTACAGTTGAACATACATATCAGAGGATACTTATTCCCCTTAGTATATCCAAAGGGCCTAAAGAATACTTCATCGGATAGAACTAGAAATAATTTGTTCCTATGGTAGTTGTTGCAGAAAATTTGGAAAATCTTTAAACTACAAGAAAGATACCACAACAATGAAATTAAGGGAAATAAATTTTGGGCAAGCTGTACCTGGTTGCCCAAATTTGGGCAAGCTTTTATTATTTGATTTGTTGTTGTCCATATACTTTAATTAAAAGATGTCATATTTCACCTTTTAGATGAAAGACAGTAAAGTCGAATTCAACAACTGTCGAAGATTGAGTTGCAAGCTGCGTCCTAAATGCTCTTTATTATGCTCTGCTTATCAGAAATCTCCCTCATCTTGCCATTTATGGAGGTTAAATAGAGCTTCTTCTTGAATTTAATGTGTTACAGAAATGCCCATCTACATTCAAAAAGTTTTTGGGAGGAAGTAAGGGTAAAAATGTCCTTCTTGTATTTTCCCCATAGTGGTATTCATTGACCGGGTTCAGACAAGATGTTGCAGCTCAGAGATTGTCATGTTGTGCGAACCTCTCATAACCCACACTTGCTGGAATTGCACAACACAACAACTGCTAAACAATTTTTGCTTATTCAAAATGGCGGCTGCATGAGCCTCACATGTACTGCATGTTACAAGAGTAACAATGGTAGTGTTTTCTTGAAAAAATCTATAGCAATACATTGATCTGGTTCAGATAACACAACAGCCATCATGGAGTTATTTTCCCTGGGAGCGCCGCAGCACATGCTGTCCATCAATATGAATATGCAAGC
Source organism: Anniella stebbinsi (assembly GCA_029215795.1). Taxonomy (NCBI): domain Eukaryota; kingdom Metazoa; phylum Chordata; class Lepidosauria; order Squamata; family Anniellidae; genus Anniella; species Anniella stebbinsi. The sequence goes on along the minus strand of JARDYH010000005.1, from coordinate 117,676,137 downwards.
ACCAGTCAGGGGTTGCCATCACTTGTCATATTGTCTGAACCCAGGCAGCAGGGTTTATATGAGGTTTAAACAACTCTTGCATAAGCCACAGTCTGTGTTAGGGTTGTATGAGGGTTGTTTAATTCTAAAATAATCCCCACCAGCCAGGTTCACATGACATGATAAGCCATGGCAAATCCCTGTTGGGGCTTGCATATTCATAATGGTGGCCAGTACGTACCACAGCTCCTTATGGGTAAATTAACCCATGATGAGCTGTCATGTCATGTGAACTAGCCCATTGTGAAAGATTTAAGCAAAAAGCCCATCATCAGTTAACTTAAAATCATCATATACTTGGGACAAGAATATTAACTTAACTAGATCTGACTCTGCATTTTAGGTAAACGATTTATAAAGATATTTTACCTGTCCGCATTATTACTTTTCAATAACATTTTATTAGCATCTAGGCCAGAGTAAGCCAACTCTAAGCTTATGCTGCATTTGATTCATGGAGTAGACTCTCACTAGCAGTGTATTTTATTGAAGCCTTGCTTCTGCATCACTGATTGCTAAGGCAACCATTCTTTAAGAGGAGGTGTACTATGTTTTTTTTTCAGCCTAGTCAACATAATGGCCTCTTAGAGTACTCTACTTTCCTTTGCTATCTGCCACCAAATTCCATAAATGAATATACAACAGCTGAATGCAACTTACTGAGCATCACAATGCGGAAGCTGCACCATGTCCAAAAGTTACTATGCTAGTTAAGCCTGTGAATTCGAAGACAAAGAAAGTAGCGGGGGAATGCCTTTTCAAAGAATCATCTTTATATTCAGGCTGAGCGTGAGGTGAAACTTAATGCATTTTACTTGTTTGTTTTCCAAGGGAAAAAGGGGGAAAGATGAAGAGCATGTATGTTGAGATTGTTGAGCCTTTCATTCACAAAAGTGCCCATTAGCATTTTCTTTAAACACAGTATAATCAGTATTAGAAGCTGTCAAAGTGTTTGGATGACTAGTTTTGTTTTGTTTTTCACCACTAAGCACTTGCATTTAAAACAGAGTAGCAAACTTCTTTTTTCCTTGCCCAAAAAACAGAAAGAGTAGGGCCTATTCGAAGTTCCATTTGGGACTTTCTCCAGCACTTGGCGGGGTGAAATCTCCTGCAGAAGTTGGGAGGGGAGGGAAGAATGTTCAGGTGGGGGGGGGAATACATTACACTACTTACATTTACAAGTTGAACCCATGGGAGAAACTATCTTTTTTCCCTCTCTCTCTCTCTCTCCAATGCTCCAGGCTATGATGCTGTGTCATCATGTGGTGTCTTTCCAGGAACCTTTCCGGCCCCATCTGCATAGTGTGTAGTAGAAGCTGTACTTCGTAGCCAATTGGAACAAGATTTATATGTAGAAAATTGAGAGGAAAAAGAACATAGATTGCACTAGTTCAGAGGAACAAACATGGATCTCATTATATTTTAGCTTTGGAACATATGTACGTTCTCCATCCACAATTCATAATACCAATCATAACATTCAAATATGAAACATTTTAATAATTATTGTGTTCTAGTTTTCTGGATAGAGACTTCTAGTAGCTGAGGTAGGTAATATAACAACTTTATTTCTCACAAAACAATGCCCAGAGCCTCCTACATGCTCTCCTGCTTTCCAAGTCAGCCACATCCAGCAATCAGCTCTCCAAGGGGCTGGTCTCCTGAGTCATAGCGGGTTTTTTAAAAAAAGGTACACACATTAGATGTGTGTGTGAGAGAGAAAGAGAGACCCTCTCCTTTTCCCTCGCCACTTAACTAAGAAATGTATCATGTGTTTGAATAGGGAGGGGGGAAAAGTTGGTGGGAAGCAAATCCCACCAACCCCCCAACCCCCCGCCAAGGACCCTGTTGCCCAAGGATCCCTGGCAGTGGGTCAATTTCCTCCCCCTAGCCATTTTTTCAGAGTACACCTTCCCCAACTCCCACTCTGTCTCCATACAAGTGAATGGAGAGATTGCTCAATTCATTTGTAAAGGGGGGGGGGGGGAGACTTGGCCCTGATCTCATGGGTGCAGTAGCACCCATGGGTACTGTATTAAGGACCCCTGACCTAGTTTATGTCCCATCATTTAAACTGCAGGCATAGTCACCACTCCAGCACCTCCAAAGTGGAGGCAAATACTCAAGATGGAACTAGATACAGATTGAGCTGCATCTGTCATCTTTTATTAAGCCTTCCCCAAACTTCAGCAATGTGCAGTTGAATGAAACTTGCATTATACTGAAGACATACATGGGAGAAAAGTTCACCTTACTAGGAACATGTTACTTGCCCTTGTTTCCAACACTAGCAGTCACTTTGGAAGCTGCAGAACATTGCTTTGTGTTGTTCGTCGCCACCATAATTATATTTTCTTTTGATTTTGTTTTGTTTCTTTGATTTGGATTATAATGCAGTTTGTGGGTGGACTTTTTACTCTTGCTGTTCAAAACTCCTGTGACTCATTTTTGCCAGTTCCATGGATATATAGATATCTCTGTGCTGTAAGGAGGTGCTTCTGAATTGTTTCAGGTGTCCCCAAAAACGCAGTTATATATGCCATGATAGTTTAATCTTCATTTTGGTTATGCTCAGACCTAAATTGCTCTGAAATCTCCAGGGGTTTTGGTGAAAAATATTCCTGTATCAGAGTTACTATTTTAGGAAAGTTTTTGATGTATGCATTCTTTCATTATAGCAAACTGTGAAGAAGCCAGTGGGCTGGTCAGCTTGATCACCATGGCTTGTTTAAGCCACAGCACAAGTTAGACATGATTTGAATAAATATCGCCTGGGTACAGCTTGTCATGTCATCTGAATCTAGGAGGCATGGCTTGTTGGAGGATTCTCCAATCCTCAAATTATTCAACAACAACCTATGCCACCTAGGTTCAGACAACATGGCAAACCACACCCAGTGTTGATTATTCAAATTATGCCCAGCATGCACCTGGCACCTAGTTTGTTTAAGCCACAGTGGTCATGTGAACCAGGTCACTATATCATACTGTCCTCCAGTAGTTCAGCAATTTAGTCACTTTCTTTTCATCTGTGATATCATAGAGAGCAAAGGTCTCTCAATATTACGTGAGCCGATTTATCAAGTGAGCCCATACAATCTTTCTGGCCCTCTATTGTTTGATCTTCATGAGGGTCTGACCACCGCACACATTCCCAAAGCTGTTCTGAACTCTGCACTACCAGATGTGTGTAGCTCAGGCCTAGGCTTAATATTGAAAACGTAGGCCTACAACATTCCATTATCTCAGCATCTTGTTTTTAGCAGTTCTTTGTTACTTCATAATATTCAGGTGCACAGAGGAGCACCATCTCTGTGTTGTTGGACAAGATTATCAATTTAAAAATTAAAATATTTTTACACTAACATTATTTTAAAATCCTGTTCTGTTTGGTACTTTTCAAGAAAAACCTGTAGTATAAGAATTTTGTGTTTTGCTACCTGTGTGGTAGTAGTGTAATAAGTAAAGTAAATGTTTATTTTAATAATTGTGATTGATTTGTAGGCACCATTTTAAAGGTAAAACGCTATCACGGTGGCATATAAGTATAACGAAGTATAGTTGTGATCTTGAATAAAAATGACGCAGCACTCAAAGATCTCTTGACAAAGTATTTTTTCTTGGTAATGGAAAGAGTCACCTGTTACAGAGTGTTTTAACCATGATTCACCTCCTTCAGACATAGTTATTCATTGAATAATTTCATTCTAACCAATAGGAATATGAGCAAAGGACATTACTAAACATTAATTTTTAGAAAATGCAGAATTGCACTCTGTAGCCTCTCTCTTAAAAGATAAAGAGACCCAAATGGCCTGAGGTTTCAAAGGGTGGTAAATGAAAGCTGCTTTTACCATGCCTGTTTCACCCTAAGGATTTAAATAGAAAATGCTTCTTATTTTAAAGTTCCTTTTTCTCAAAGCATCTCCTTGCTAATTGCTTCTGTGTTCCCCTTAGAATAAAAATGGTTTGTATTTCCACTGTAACTAAATGAGGACTAGCTGCTGTTTTGCACTGCTGCTAATTAGCCTAGCCCCAAATTCATCCTTCACTGATGAGATTGCTAAGAGTGTCTGTGCATTGCTTGTTACAGATGTATTATATCCCTGTAAACCAATGAAAAACTATCACAGGGCTTCCATTTTAGATTCTATCAATGTGTTCCTGCTGCTATAGCAACCAGAATCAACCCATCTCGGGGAGGCTTTATCTTGCTGGCTTTTATAGCTGGGAGCGTGTCCCACTGTGCACCATGTGGTTCAGATGATTAGTTTTTCTTCACAGAGACCTAACTGGCAAAGTGTGTTGGGATTAAGATAAGCGTAATTTATTTTGTGAGTGGGGAGAGTCCACACTTATGCTTGTCACTTCCCACCTCCCTTCCACTCCCAGTCATAAGGAAACCAACATTTTTCATAGGTGCTGGCAGACAATGGAACAGATGTGATTCACACCAGAGGAGCTGGCTTAAAAAAAAAGTTGCATTCAGTCTAGTTACAGAACTGAGGAGTTTCCATATGATGCACTCTTAAATCTGATGGGATCATAGAGCTTTTGTACTCAGCTGCCTGGGATATTTGCTTGTATTTTCCTGAGAATTGTGAACTTTTAGGGAGGTTTCCTAAGGGGATCCTCAAGAATCCAGACTGGAATATATACGAATTATTTATCATACAGCTTTTGGAATGTCCTGAAAATAGCAATATTTTTGTTCTTGTGTGTCTTCTTGTGTAACAACCACTGGTGATGTGGAAGAACTCTGGGAAAATCAGCTGAAATCAAGAGAAACTAGCACAGTAAATGAATTTGTAGCCTTTGTGCTTGTCTCTTTGTATTAAAGTAGTGCACTGTAGCTATGCAGGTGCAGTACCATGTGGATAAAGAGCTTGCATACATTCGTAGCAACAAGAAAATACAGTGCTGTCTGCTTAGAAAAAGGGAGGGGTATTGTAATTGCATATAATACTATTTGGTCTTTTTTCTCCTGTAAAAAGTGGGATATTCTCTTATTAAAGATTGCAAACAAGGTTCTACTTGCTGCAGTTGAACTCTTTTAAAATGCTGAAGTTAAAGGCCTTCTGCTTGGATTATTGGCAGTTTCTGTGTCTCCAGCCTCTTCATGGTTTCTATAAAAGGTAAGGAAATATTAAATCTAAAATGCTTTTCAAAACTGAATGGCTGCAAGCTGCTGAATTCATTCGCTGTAAAGCACATTTGCATGGAGAGGAAAGGGGTGTGGTGGGGACATTAATGCAATCTTATTACAAAGGTTGTAAATCTGTTTGTTCCTTCCAATGCTGTTTCCATGCCTGAATATTCAGGTGATGCTGTACTTTTGATACAGTTTGATTGAAATCAAATAAAATTGGCTAAATAATCATTAGTTGCTTTCATTCACCCTGAGTTTTCTCACCCCCAGGCAGAATACTTGTTAATGCTACGTTTTATCCAACATAAATGGTGTTTGGGTATTATTTGGGATGTCATGTGTATTCATGTAATACAGATTAATGTTGCTACTAGGAAAAAGTTTTAATAGAACAGTTTGTTTCATATGGTAAGAAATCAGTTGCACACCACATCTGCTCTGACAGAAAGCTGAAATGATGAATGGTGAGGATTGGTTGAAAGTAATGGGACTGGGTGTTCGATGCATTGTTCTTGCCAAAGTAATGAAACAACAAAATAAGCAATTTAATTTGATATGTATGCTACACTATCCGGATGTTTTTTATTTCATCTGCAGAAGTCTTACCATTCAGAATAGCTTCTTAATGGATAAAACATGTAATTCAATATTCATGACAACATTCAATGGCTGTATTATATTGCCATAAAATCTTGCAATCCATTAAAAGCACTGTATTTTTTATCTTACAGAAAGTGCTTATAGGAGGAGTGCTAATTACAGTTTTATTTATTGTATAGGGATTGCAGGGTTGCAAAGGAAACTCTTCCAGTCATGTTTAAGGAATCATTCTCTTCTTAATCATGAGCTCTATGTAGACAAATATAGTTGTGACACCTATGACAAAAAAAGTGTAAAAGAAGCATTTGAACTGCTTTTAGAAGTTAAGTTTCCAAGCCTTGCTATACAGTACTGCAGAGGATTTGACATCACTTTTTAATTAGGATATGAAGTTCATTCTTGTATTTACTGTTTCAGATAGATATATTCCTGCATGCAATTTGATTTACTTTAAAAGTAATTTAATTATATGATTGCATTTTTCATTCCTGGCTAGCTACTCTAATTAGCATAATCTCATATTAAATAATTTCTGTATTTTCTGCACATAAATATTTTCTTATTTTTATTTGGAGCTTAATCTGCAAATGAAAAAAGAATGATAGCATTAAACTCTTCCAATTTTGAAATGGGATACATGGGGAAACACAGTATTTAAGTCTTTTTGTTACTTACACAAAAAGTTGTGTGAAAAATGGATGGCAGAGAATGTATAATGAATTTAAAAATACATTACCCAGTTTCTAGATACTTCCAGTTCTTCATTATTGTTTTGTTTTGTTTTTAAAAAACCTTGATCTAAATGTTGTTGGAAAAGTGCCTGAATGCCAACACTATAAGTGTAGGTGTATTGAGAAAGATTTGGGGGTGGGGGAAGGCTGTGTGTGAGAGAGAAAAGGGCAGGAGGGGGTGCAAGTGTGTGCTGTGATACATGATCTGAAATGGAGATCTGATTACTTGGCTTACATGGTATGTTTGGTGTGCAGATGTTTGACAGCAACTCGGTGACTTTTGCTATCATTTCCTAGTAAAGGTGTGTAAAGGGAGAAAAGACTTGGCTGAAAAAAATATGATCTACAGTGGTCAGCAAGGTAAACTGAATTTACAAGCTGTTAGAAATAACAGAAGACAATCAAGATGCTATTATGACACTGTAGCCAGTATCATACATCCACATCTTAAACTAGTGTAAGAGAACTTGGTAGGAAAAGGCATAAAGATATATGCCTTTTCCTCTAGGTATTTTAGTGAATTATTTTAGTGAATTAATCTCCTTTGGCTTCCAGGCCAAAAACAAACAAAACCCATACAAAATCTATTTTACTTGCAGAATAACTTAGGACTTTCTTGGGAAATGAAAGCACAAAATGGTCTTCAGTTAAGCATAGGCATTGTCGTTCGAGGAGCAGTGAAAATTTGTCTAAATTGTAAAGTGCAGCTTCATGATTTTTCTGTGCACACTTCAGAGCCACTCTTTACACAATAATTCCTTACAACAACTTCAGTGGGCCTGTTTACACAATCATTTATCCTTGGATAACCTCTAATTTATTAATACAGTCAAAGAGGGAGACAAAGATTGGAACACGTTAGATGACTGGTGAGACCAGAGATGCCTTGCTGAGGCGTCTCCCTTATCAACCCAGGACAGGTTGTCATGTCCACATATATTGAAAATAATAAAAATATATGCAGAGTTCTTACTTCACCTTTGATTGTAACAGCATTTTGCTGTTTAATGCCTCTGTCAGGAGCTCATGAATTTCATCTGTAATTTCTGCTGTTTCTCAAAATGCAAAGTGGCTGAACCTGGTGGTCACAGAGTGCTGTTTGCATAATCAAACCAGTTCCATAAGTTAAAATAACTGAAACCAAAACAACAACAACGCCATGGTAATTAATGATGGGTGAGATTGGTTTAACAGGATTAAGTTGAGCTATTGCTTTAAAAAAAAAACACTTGGAAAAAGCACAGCTTTATCCAAGCCAGTCCAACGCAGGTCAGACCCTATTACATTCCTGACTGGAGATGCAACAGAGTTCTTTGTGGGAGGGAGGGAGCCTCATGGAGAAAGAGGAGGAAGGGGAGGGTGTCTCTCTTACATAGCCCTCAACCCCTCCCCTTCCAGTGGCACCAGAATTCCCGCTTTCCAATCAGAAGCGGGCACATCTCCTCTCTTCCCCTCCCCGGCCACAAAAGCCTCCCCGCCCCCAGGCCATTGGCCGGGTGCGGATGAATAGCACTTGTGGATGGAGGAAGTAAATGAAGAGACGAGACACATGAAATGGATTTAAACAAGGGCCACATTTATTGAAAGATCTGCAAAGGGAGTCCTAAGGGGCATCCAGTATAGGCCTATCCACAGGCCCCTCTTTTCTCTGTTTCGGGCAAGCCATTCTAGCCCGTGAGTAGGTGCAATAACTCCACCTCTCCACGTGCTGCCCCTTTCGGGGAGGGAGACCTTCCTGTGTCGTCTCCCCCCAGGCCGCATGGCTCTGGGTAGGTGAGAAGGGTTGGTCTCAAAGGTAACCCTTATCTCCCAAGCCAGGCCACGGGGCTCAAAGCTGGGAGCCTCAGGAATTACCAGTCACCAGAACAGTGCCTGTGAATGCTCACCAATTATCCATACCTCTCTGGATGCCCCTTCCTATCTGCCACTGGGAGCATCAAGCCACTTGCTTAGTCACTCACGCCCCATCTAGAGACTATTGCTTCCCGTAGGCCCCTCTGCAGATCATGCAAAAATAAATCATTTCCTTGGTCCGACAAATGGACCCCATCTTGCCTATACAGCTCTCTCCGGAAAAGTGATAGTCTTTTTACGGGCTTTCTAAAAGCCCAATGAACACTATCCATGTGCCCATCAAACTTGGGTAGGATGCAAGACCAAATCATCAATATGCTAGGCCACCGCTGCCTGATCAACTGAAAGTTGGCAATTGCTTGGAGAATGAGGGCCTTGCCCTTCCATAATCTTAGATCAGTACCTCCCAGGTGTATAAGCAGCACCTGGGGCGCAACACAAGCCCCTTGTTGTTGAAACAATGTGGGCAATCGCTTGGAGAATGAGGGCCTCGCCCTTCCATAATTCGAGATTAGTACCTCCGAGGTGTATAAGCAGCACCTGGGGTGCAACGCAAGCCACCTGTTGTTGAAACAATGTGGGCAGGAGGCGCTCCCACCGCATTTTGCATCTGCTCAACCACATAATGTTGGCATGTCGACTCATCTCCAGCTGGGATCGAATACTAAAATCTCCATGTTCTGACAGATCCTTGAAGATGTCAATGTTAACTTTCTTATGGGCTTTCTCCATAGGCCTATGATCGCTGCCCTCCTGCCAATTGACTATGGGCAAGACACATGATCTTATAATCAGAACGCCAGACCAAAGCTGCCGAATTGTATGGAAATCAGCGATCACAATTTCTTGGGCCGCTGCCCTCTTTCCAGCTCACTCTGGGAATCTGGCAAGACTAAGTACTTGCCTCGTTGCGAGTACATGCAGCAGTTCATGCCTTCTTTAGAATCGAGCATGACTTCATTGCCATTCTGGGGCGCTGCCCAAATGGGTACCTGCTCTCTTGCCAGCTCACTCTGGTAATCTGGCAATACCATGTACTCCCCATCCCTGGCCAAGTCTGGAAGTATCTTGAAAAACTGCAAAGACTGTAACTCCCTGGCTTCTCTTTCAGCCTTTCACATCGTTCCACACGTCGTGTAGGACTACCCTTATGGGGTGGGCAATAAAAAATGCCCCGGTGGGACCATGCAGACTGCTGGCTCACACATTGCCTGCCGTAACTGTCCCGCCACTGTACTGTGGCATGACAGCTAATTCGCATCTGTGAATCAAAGACTCATGTGAAGGTTGTGCTTCTTCAGCGATCTGTGAAGACGAACTATTCAAACTTTCAAGGTTGGGTGGGCATATGCAGTAATAGTTTCGTAATACCTTCTGCAAACAGCTTGCACTCTGTTCTGTGCAAAGCCAGACATTGTGGCCATAGGCCAGCCCTGCCAGGCAAACTTTAAATTGCCCGATGGTGTTTAGTTACACCCCCTTTGCCAGCATAAGGGGGGGCATCCAAATGTCCTACTAAGGACAGAAAGATTCCAGTACTGTTTCACCGGATAAGATTTAGCGCCCAGAGGCAATTCACACTCATGAGGCCTTGCCTCGTTGGCCAGTCTTAATTACTGAAGCATAATAAAGACTGCATCCTTGGGCAACACAACTTCTTGAACCAAAGAAGGCAAAAGCACTCCAATGCACACAGAAATGGTGAGAAGGCTGTGACATAGCACAAGGAAAGTTTGTGCAGACAATTGCGTTGGGGTGGGGGTGGCTGCCTGACATCAAATTGCTGGAGATTCAGGGCTGCCGCCCAGCTAGATATCATCAATCTGGAGTTCCACTGAATCATGTACACTCTTATTTTAAGATGAAAGTCTCAGGCTGCCAGGGATAACTTGGGCAGAAAAGCCTCACTCAAGACCACCTCCTAACAGACACCTTCAGTTCTAAGCCAGAGCTGCCCACTTACCAGGATCCTTCTGGTAAAAGCCTCTGCAGTGGGACTGCAGTTGATGATGTACTCACTGCTCCTGGATAAGGATCCGGGCTGCCATCTTATTGTAGGTAGATTGGCAAATTGTCTCATATGAGACGGTATTATCTAGCACCCACTAGCCCTTGATCAAAAAGGCCAGGGCAGCATCTTACTAGGCATAGTTCCAGCTGAAAGGCTACATTTGAGACACACTAAAAAACTACAAAAGGTCAATGGGAATATGCCAGTACTGCATTAACTATCTGTCCATCTGAAGGCAAGGGATCCCTGCATGTCTAAGATTATGGGCCCCGATGTTGGTGGCAAAATATTGTATCCTGGTTTCCAACGCAGGTCAGACCCTATTACATTCCTGACTGGAGATGCAACAGAGTTCTTTCTCTACTAACTTATCCCCAACTATTTACTGTCATACAATAATCCTTGGGAAAACTACATGTTCCCAGGTCTCCTTACACCTTATGCACTGTATACCACTATGCTAGGTGCCAGAAGGGGGAGAGACCTCTTTTTCTTCTTTCCGTCCCCCCTCCCACACCAAGACCATCCCATGTGCTATTTCTGCCAGGGCAGCAACATTAGCAAGTAAGTGGATGGGAATGAAGTTTGGAGGATCATGTGTGGTTTATGTGATTAGAGGGTGGGAGGAAAATAAAATTATCCTGAATAAATTAAATCCCAAGATGGAGAATAATTTGGGGTTTGTAATGCTACAAACACTCTAGTTTTATATTTCCAAGCCCAGAAATATGTCTTTTGTAGCACTTCTGTAGTGCTATCCATTCCAAGACAGTAAGCAGGAGGTTTGGCAAAATTAAAAAAATAAAAATCTGGAATTCCTTACACTAATTATTTCAGAATAACAAACTTTGGTTAGCAACCTTAAATTAGCTTCTGAATCTTGACCATGTAAGTAGGTTCTTCCCTTTTCTATAAGTGGTGACAAAGCTAGTTTAGATCATTATCATAGCCCTTCGCTATATTTTAATTGTCTAGATAACAATCTTTGATTGTAGCCCAAATGAACAAATCCCTTCTTTTCTCTCTCTCCCCCCACCATGGTATTAGGTTCATATGTCAATGACTGGGATCGCACGATACCGCATAACCTATTGCCTGTTCTAGGGTGTTATGAGGATTGTTTAATACTCATATAACCTCACTGGCCAGGTTGGCTGGCCAAGTTTACATGACATGACAATCCACGGTTGGGGGTTGAATATTCAGGATGACAACCACGGATGCCATGACTTGGTGTGGCTTAAATAAGTGACAATGAGTCAAAGCATGTCATGCACACACAAAAAATCAATAAATTGTAGAACCAGATGATATTGCTATAGGTTAGGTGAAGAATGACTAGGCCAAGTGCTTCTTTACTTTAGTCACTTCTATAATGTGCATTCAGCAGCTGGCCTGTAATAGTCCAAGTGAGAAATGTTGCTATTCTCACTTCATTAAAAATAAAGCAAAAGGTGAGGGAAAAACTGTTCTCACCAATGACAAACACAGATTTTTAAACTTTCTTTTAAGGTCAGTGCCTGCAGTAAGCACAGAAATGTTGCTGTAAACAACCTTCCCATAGCAAACAATACCTATTTCCAGCTCTGACATAGAATTACTTATCTTGGAGATTGCTGCCATCATATTAAGAGAGTACACACCCTAACCAGCAGATGTCAGGAATATGGTAGAGGTTTGTGGAGACTTGTAACATGATAGCAACTATCCCTGTGGCAAGCATTCTGCACATGATGGCCTGGAAAGGATCAATAACAGCGTGGAGGCAGTTTTCTGCAGCCTGTCCATGGTGAATGCAAAGTGTGCTCTGACCTTAAGACTTCCCGAGATCAAACTATGCTTCATTGCATTTATTGTATATGTAATGGACTGTGTAAAAATGATTGAACCAAATGAGTAATGCAATTGAAACAGAGGCTTGATTCAGATGATTGTTCAAGGCTTCATAAACCATAGCTTATGAAGGTGGGACCAAGTGTCAGGACCAAGCGCTCTTCCCTCCCACTTCGTGCTGGCCTGGACACAGATTCTGGCTTGTACTAAATCAGAATGCCCCGTTATGTCAAACTGGGGGACTCTGGGTTATTGTCAGGTAACAATCCAGGAAAATAACCCAGGATTATATTCTCTCCTCACACTCCTTACCTAATTCCTGACATACATTGATGGATTCATGTTGCACAGAACCTTAAGCTCTATACTACTTTCCTGTTTACCTTCATATTGTTTACACTGTATTTGCACAATGGAGACCACTAAGGAGTCATTAGCCTTAATTAAGATGCAGTTTGAAAGGAAGGCACAGATGTTATTGATCATGTGTGTCATTATTATAATCTGTTTTCACTTTTGTTCAGACCTCTATTTTGTATCGGTGGTGGGTAAATGGTGTTATGAGATTAACCAGCTTTAACTAGGGCACACTACTCTAAGACAAAGATAGTCGTGTCCTGCATTGCAAATTTTAAGGATTTTCTGAACACTCAGTGATTTCAGAAGTTACAATTTTCATGACCAAAAGGACATGTCTCAGGTTACATCATAAAAGGGAGCTTGCACATGCAAGGAGATGCATATGGTTTTGAACCTCTATTTTGGACATGATTGAATAAGGTACTTGCAACATGTTCTATGTTAAACATAAATGCATCAGATTCAGCAAAGCGTTGTAACTGTAAGATTTGAAAATGAATCATAAGCACTCTTTTTGTTAAAGTTTTAAGAGGACTGCACCATATGCTTAGAACTTCCATTTGGAGGTTAAAGACAGCATGGCTAAATATTAAGGAAATTTTGCTTTTTCATAGCTTGCATGAAACAAAAAGTTATTGATCTGAGATATGAATGTACAGTCAGCTGAGAAGAAATACTCATACATAAAGGGGGATTTTAGTTGTATGCAGCAAAAGAGTTAACTCTATTTTAACTAATATATTTATTTATAGTCCTTGAGATAGAAACCAACTTCCTCCTTTTTTTGCAGACTGATCCTATGCATATTTACTTGGAAGTAAATGCCATTGAGTTTGGTGGGAATTACTTCTCACTCAAGTAAATGTGCTCAGAATTGTATCCTGAGAGATTAATGTCCACTAGCTCACTGTCTATATTGCCTCATAAATAAGTTACTCTCCTAGGGGTCGCTGTATATCATGAGAGAGATAATGGCAGTATGCTGTAAATCAAAAGGGTAGAAGAACTGAGAGGAGGCCTGTTCCGAACGTGTATGTAGAGTTCACTATTGTAGTTGCTGGGAACAAATGGTTTGCTTTCACTTGACAGTGACTTCATCCAGAGCAAGCCTGTGAGTCATAGTGCCTGCAGTACAGCTCTCCAAGGAAGTCAGTGTTGGATAAATTTGCTGCAACTGCAGAGTAGCTGAGAACATATATCCTCCCTTCCCTCCTCTCTAGCATAAACTATTTCACTCCAGATGATTTTTACAACATGTGCTGTACCTTTTGCGGGGAATCTGCTTCATAATAAAATGATGGGAGATAGCCAACCGAAACAAACTTCCAAATCGCATGCATAGAGCGAATGCATAAATAATGTAAAAGCTTTCAGCATTTTTCCATGCAAAACAGTTAGTGCAGTAGTCCTTGCCTTTTGTCACCCTGTACTTAGTTCTCAGGTTATTAAAATGGCAAAACACTGCTGCTTGTTCTATGATAAAATGCACATTGAATGCCTGCAGTCATAACTGGATGACAGGTCTGAAGTTAGAAATAACAGGTTCTTATTTTTGGATTTTCTAGAAAATTAGAAAATCTGCAAACTAATAATGAACAGAAGAACATCTCTCTGGATCAGACCAAGGAGACATCTAGTCCAGAATTCTGTTTTCGTCAGATGCCTCTGAGAGCTCGCAGGCAGGGCATAAGATTATTAGGGATGTTGCAAGCATTTGATCAGGGTGCTTGAAAAGGTAATCTCCTGCAATTGAATGCTCAAGAGCAGGATGAGCACAGCCCTGCTCACAAGCTGCTGCCTAGACAGGAGGTAGGCAGTCCCAGTCCCTGGAAAAATGTATTTTCATACTGGAGATTGTGCTTGGACTACAAATCCTGGCATATCTGATGGGAAAATTATACTTGTGCACACCATTTTTACAAAGCAGAACCTGAGGATCTTCAGTTCTGGATATAATGTAACTATTTAGCACAAATGTACTGTCTATATTAGCTGTTTCACAGATTATGTAACTGGCCAGGCTTTTCTTTTCTTGCATTGGTGATGAATGCATTTAGCTGATGTGTAGGCCCTTAAGACATTAAGTAGTTTATTGGGCATATAGACACATACACTGAACCATACTGGAAACACTTAGTTCTTTCTAATGGTACTCCAAAACTGAGAATCCAAGAGGACAGGGGCAAATACAACAATACGTGTTCAGATAAATGCATTCTGGCAGAATTTGCTAGGCAGCAACAACTGGGGATGTGGGACGGGGGTGGCAGCTTATTATTAATAACCACGCTATATATAAGAGAATATTAAAAGATTGTGCCAAACCTAAAATAAAGTGTAAGACTTACTTTTGTTACATTCTTCCATCAAAGTGGCATTATATTATTACTATGGGATATTTATATTGACGATTTGAGACTGGGTCCAGATCTTGTTCCATAAGTTTCCCAAGATGGCCTGAATTCATGTATGAAGGAAAATTATTTTACAATTAGGAAATACACATTTTTTTTGTCAGGGGGTTGCTTTGTTATGCCTGGTGGGAATGCGGGAGAGGGCCTTCGCGGTGGCTGCCCCGGGGCTCTGGAACTCCCTCCCCAGGGAAGCTAGACTGGCTCCCTCCTTGTTGTGCTTTCGGAGGCAGGCTAAAACTTTTCTATTTCAGCAGGCCTTTGGGGAGTAGTTCAGACCTTTGTGGATGTACTGCTTATAGTTTGGATTTTTTTAATTATGTGTATTTAAAATGTTTTAAAATGTTTTAAATATTTTAAAATTGTACAATGTTTAATTATATTTTAAATTTTTGTATATCTCTATTTGTTTTAACTGTACATGTTTTAATTTGTAAGCCACCTTGGGTCCCAGTATTGGGGAAAAGGCGGGATAATAATAATAATAATAATAATAATAATAATGCTAGAAAGGCAAATTGTTTTCCAAGCCCCAAGAAAGAACCTAAGTAGCCAGAAATATTCTATCAACTGTTTGTAAGGATCATATCAATTGGAATACTTACCTGCATAATAAACTAGGCTTAACCAGGGTTTAAATGTTAGAGCTAGAAAAGTGAGAGATCGATTAACACTTTAAAAAATCATCCCAACGGCTAGCTGTACAAAATATGTATTTCACACATCTCATTGTATAAGTTAATTGAACATTCTCTTGACACGTGCAAAAAACCTGCTCACCTGAAGGTGTTTCATCACCTTAATTTATACAAAATCTTTGAGTTCTGACTAAAAATCCCTCTCTGTTTACTACAGAGTGTATTTGCTGTGTTTAGACTCTTACAGGTTATTTCTCCTTCAAAGAAGAATTACCTAGTTTGCTTTGGAAGATAGGTCTGTGAGCCCTGCCCCAGTAGCTTTGTGAAGGCTCTTTTCTGACATATCCATAACCACCTCTTCAGATCAACTACATTATTCAAGTGATTAGCTGTAGGATATTATTGAGCTTGGGGTCAGCATGGTCTCACCAATAGCAATGAAATACTGGGCCTGTTCTGTCCCAACTAGACTTTGTGTTATTCGTTATACTGCCCCTAGTATCTACGTTTAGAGCTGCTTTAATTTACTATCGATAGATCTTCATCAACTGATCAGGCCTACTGTCTGCTATCATGTATTGTCTTAAGAAGAATGTCTGATGTTTGGGCCATTTGCCTTCCTCTGGATTGGTTCTCTGTTACCTTGAGTTACAATCAGAAAGACCTGCCCTTACATTCAGCCTATCTACACACGCAGGATAAAACACTTTGAAAAAGTTTTGAAAACTGTATATGGAGTGTGTCCTGGGCCCCAACAGTTCTCTTGTTGTGATCAGTTTAACATAAAAAAAAACAGTTTTGGCATTTGTCAAACTGTAGGGCTTTGTTTAACAGAAAACAAAACAAGGTTTAAAGCATGAAAGCATCCTTGTTCTGAAAGTGGTCTGAATTTGGTTCTTTGTTTCTCAGCACTGCAATATTACAAATACTTATCTTAGTCTCTTTCATCTATAAGAATCTGACTTTGTTTTCCGCCTCACTTTCCATGTAAGTTGTCCCATGAACTCAACATGAAGCAAGAAAAAAAGATTTATGTTCTAATAAAATTCCTGAATATTATAAGAATGCCTTGGCATACAACTGTACAACACAGACTTTACCCAGTCCTGCTTAAAGAATTTTCACTAATTCACAAATAGTCACACTAGTATAATTTATATTCGTTCCTGACACTGCCTGGTGATGGCCTTGACAAAATGGTCCATACAGCAAAAAAAAAAAAGTTATTGCTACATTATTGTGGAGGCATAGTAAGGAAAAAGTAATGCTTAACATGCATACAGTCATGATTAAAAAAAAATAATGCCATGCTATCAGTAATTTTTACTGTGTGAAGGTGTAGCCACATAAAATCAACCAAGTATCATGGAAGGTATGCATAAAGAACAGCTTTTTCTTCTTTCATTGAAGCATTTCCATTTTGGCTGCATAAGTGTAACTGTGTCCTAGATGACTGATAAAATATTATGTATAATTGGAAGTTTAGATAGGCATTTCTACACTGTGTGTTCATGTCCAGCATTGGAAAATGACTCATTACTTTTTTTGGCATTCAGATGTTTATTACACTAGGCATCTTTTTAAAATCCAACTGTTGGGTGTTTATACAGTTTCCACGGTATGATTTAAATGTGTCTTTGTAAGCATTTGCAATTCTAACACACAATATTTTGGAGCCTATAGACAGATCTTTTTAAAACCAGGGAAGGCTACCTACCCTGTATTTTCTTAACTTGATAATCTGAAACAGTGACAAGTTATTGTCAAAATAACGCTGAATAATCTTTCTTAGTTAGTGAATAATCTAAATTGTGACTAAGGCAGTAATTTGAGACCTCAGATGGGAAAATTGGCTTCCCTCTGCGATTTGCACAGTTTAAGCCAGAGGCTGGAGGAATCATTTTAAGACCATGAATCGGAGCCTGGCTGCCTCCTGAAACTTGGCTAACTTTTGCTCTGCATTTGCTAAATGTACTACTTGACCGGGTTCTGTGTAATCAGTGTGATTTTTGCAACACTGCTGGTGTGGTCATGAAGGGAGATGGCAGCGCAATGTGGAATCTGATGTGGAAATACTGTATTTCAGTCAGGACAATCAGGTACAATTTCAAACTTGTATTGTTGCACTGTATGGGCTCAGGCTAACACATTGTCTTTGACTATGTTCCATTGTGATGTCTCCTCACAACTATATTGCAAATATTGACTTGTAAAATATGTTGTCTTTTTCCCCAATTGGGGTTGATCTCAAAATGCATTTTTATTCTAAAAAGTGTTGCTACTTTTAATATTAAAGACTATAATAGATCTTTATTAGCATTTCATCATTTGTTTATTTTGCTTCTCTGAATCACAGAGGTGACAAATGAATTTATAGGACAGCAGGTAAAATGGCAAAAGGAATTGCTGAATACAAATGTGTATTTCTGTTGTATTGTCAGTCTTACCTATATATTCCATATGTTAAAATGGCCATCTGTTTCAGAACCATGGCAGACTGGGGCTGATGTTCAACAAGCTGGTCATTTTCTTTGGGCAATTTGTATTTGGTATGCTGAATGTTTTTCCAAGCTCTGATACCATAGGTTCCAGTGAAGCTTATTTGGGGAAGGGCACCATTGAGCAAGTTAATTGTGTGTACTTGCAGTGACTTAGAGAGTTACTTCCTTTTTCCTTTCATGCTAAGACTTCTTTATGTAGCAGGGCTGCATGTTTTGAATAGGGTGTTTTGTGCACAAATCTCCCTCAAGGAAATGCATAATCTAAATAATTACTGTATTTCAAACTATGTAATTATTCACTGTGCCAAAGACTCAGTCTAGTCTGGATTTCTGCATGAACTTTCACAGCCAGTTAAAAATAAAAGGGCTTAGCGTTTGCCTTAGAGACTTTACTTCCTTGAATCTTAGACTAAAATGAAGCAGAGGATCCCAAGGGGTCCATATGACAAAGGGATACTAATTCTAGAAAGTGGGATTGATCACTTGAGCATTAACCCAACATACAAAGCATTGTTTGGGGTCAGGATGAGGGGCACTAGTGAAGTGACATCCTGATGCTAACTTAATTTATATGGAAGTAATTTCTATCCTATGAGGAGTATTCACTCTGATTTTAAGGACATTAGAAAGTAAGCCCAAAAAGGACATTAGAAAGAAAGCACAAAAAGTAGACATGTCAATAATATACAAAAAACAAGTGTGTCATATGCCTCCCCTCCCCCTCCCCCCCAAAACCTGAGCATTTGGAGCATGTCAGATTGTTGTTTGGTATTCGCTTATTGACAAATATCTACTTATATTCTTTGCTAAAGAAAATGTTATTTTGAGTGTGTGGATTGACCTTAACTTTAATGCTTTTAAGAATGCCTTATTGTTAATTGTCCCAAGATGTGCATTCCAAAATAAAAAAAATATTAGGCTTTTGAATGTTTGGAAGTGAGGCTCTAGTTTGAAGTGTTAGCTGCAAATCGCACGACTTTCTGGGAGCCAGTTCTAAAGTTAGCTTTTGCTTATGTGATTAGAATGATAGTCGGCTGGTTCACAGATTCAAACCATCGTGGCTTATTTATGCTATGGTAAGCTGCAGTGTGTACCAGTGGTATGTAGATTGTTTAACCCTTGCATAACCCACAGTTCCCAAGTTTGCACAACAAAACAAGTTGCAGCTGTGGCTTGAATATTCAAAAATCGCCCAGTGCATGCCAGCATATGCTGCAACTCACTGTGATTTAAATATACCACAGTTGTGCAAACTGGGTCAGCATCTCAACTGGCTGCTCACCAGTCAGATATGTCAACTCACATCTGAAGTTTTCAGCATACACATAAATCAGTTCACATGATCAAAATAACCCACTATGGCTTATTTAAATCACATTAAGCTGTGGTGTGTGCTGGGCATGATTTGAATATTCACCATCTGACTGCAGCTTGTCATGTCATGTGAACCTGGCCAGCAGGGATTTTGCAAGGGTTAAACAACCCTTACATAACCCTTGAATAGGCCATGGATTATGCGAGGGTTGTTTAACTCCCTCGCATAATCCACAGCATGTTGAGCCACAGCTGGGCTATGAATGTCCAAATTTTATTTAGGCCAAAGTGGGCTGTTTGATTGTGACAAGTGGCCCATACCCAGATCACAAGGAGTCAAACCCTTTCAACATTACAATTATTCCAGGTGAAGTCCCACAAGCAGACATTGTAATACTAAAAGTGTATTTGAGATAGCAAAGGAAAAAAGTAACTATATTGGCTTTATTAATAATCTCTCCTTCTGTCTTGTATGTATTTCCCATCAAAAACTTTAAAATTCATCTTTTAGTTAGATGTTCATGCAGCACATCCCTGTACCAGACACATCAGCTTACATGTTTTGCTGGAGCCCAAATGTTAGCTCATTTGTGATCTAAACAATTGGGAAAGAACACTTGTTAGTTTGTAACTAATGCATGGAGTTGTGTTTATCTTCTTTCTATATTATCATACTGCAGAGTTTCATATTGTCTAATGTCTACGGCTTGTTAGCCAAGCTATCAGTAATTTGGTGAAGCTAGAATGGAGATCATCTGAAATAAACAAGATTGGATAAGGTCTGAGAACTGTGATTGGATTCAGAATAGTGTTTTATTTCAATCAGAATATATTAACTTGCCTGAGGAAAAAAAACACAGGTCAGAAGAACCCATATAGGTGCTGTAACACAAGATAGGGGGATGAACTATGAAAATTCCCTCTGCAATACCACAAATAAAACACAGTTCATTAATACATGCACAGACCCAGGTTCAGACAACATGCCATGGGTGCCAGATTGCATTTGCAATCCCTGCTCGAGGGTTGTCATGTCGTGCGAACCTGACAAGTGTTTGTTAAGTGAGTGTTAAACAACCCCAGCATAAACCTAAAATGGACCATGGGTTATGTGAGGGTTGCTTTAACTCACACATACCACAGCCTCACTGAGGGCTGTTGTGTTGTGCAAACAGTGGGCTGTTGTGTTGGCTGAACAGCCCTACACTCTCTTTTCTCTATCAAATTTCTGTTTGTGCTGTTATAGCTGAGTGTGTATGTGTTTCTTTTGGTCATGATAGATCAGTCTGAGATCAACAATCACAGTATAAGAACAGAGAAATATGAATTAGCTAATAACTCTTGTCAACCACTATAATCTAAGGAGCACTAACCCTAAATCACCTAAGACTTTATAGGTGAAATCAGCGACTGGAAATGGCTCCAGAAACCAGCCAATAACCGGTGTAGTCAATTTAGTAGTGTGTCCAGGTCTGGATGTAAGGGGCCACATTCTGTACCAACCCACAGACATCATACTTCTTTTATCAAACAGGAGATTCTGTAAATTACAGGTATTACTACCTCTTCTCCTGACCATCAAAAATAATGAATTCATATCACCTCCAGTGTGTAGGGGATGATGATGATGATGATGATGATGATGATGTTGGGGATGATGATGATGATGATGATGATGATTTCTTACCCGCCTCTCCCTCCGGATCGAGGCGTGGAACAACATCAATGCAAAAAATTTAAAATACATAAACTAATTAAAAGCATATAAAATTAATACATCATTAAAATCAACAAAGTCTTAAAATTCGACTGGGGATGTTCATAGCTATGTGGGTGAAGATTCCCCTTCTTTTGTCAACTCCAGTGTTTTCTTCTAATAGGGCTGGATGGTTTTAGACAATCTAGGCAAAATATTAAAAAGATGTAGAGTCCTTTGCCCAGCCTTCATATCCTAGAGCTGCTTAGCCTGGCAGAGCATATATTCCGCCTTCCCTTGTTTATACTTCATTCTATTGATTCCTCCATCTATGCTGGTGTTTCCTTTATGCTTCTCATGGAGCCATCCAACCTTCATCTTTCCTTCACTTCCCATCTTTCCAACGATCAGGAGACTGTATGGTAGAATTGTATGGGGAAAGCCCCTTTTACCTTTCACCTACTATTGCAACAAAGTTCTTTACAAACACCCTTTACACCACACTAGAATAGCTAGTGATAATGTCTGCACAGCCTCATAGTATGTTTCCCTGGTGCTGAGATGTTGCATCTGTCTAACTGCTCTGTATGCCTCAATGCAAGATTGTTTGACTCTGTCCCAGGCCATAATGCAGGATGTTCGTTTAGGATGTATCCAAGGTCTTTTAAACACCAACACATTAGGCCTTCTTGTCTTCTACTGGCAGCCCTCCATGCTGCATTGGAAATTGCCTTTGAAATACCCCTAAGTTTAAAAAATGGCTCTCCATGTACTGGTGGGGATTTTAAAATGTGGATAAAATAATTGTTCTGGACACCAGCATGCACAAAAATAATGAATACTCTGTACAAATGATGACCATGACTATATAAATGTATTCATATATTAAAATATACTTCGTTAAAAATGGGTGCTGTTATAATGAAACAGAGATTTGCCATTCACTTCAGTAGGTGGATTGTGCAGCATGTCTGTTGTATATCCTTGCTGTTTCTGGCATTCCAGAGCTGTGAACCATTCAAGTACAAAAACAGAATAATATACACTATACCAGGGCAAAGATAAAATCAATTAGGTATTGAATTAGCAATGTATTTAATAGTGTGGCCTGAAGTAGCTTTTTTCCAAGTCTTGGCTTAGTGGTTAGAAAAGTAGACGGGAACTTACTTAGTCAGCAAATCCACAACCCACAGGGAATAAATTGCAGGGTTTACAAGAGAGTAATACATAGCTTTACGCTTGCGTCCTAAAGTTCCACTTGCAAGGAATGGAAGAAAAGAGTCGATGGTTTGCTTTCAGTGTTCCACACATCTGGAAAAAGTAAAACATTTGTTTCTTCAATATGTGAGTTGTCATGGTGTTTTTTCCCCTCCTCTACAAACTTTTTCCATCTCGTTCCAGTGATCTTTATATTAGTTATGCTGCACTTTTGGCAAAATGTTTTCTTCTGTAGACAAGCAGCAAGCTAGTGTGTTCCCTGTAGTAGTGTTTTAATATTTTATCTATTTTGTGGTTCTTGAGTTTATATTTATTGTTGTTCCTCACCTCGATCCAGAGGTAGAGGAAGGTTATAAATAAATAAATATATTATTATTATTATTATTATTATTATTATTATTATTATTATTGGAGTTGATTCATCTGAATGCAAGAAGTAGGCAAAACTTTATGATAAGCTTCATTTAAGAGGAGGAGGAGGAGGAGGAGGAGGAGGAGGAGGAGGAGGAGGAGGAGGAAAAGGTTCTAGCAACTAGGGTTAGAGAAACTGACCAATCCGCTCTGTGAAATTTTGGTAGATAGTGAAATGAAATCACCCCATAATGACTTCCTACAATTCATGCTGGCATGTGCAAAGAGTCCTACAATTGCAGACCTTTGTGTGTGTTCTCTCGCCCTCTGATGTAGCCAGGGCAAGGATCAATAAAAAAAAAACTGGCCGCATTTGCATGTCACACTAAGCCACCCTGTAAATAAGCTATATATAGTGTGGGTTGTTTGTGGAAGAACACATGGTGCACCCAACAGATGACTGAATTCACAAGGGCTTTTTTTTTTTGGTGGTTGTTGTTTTGGTCATTCTTTCATCATTCTTTCGCAAGTGCACTCCTGTGGCTCTCTGATATGTGTAGTCCTGACTGGTCAATTTTCTTGTAAGTTTTAGCTCTCAAAGGGAGCTGTGATTTGGAGTAAGTAACTTACATGGAAATTGACAAGGCAAGGCTCTAAATAAACTGTGTACAATTGCCAATGAAATGCATCAAAAAAGGGGAGGCAAGTAGTGCATCTAAAGGAGCACTTACTGCTGCAGATACTGTGGTTCCCTGGCAGTTCTAGAAAAAATTATGGAACAAAGAGGGAAGGAAGCACCAACAGGCTGGAGACAAAAGAAGAGCAAAGCTCTGGTGCTATGTAAAAATATATTTTTCTTTATTTCTTATGTCTTATCCTCTGTATGCTCGACGCGTTTCGGTGGTGAAACCTTCGTCAGGAGCTACACAGAAATCTGTAATGATTTTTATGTTTGTATTTTAATTTCTGTGTAGCTCCTGATGAAGGTTTCACCACCGAAACGCGTGGTGCACCCCCTCTCTTTTTGGTGCATTTCAATTGACATGTTGGCAATTGGTCTCTAGCAACTGTGTGCAAATTAGCCTAAATGCAATCTTGCCATGTAGTTTCCATGTATGTTGCCTACTCCCCTTCACTCCTTTCTTTGACAGCTGAAACATACAAGGAAATTGACCAGGCAAGACTACACATATCCGACCTCTGTAAGAGTGCACTTGCAAAAGACCAACACACACACACACACACACACAAATTATAAACATATTTGCACAATTTTCTGCAACTAGAATAGAAGGAGGAAAACCAGTGATGGTCACTCCAAAGTGCTGCCTGGGCATCAGTGGAGGGGCTGCCGCTGGTAGCAGCAAGGGCAAGATTGTGAAGAGTGGCGGGGGGGGGGTTGCTGCTCTTGCTGACCAGCTTGCTGGCCGATCCCTGCAACCCACAATGAAATTGCTCTCCTGGATGATATGACAACCCATTGAACAATGGGTTGTAAGAGTGGCTTTTTGCTGAAAAACAAGCCATCCTGCAGCAAGGAGTCTGGGTTTGGACAACATGACAACCCATTGAGGCTAGTTACTGACAATGGGCTGTTATGTCGTATGAATCTAGTCACTGGCTGAATTCAGACAACACGATAGTCAATGGTGAGGTAATAATAAATTTTACAGTTGTTCATCTTGGGGGGGGGTACTCCCCACACAACATGGTAATAAATAATCAACTGTGGTGTGGATTAGGATCAGCACTGAGTTGACTATGGCAGCATTCGGACTACACGATAGTCAATACAACTGACTTTTGTTCCCCACCCCACCCCCAGTTGCTTATTGTGTCGGCCGAATTCAGCCACTGTGTCCTTGCTTCAGCAGACAGCTTTCACATTGAGATGCTGAGTCTAAAAACATGCCAAGGATATCCCTGGGATATCTGTGGTTTCACCCCTTCGTTGCACTGGAAAGCCATCAGATCTAGTATGGCCCAGGGACATCTAGCATGGATCAGGGCTGTGCTAGGCCCCTATTGTATGAAGATCTCCAAGGTATGGAAGGGCAGGCAAAACAACCCCCCATGGTATTTGTCTATTTCCACAGTGGGCTCTCAAAATACAACATTGATCTAGGAACTACTTTGACCATTGCTTCACAGTCTCTACAGATGTACCTGACAATTCATACCACTTAAAACAACAACATACTACTTGCCACATGATGTGTTCATATGGGGAATAGGTGTACAACACTATAGTAGCACAATAAGTTATCTACTAGTCACCCTAACAGATTTACTCCATGTGTGAATTCTGTGTTTTTCCACCATTGCTGATCACCGCTTGAAAACTGGATTCTGCATGGGCTAAATTGTTTTCTGCAGCGGTGTCCATGGCTGTTGAGAAAGATGATGTTGTTTTTATCATCTTAGCTTCACATGCAGTTGTAGCAGAAAGTGATGCATTTTTCTTCGAGGTAAGCAGCCAGTGTCCACAAAATTATATGTCATAATAAATGTATTAGCCTTTAAGGTACACAAGACTCTGGCTGCATTCGGACAACATATTAGTCAATGGTGGGTTGAGTAGACAACTCACAGTTGCTTATTTTGTGGGTTCTCCCCACACAACATATTCCGACACAACTGTGGGTGGTTGGTGTTCAGTGGACTAATAGTCAACCTAGCATTTGACTGACACAGCCCCCACCCCTCTCCCCACCCTCCCTCCTCCCTCAGTCCTCCCAGTTCTATCCCAGCAGCCTCTGCAAGTTGCACCAGTTGTAGCAGAGTGGCAGAGTCGCTCTTGACTCCTACCTCTATGTGCTTGTGTTTTAACCCACTTACCACACGCCATTAACACACTCACCCCTCCACACAACACTTTAAACAACTGGCTTCGAGCTAAACAACTTGCAAGCCAGTTGTTCTCTCTGTTGCTTATTTGGTCGGAATAGCATACTGTCAGTAGTTTGTGAGTGGCGTGTTACCCTCCACACAACACAATAAGCAACACAACTGACGATTGTTTTCCCCTCCCCCTCTAGTTGCTTAATGTGTTGTCTGAATGCAGCCTCTTTGTTGTTCTTGTAAACTGGGTGATCGCATCCCTCCCAAAGTGGCTGACAGCCTCTGTTCAGGGTAAAGATTTCCAGGCAAAGAGAGGCTACTTTAGAGGCAGATAGAAGCATGTATCTTTGAATAGATTCAAGAAATTAATGCCGTTAGTTAATTCATCATCCCTGGACCGATGTAAAGATCTCTTGAAAATAAGTGTGTCTGTTATCCATTATGCTTCCTAATAAGAACACAGCTTAGTGAAACTAAAGCATTTTATGTCCCATTTACAGGGACAGCCCTCATTAGATGGGGTGAATCCCTCATCTCAGGTGACAGAATGGGAAGTGTGGCTAATCATTGTCATTTCCCCCAGCATGCTGAGAAGGCCTGCCACCACCTCGTCAGCCTTGCCTTTCTCTGCAGCAGGAGATCAGCCAGTGGGGTTCCCCAAAGCAATCTCCTGCCTGATCTCTTGTTCATATCTTGTGCCACCACTACCCATTAACAATTGAGTTAAGCATGTTTTAACTCCCATTTCAATAAATAATAACATAAGAGGAGCCATGCAAGTTCAGATCAAAGGCCTATCTGGTCCAGAATTATATTCACTTAGCAGCTAAGCAGCTGCTGATGGGAAGTCCACAAGTAAGACATGAATGCACTAGTACCCTATTACTGATGTTCCCTGGACATTGTATAAAGAGGCATCATTTTTAAAGTGCTTAACTATGGCAGAATCATGCCCAAACTGGATTCTAAGGAATACCAAAGTTCAGAGAAGATGGCCTTATGGTATGCATACACGTTTATGTTTACCTAAACTGGATTCATGCCTTTTATGTTTTTCTCAGATGAACAATTTAGTGTACACCACTAACCTTTGATTTCCAACTATGCTGAAGATCTGCAGTTTCATGGAACAGAGAACTGGCAGTATACAGTGAAACACAAGACGTCAGAAACCTAATCTAGTTTGGCTAGAGAAGTTAACAGAAAACAGTTCAATTATTTATGTAGACAACACCTTAGCAAAGGACTTCTTCATGCAGAAGCCCAAGTATTATTGGACTGGTAAAACTGTTTACTTGAGACAGTTATTTTTACGCTATTTGGTGTGTTAATGTTCACTCAGTCTGGTGTTTACAACATAGGATGTTTATATGATCTGAGCATTCTCTGTGCAGCAGCACTGGGAAACAGAGGTTCTGGCAGTCTTGAATGTATCACGTTTTTGCTATTTTTATTGCTTTGTAACTTCTTCAGTAATTCCAGAATACATCTGCCAGGACTCATGCCGATACAAGACTGTTACGTTTTTGAGCATTTACTGTATCAATTACGAGAAGTCATGATTACAAATGTTTGTTACTAATCTTCATGATAGTTCATAGTAAAGTTTCCATACACCTAAGTAGCTCTGGCTGAGTCAAGTATAGAGACCTTATGGAGATGAAATTGAACTGTTGTAAATGTAGATATTTAGAGATTCCGCCCCAACAGCATTCTTGAGGACACTGGGTTTTAAATAGCTGGTGAGTATGGATGTGTCTTATTTATGTTGTTTTTATATAGAAAGACAATAAATGTCTTATCTAAATGTAGATGACGGCATACAATATGCTTTTCAGAAATTGGCACACTAGCATGTTTTTAGTAGACAATTATAATCCAGTGTAACTTAATTTATATATTTATATAAAATAAAATGGTCTGTCGAGGCAACTTATGTTTTTAGTTTAACAGAATTGCAAACCTTGATTTTTACAAGGCATATGTTTTATGCTACTAAAAATCTTAAAGTTCAGTTCTATTACTGGAGGAAGAAAAAAGTCTGACAATTTGTGTTCATTTTTTTCAACAATATTTGGTACTATCGCATAATAACATTTTTAGCATCTCAGAATTGCTTCCCTTAAAAGTCTGTGTAGATTTAGAAGGTGTCAAGCTTACTATTATTTGATATGGTATTCTTTCTAGGAATGTTACCATTATTCTCTTTGAGAATTTGCATGCCATGAATGTGTGAATTAAATATCGGCTTTTGTAACTACAGTTTGATCCAACTCTTTAAAAATTCCTGCTTGTTCATGTGCTGTACTTTAAGTAGTTTGTTTTGTGCTGTTCTATTGTTGCAATGAGTACTATTTTAATACCATTACCAGTATCTTCATGATCTTAGCAAGCCATCTTTTTCATTTAAAGTAATAACATGTCTGTAAATATGCAGAAGAGACTGTTCTGACATGTTTGCTTCATCTCTCTGAGGAACTTAAGATGTAATCTAAGGAGCAAGACCTTTTGAGTGCAAAGGGACTTACTTTTGAGTAAACACATTTGGAATATTTCAGCAATGCTGTCTAATATTTCAGCAATGCTGTCTAATATTTTGCATTTGGAACATGCTGACCACTCCTAAAATTTGCTATAGCAGTGGGCCTGTTCAGACATTATGCTAAGTCATAATTAGGCAGCTAACCCTTTTGTGGCAAATGGTTAGTGAGAGTGTTTAAACCATGGTTATGTTGCCACCTTGATTAGGAATGGTTCACATAACACACTGTCATAGTTCACACACTATGCTAAGCCATAATGTTTAGCTCAAAATGCTTAACCATCATGGCTTAGCATGTCATCTGGTCTATAAGTAAATTCCTTAAAGTTAATAATATAATTAATATAATAGTTTTTTTCTGTAATTGTGTATAATGGCAATTTGCTAAGATACAATAAAGTGTGATTGTTTATATAATTCCAAAAAGTACATATTTTTAATATTGTTAGTATTTTGAGTGAAAAAGTTAAGTGTTTTATGTTTTTAAGACATAAAAACATCATAGTAATTGAAAGCCTAGGAGAACAAAAGGTTTTTTTCAGATACTAAACCAAAATGAGTAGGCACCTGGTGAGCCTTCTTGGAAAGAGAATTTGAGAAGTCAGGGGCCGTAACTAAGAAGGTCCTCTCCTTCCTTGCCTGCCCCACCTTGTCTCAGATGGTAAAGTTCTAGGGCAGATCAATGATATACTTACATGAACATATTGAAGTGGAAGTAGTCATTCTTTCAGGTACCTAGGAAACACTTTGACTGGGTTTGGATGCCACAATAACCAACAGTGGGTTAAATAGTCAATGGTGGGTTAGTCAGTGGTGGGTTAAAATGTCATCTGTCACGACTTTTTCACACCACTGTTGGTTATTTGGCCAAAATAACCAGCACAAATAACCAGTGCTGTGCAGAGTTGATTATTTGAACAACCATTGGTTATCGTGTCATGTGTCGGGCAGCATTGACTATTTCTTTAGACATAGTTGGTTATTTTCAGCAACTACAGAGTCCCCTGGCAAGAGCGACAAAAGCGGCGGTGGCGGCTGCTCTAGTCCAGCCGGCAGAACTCACAGTGGCTGATGGGATACCAGCAGGAGGACTGGGGGTGGAGAGGGGGGTTGTCAGTCAAACACACCATAGTCAACTTGATGCTGACCTTAATCCACACCATAGTTGATTATACTCATGTTGTGTGGGGAGTACCCTCTCAATAATCAATCGTGGAGTTGACTATTAACCCACCATTGACTATTATGTTCTCAGAATGTAGCCATTGAGTTATCCTTGAAAATAGACCAGGAATCAGTGAAAGCTGTTTCAGTACCATCAAGACAGCTTCCCTTCATCCAGAATTAGCATCAGCTCAGGTGACACTACACTAGCATTCTAACACTGTATATATAGACTGCAGTGATCTGGTGCTGCTGAATGGAAGCCTATATGGGTAAGGCCTCCTTTTGCATGTTGAGGGTTAATGATATATATATATATATATATATACACACACACATACACGCACACACACACACACACACACCACCCCATAGCTGAAGCTCTCTGGGTGGTTTACAAAAATTAAAAACCAATATAAAAAAATAAAACCATAAAAGCCTAAAAACAAACTGCATATCATTTAAAACTGTCCAGGCGTCAGTTAAAAAGCTCAACATATGCTGTTAAATGTCTGAGAGAAGAGAAAAATCTTCACCTGGCGCTAAATGCCAGGCAAGCGTCGTCGGG
Organism: Anniella stebbinsi; assembly: GCA_029215795.1. NCBI lineage: Eukaryota > Metazoa > Chordata > Lepidosauria > Squamata > Anniellidae > Anniella > Anniella stebbinsi. The sequence goes on along the minus strand of JARDYH010000005.1, from coordinate 117,646,316 downwards.
GAGATCATTCCATAATTGTGGGGACCACCACTGAAAAGGCCCTTGTTGCCATCCTCTGAGCTTCCCTCAGAGTAGGCACTCGGAGGAGGACCTTGGATGTTGATTGTAGTGTATTGGTAGGTTCATGTCGGGAGAGGTATTCCATCAGGTATTGTGGTCCCAAGCCGTGTAAAGCTTTATAGGTTAAAACCAGCACCTTGAATTGGGCTCGGAAACGCAATGCAAGCTGGCCAGTGTCAGTCTTATAAGATCGAACCTTCTGGTTCCTGGTATCAATCTGGCTGCTGCATTTTGCACAAGTTGCAGCTTCCGAACCATCTTCAAAGGCAGCCCCACGTAGAGCATGTTGCAGTAATCTAACTTGGAGGTTAGAGCATAGACAACAGAAGCCAGGTTATGCCTGTCCAGATAGGGGCGTAGCTGGGCCACCAACTGAATTTGGTAGAAGGCACTCTGTGCCACTGAGGCCACCTGAATCTCAAGTGACAGAGATGGTTCTAGGAGAATCCCCAAGCTACAAACCTGCTCCTTCAGGTTCACGGGGTGGAGTGCAGGTCTTAGACTTTAACCTCACTTAAAAGTTATGCATTGTTCCCTTCTTATTTATAATAGTTAAAATTAAAAATACATAATGCATTTCAGTTCTAAAACTGCTTGGAAGTATCTAAACACTCACAGCTGTGAACACTGATTGCTACAGAGCTATATGTCAACAAACCATACTGTGCCACTCTTTCCCTCTAAACTTAAATCACATTTACCAAAGCAATTCTTGGCCCATATTGACAGTCTGTCCTCTATATTAATCAAAATACATTTAAAGGTAAACCTGTAAGCTTTCTTTTAAGTAAATGACTTGTTTTGCCAATTTAAGTACAAATAGTGTTAGTATTTTCTCAATTCCAGTAATACTGACAATTTTCCTAATGGCAATAAATTACCCAGAGTTCTCCTCTTGGTATCAGAATGTACAAATATTTGCTCAAGCCATTACTTTTCTGTTGAATGAGTTCCATATCAGGGGAATTTGCTGGTTATACACATTCTGAACCAATACATCTCAATTGCTTGGAGAGACTTGGTATAATCAAGTCCCAGATCCAGTTCATTTATTTAGTTCTCTAGATTGCATATTTAGCTCTTGAAAGTGAAAAAAAAATAAACACATGACAAGGTCTCTAGTCAGAGCTTGCTTTTTTCTTGGTTTTTTTTTCTTTTCTTTTAGTATGTGTTTCCTGTGCCTTTGAAGCATAGGTTGTGCTAATTAAACTATTAGGACAACAAACACTGTCCAGCCACGGGTCAGGTAGAAAGTTCAAATCCCAGATGGTCCATATCTACACATGACCCATCTACCAGATGAGTCCCCATCATGATGTGTTCTTTTCCAGTGTTAAGCCAATTTGTTATAGTCTTAATCAAATATTTATGAGTCTTAGAGCTTTCACTTGGAAAAATTCAGGTTGTGCTTCACTGACATACACGAGAAGTCTGTGAACTGAATGATGTTTGTAGGCAGAAATAGATGGGAGGGGAAAGTCTGGGTGTGCTTGAACCATAACATTAATAAAGCAACATTCATAGCACAAAGCTGAAGTCAAAATATACAGCCTTAACACCATGGAAAACCAGCTGAACTAAAACTAAGCCAAACTGGACATGATGCTCAAGCCACATGTAAATTATTCATATATCTGCACGATTCACATTTGAAGCAGGGAAAGTTTTTTGTTTTTTTAAAAACATGGAATCAAGGGCATGGGTGAGGGGAGCAAACCATCTCTGCTTTTCCTCAATGCTGCACTCGGTTGCTTCAAGCAGTTTTCTCACAGCTCAGCTGGGAGAAGTGAGCCAGACTGGAAAGTAAATTGCTTCAAGCAAAGGAGCACAGCAGTCAGGTGAGGGACATGCAATGTTTAGTTTATTCAACCCCATGTTCCATTTCACACAATAGACTCCCACCCAGCCCCACTTTGCATTTTATATGTGAATTAAATTCTCACGCCTTCTCCATCATGTCTACATAGTCCTAAAGTTTAGTTTACTGAGTGCAATATAGAATTTGCTAAATGGGACTCAGCAGAGTGTTTATTTAGTATGGTCTGCTACCTTCAGCTTGATAGTTTACCCAACAGTATTCCCAGAAGTTTCCTCTCAAGTTTTATCTTGAAAATTTCCAAGGAGGATCATTTCTCAATACTTCTTAAAAGCACATTCCATCTCTGAACAGTGCTTCATCACGTTTTCCCCCGGTCTGTAAGTTACATCTATGACCTGTGATTTAATTACACTGAATAATACAAACAGTAAGCAGAAAACTTTTATTACAGATTTTTGAAGGCTTTACTAGGGAAATATGGTTGTGACAAGCGATCCTAAACTTGTACTACAAAATTTGTATTTCACCTTATCTGGAGAAGAGATTTGGAGATCTTGGAAGCTTGCACATGTTTTGTGATACTTGAGTTGACATAATAAAGGTATTATACTATATGGATTTTGGAACTCTTCAGTAAGACTCAGTGAATGCATATTGCAATGAAAATAATGTTATTCAAACATTTTATTGCTAGAGAGAAATATTCATCAACAAGCATTCAGTATCGTAGAACAGAAATGTTTACTTAGATTCTGAGATCTTTGGAATCAATGTCAACAGTCCTAAGCATCATATGAAGTAACATCCATTGAAATGAACCTTTGAGCACATTTAGGATTTGGGTGAACTGGATATTTAAGTCTGCTGTTACAATGCCATGATGTGCCCCTAGTTGATTTGAAATATTCATTATGCAGTATCTGATTACAGAGCTTTCTTCATGCAAGCTGTATTAAGCTGCTTATGGTTAGAGGGTTTTTTTTACCACCCTTATTCATACTATTAGTTATGATGAAGTTAAAAGAATAAGTTGAACATGTCCTGACAAGCTATTTTTCCAGTTTGATTTCATGTTGGTTATTTTATATGGTATTATTACAGTACAATGTTGGTTTCCTAGGAGCTTGCAAAATTCGCAAAGCTGCTAAACTCTGGAAGCTAATTAAAAATAAGATTCTAAATTATTTTTACAACCAGTATTAAATTAAAAATAAAAACAAATTTCTCTAGTAGAATTTTACTTTAGCCTGCATAGGAATGCCTACTTACCTGGGAGTAAATGTCCCTTGAACTTTAAAAATCTGTTTGTGGTTCACAAAAGACTTAGAAACACAAACCAAGTTGTTTTGCATCTGTACATAACTCTGATAAGCCCCTAATATCCACTAGATGTGTTGTTTGAGATTAATAGACATCATATAACATGTAAAACTGCTTGTGTCAATGTGTGGCACTTTGCTAGGCATGTTACTAGATAAAGTACTATAACATGCTTCAAGACACACATTTAAAAGGCACATGTTTACAAAGGTAGACTCTGAGTCAGTTTTTAAATTCCTTCTGGCCTCAGTCTTATTTTCTCTGTCCTGTTGTAATTTTTTAATCATATGAAAACACTCCTGAGTGTTCCCCGTGTCCTTCAATACAGCAGGATAATAGATAAACAGGTAAAAGGACCCATAAAGTACAGTTAACATAGAAACAAGCAAAACTGCTCAAATACAACCCATGTATTTATCCTGATTTGGCTCAGTAAAGAATGTTCAAAAGCATCCTTTACTGAGCCGAATCAGGATAAATACATGGGTTGCAGCCTGATTCTACATATTGATTCAGAAACAATGGTGACTTTGGTGTTCAAGCAAACCTACTGCCAAGAGTTTCTAAATTACAGGCCTGAACTAAAACCTCCTGGAAACTAACTTCAAACATATCTAGAAATCTTGCTCACACTGTAGTAAACAGCATATTCCTGCTGTGTATGTAGATGGATATATAGATTTTCAGGATAGGGGAAGTAGGTTCTTTGCCTGACTCCTGCTAGCATAATATGCATTTTTGCCATATTTTAATGCTGCTTTCTTAGCCAGTTTTTTACCATAGTGTTGTGTGTGAATATGCTGAAGCTCTACCCAGACTGAAAAGTGTTATGCTGCATACTTTTCAAAAACAACCTGTGTTTCAACAAAATGTTTTGTTTTAGTGCAAGTAAAAATCATGATAATCTATTGCAATTATAGCTAACACTTTTAATTTTAATATCATAGTTACTGGATATCCTAAGGGGATTTACTGCCTGGCATTAATGCACCACACCAGGAGGGCACACCATCTTTTGTATAAGTCCAAAATACATGTTAAAGAAATAAAGGAGGAGGAGCAAGCCAAATTTAAAGCCACACAGCATAAGGATGTTACAGAACAAAAGGTCTCATGCCCAATTATTTTTATTAAGCTTTTTCTAGAACTAGGAAATATAGTATTGACTGACACAGCCCAACTTTAACAGTCCTGTTCATTGCATAGGTTTCAATGACTTAATTAGGTGCTTTTAAGGCTGGTTGACCTTGTTAATAGAAGAGAACTGCTATATTTGTTCAGTTAATATGACTTTTAAATTATTATTGTATTGAATTTGACCAGCTAAATTTTTCTTGCAAATTTAAGCTTTCTACATTTTTTAAAAAAAATCACATAAAACAAAAGCTTAGCCAGTCATATGTTCAACTTTGATTACTATCTGTAGGACCAGAGGGGACTGTCAAACTGGGCAGCTGGTAGACCCACTTATTCATTTAGTGGTCCCCATACAACAATCTGTCTTCTAGGACTAAATTAAAAGCGGTTTTAGCATATAATTAGCTGTATAGTGAGACAGTGCAAGGAGTATGCAAAGCAAGGGATGTTGGGAGACAGAAGGATTTGCAGTTCCTATTATTTTGGAATTTGCACCACATGATTCTCAAAGATAAAATACATTTCAAAAAAATGGCACTCGATAAAAAGAAACAATATTCCAATTTAAAGTTGAATCACTTCTGAGCTATGTAGACATTGCAAGTCTGCCAGACAGTAATTTCCTCAAGCTAGAAACTATGTTTCAGGAACTCTGCTTCTGTAACATTGCATAAGTAGGAATTACAATGCCACAAATTCAAAAATGAATTGGAACTGCCTTCATGCCATTCACTTTAACCTTTAGCTGGTATTAATTATCTAAATCCCAAACTTTGGATAGGAATGTTTGGGATTTGTGTCAAGTTCAGATGTTATCTTTCCCTCTGCACAGTGTTAAAAATGCCACCGTGGGGAAGGCACTTTTAATGGAAGAAGTAATCACTAAAAGTGTATCTTGCTGCTTTCAGTGGATGTGTCCAAGTCTTATTTGGGTTGGAATTCTATGGACAATTGGGAACCCTCAGTTAGGAAGTTGTGTTATGGTGATCCTCCTCAGAGGGTCTCCAGGTCATTACTGCAGATAGCTCCCTGGTAGAGCAACCCAGGAGTTTACCTCTAAATGTGTTGTTTTTGCAAGGGTTCCTTCTTCTGGAAGAGGGTGATGCTGATGTTTGATGACAGCCCTATCTTGCTCTATGGGCAAAGCAACCCTATGTTCTCCAAAAGAGTATTCCAAAAATCCAAAGCTGTGCCAGAAGACACCTGGCGGAACAGAAGGAGTGACAGAGGCAATCTTAACCTCTGTCCTCCATTCTGTTCCTTCTTTTACTGGATATATTTCTAGTAGTGTCTAGAGTTGCAAGGGTAGGGTAGGGCAGGGTGGTAGCTGGGAGGCTTCCAAATGTTGCATATCCTTGGCACCTTCCTCATTTGCATCTTCCCTTGAAGTTGGAGCTGATATTGGGAATGGAAGCCTCCACTATTCTTTCTGTGGCACTGCAAGGGGTGGGGGGAAACTATCCCCATTTGGGATAGTGTCTAGGGCCTCAGAGGGGGGGCAGGCAGAATATCCTATGTTCCTGGGACTCTTTCCTAGGGACCATAGGATTGCTCCCTAAAAGAGCTTGATTGAAATTCTACCACATTTCTTACATTTATATAAGAGAAATCCGTTTCTTTCCTCTGTATTGCATTGTAGTTGATCTGCAATGAATGTAGATAAATAAATGCATTACACTTGCAGTTGAGAGACATGAACATACAAAATCACCACAAATGTGCTAAAAAGTCAGGAACAATTAGTGTATACAAAGATAATATGAAAACAATACCGTGTGCAATAATAGTTCTATAGCCATAAAAAGACTGAAGGTGGTGCCATTTCCCCAATAACCTACCTGTCATTTTTGCTTATGCATCCTCTGTCAATTAATTCCCTTCAGGGGCAGGAGGAACTTACACAAGAGGCTTATATTACCTTGGATTTAACCACAGCTGCTATCCAATTGGCATCCAATTAATACTGAACGCTCAAGATATATGAATAAAGAGCTGCTGAGTAAAATATTTGAATGCAAGGAGATAGGTATTAGCATGTGAGTTCCTTGATAGGTTAGGGGTTGGATGGCCAAACAGAAAAAGATTAAAATATTGGCATATGTCTGTTCAACAAAACATTTGCGGACGGAGGAAGTAAATAAAGAGACGAGACACGAAAAGTGGGATTAAACAAGGGCCACATTTATTGAAAAGGATCTGCAAAGGGGGTGAGTCCTAAGGGGCATCCCCTATAAGCCTGTCCACAGGCCTCTGTTCTCCCATTTTGGGCGAGCCATTCTAGCCCGTGTGAAGGCGGAACAACTCCGCCTCACCACGTGCTGTCCCTTACGGGAAGGGGGACCTTCCTGTGTCGCCTCCCCCCATGCCGCATGGCTCTGAGTAGGTGAGAACGGTTGGTCCCACCAGTAACCCTTATCTCCCAAGCCAGGCCGCGGGGCTCAAAGCTGGGAGCCTCAGGAATTACCAATCACCATAACAGTGCCTGTGAATGCTCACCGTTTTTCCCTGCCTCTCTGGATGCCCCTTCCTATCCGCCAATCAGCAATGTGACCGAATTGAAAAGCCAATGTACTTATTTAGACACCCTGATTGTCCCATCATATAAACCCAATTGAAAAGCCAATTTACCTATTTAAACACCCTGACCCGTCTCACAGTATGGAGTAGGCAAAAAAACTCATACACAATTCAGAACATGAGTAAAAAATTCCTACTCGGTCCCAATAGGCAACCAGCGAACCCACACTGAGTACAGGGAGGGAGCCGCGTGGAGAAAGAGAAGGCCGGGAAGGGTGGCTCCTGCCTTTATAGCCCTCCAGCCCTTCCCGACAGATGGCGCCCTTCTGCCTGCTCACCAATCGGGAGCAAGCACGTCTCCTCTCTTCCCCCTCCCACCCGCAAAAGCCTTCCCGCACCCAGGCCTTTGGCCGGGTGCGGCAGAATGGCGCTTGCGGACGGAGGAAGTAAATAAAGAGACGAGACACGAAAAGTGGGATTAAACAAGGGCCACATTTATTGAAAAGGATCTGCAAAGGGGGTGAGTCCTACAGGGCATCCCTTATAGGCCTGTCCACAGGCCTCTGTTCTCCCATTTTGGGCGAGCCATTCTAGCCCGTGTGAAGGCGGAACAACTCCGCCTCACCACGTGCTGTCCCTTACGGGGAGGGGGACCTTCCTGTGTCGCCTCCCCCGATGCCGCATGGCTCTGGGTAGGTGAGAACGGTTGGTCCCACCAGTAACCCTTATCTCCCAAGCCAGGCCGCGGGGCTCAAAGCTGGGAGCCTCAGGAATTACCAGTCACCATAACAGTGCCTGTGAATGCTCACCATTTTTCCCTGCCTCTCTGGATGCCCCTTCCTATCCGCCAATCAGCAATGTGACCGAATTGAAAAGCCAATGTACTTATTTAGACACCCTGATTGTCCCATCATATAAACCCAATTGAAAAGCCAATTTACCTATTTAAACACCCTGACCCGTCTCACAGTATGGAGTAGGCGAAAAAACTCATGCACAATTCAGAACATGAGTAAAAAATTCCTACTGGGTCCCAATAGGCAACCAGCGAACCCACACTGAGTACAGGGAGGGAGGGAGGGAGGGAGCCGCGCGGAGAAAGAGAAGGCCGGGAAGGGTGGCTCCTGCCTTTATAGCCCTCCAGCCCTTCCCGACAGATGGCGCCCTTCTGCCTGCTCACCAATCGGGAGCGAGCACGTCTCCTCTCTTCCCCCTCCCGCCTGCAAAAGCCTCCCCGCACCCAGGCCTTTGGCCAGGTGCGGCAGAATAGCGCTTGCGGACGGAGGAAGTAAATAAAGAGACGAGACACGAAAAGTGGGATTAAACAAGGGCCACATTTATTGAAAAGGATCTGCAAAGGGGGTGAGTCCTACGGGGCATCCCTTATAGGCCTGTCCACAGGTCTCTGTTCTCCCATTTTGGGCGAGCCATTCTAGCCCGTGTGAAGGCGGAACAACTCCGCCTCACCACGTGCTGTCCCTTATGGGAAGGGGGACCTTCCTGTGTCGCCTCCCCCCATGCCGCATGGCTCTGGGTAGGTGAGAACGGTTGGTCCCACCAGTAACCCTTATCTCCCAAGCCAGGCCGCGGGGCTCAAAGCTGGGAGCCTCAGGAATTACCAGTCACCATAACAGTGCCTGTGAATGCTCACCGTTTTTCCCTGCCTCTCTGGATGCCCCTTCCTATCTGCCACTGGGAGCATCAAGCCACTTGCTTAGTCGCTCACGCCCCATCTAGCTAGCAACACTTCCCGTAAGCCCCTCTGCAGATCCTGCAAAAACAAATCATTGCCCTGATCAGACAGATGTACCCCATCTGGCCTATACAGCTCCCTCCTGGCAAGCGTAATATCTGGATGCTGGATGCTGAAATCGTCATGTTTGCACAGATCGTGAAATATCTCAGTGTTCACTTTTTTGCGGGCTTTTTCCAAAGCCTTCTGGTCATTACCCATTCGCCAATCAAACCTGGGTATAACACATGACCACACAATCGAAATGCCAGTTCTATACCTGATTGCCCATTCTAAGAAGGTACTGAATGTTTCAAACATGGCGCACGAAATCGAGCATCCCATAGGCAAGGCCCTATCAACATAATATTCTCCCTGAAAAAAGAAGCCTAACAGGTCAAAATCCTCAGGGTGTATGGGCAGAATTCGAAAAGCGGACTTTATGTCGCACTTTCCCATCAACGCCCCCACACCACAGCTTCTGACCATCGACACCGCAGCGTCAAATGACGTATACCGTACCGAGCATAACTGCTCAGGGATATGGTCATTAACCGACCTCCCTCTTGGGAAAGACAAGTTATGTATCATCCGGAATTCCCCGGCACTCTTCTTGGGGACAATGCCTAGGGGCGACACCCTCAAATTTGGAATTGGTGGTTCCTTGAAAGGACCCACCACTCTCCCTGCTGCAATTTCTTTCTGGATTTTATCCCTAACCACAGATTCCATTTCATAAATTGACCTCTGATTTTTGGAAAAGAGGGGGAGCCTGGGTCCACTAAACGAAATACGAAAACCAACTTTGAAACCCGACTCTAAGTACCTTGCATCCTCAACCTTAGGATATATAGCCAACAGGCGTTGTAAAGGTACCATCTTAATTGGACTGGGGCCCTTTGGGAAGTGGCTGTTGCGCCCCCCCAGGTTTCTTGCCCCCTTGTCCGTCCTTATAAGCTCCCCGACCCCCTCTGTATCTGTTGCAATGGATGGCTGCGTGCAATCCCCCGCAAACCGTGCAATCATGCCTGTACCTACAGGGCGATCTGGAACACGAACCCTTGGATCTGTACTCCCAGCAGGGCGGGCGGGATTGAACCCCCTGCCCCGCACTCCCCCTAACTGTGGGTGCGGGTGGTTGTTTGGCTATTAAATGCCCACTATGTGGTGCCATTTCCCCAATAACCTACCTGTCATTTTTGCTTATGCATCCTCTGTCAATTAATTCCCTTCAGGGGCAGGAGGAACTTACACAAGAGGCTTATATTACCTTGGATTTAACCACAGCTGCTATCCAATTGGCATCCAATTAATACTGAGTAAAATATTTAAATGCAAGGATAGGTATTAGCATGTGAGTTCCTTGATAGGTTAGGGGTTGGATGGCCAAACAGAAAAAGATTAAAATATTGGCATATGTCTGTTCAACAAAACATTTCTATTAGCAAATATGATATATTTTACAACAAAACGTTTGATTGAACAGACTTCCTCTGTACCAGGGATAGTTGAAGCTGAAGTTTTAGTGTGAATAGGTATAGTTAAGTATTGCATGTGGGTTTTAGTCAGATTGCCTGTCAGTTATTACTTGAAGTTAAGAGAAAATATCCTCTATTTTTTATCAGTTAGAAAAATATATTTATTATAATTCTAATCCACCCAATAGTAAATTCTATGGTGTGCATTTACAAATAGACATCAAACCTAAAATACCTGGGAGAAAAGAAAGGTCTTCACCTGGCACCAAAAGTATGTCATTTTTATTAGTAACACAGGCTTTCAGATGCTGCATTTTTCTCATGAGTGACTCAGCATATCCTGATGGATCTGAAAGCGTTGTTATTATCCTCTTAGACAGATATTAATGTTCTCCACTATACATCAACTGCAGGTAGCTGTATGGTCCATTATGACATTTTAGCTACCAAGAGAAGCTGGAGTGAGATTCTAGAGGGTGAACATTTCAAGAATGAGTTATTCAGACTCTGGACCACCTAGAGAGGTGGAATTTGGTCAAAGAAAGGAAGATCTGGCATTACAACACTTAGTATCATACAAAGATCAATCAGAACTAGAGGTACAGCAGTTAGTGAGAGGTTATTTAACCCATTCTTCCTGGCTTTTTTTCACCCACACACATAGAACTGGGAAAGATGCACATCCATATCTTCTTCCCCTCTGGAAGCAGCTGTGGGGAATTTAAAAAGGGAAATTAACTGGCAAGAAAAGAGGAAAGCATACTTCCCATCCAACCTTTCTTCACTCCTGAGTGCAATGATTCTAAAATATCAAGAGGCTACCTGAACTCTGTGTAATGTGCATAGAGTCCTTACTCCCAAGTATGCATAGGATTGTATGCATATAACGTCTACTCATCTTTGAACCAAGGCATAACGTTACAAGCCATAGAAAAGTGCCTTGTTTTTAGGTTGCACCTGCCAAGAGTTAAAGTAAAACAAGGAGCTCCTCCTTATATGTTGGGCAGCAGAAGCAGGCACAATAGTTCACAGTGTGGGCTCTCAGAATCAGAGAAGGGCAGGCAGAATAGATAAGAGAGACCCACCACTACTCTTTCCTGGCACAAGCAAATAGACCCAGTCAACACAACGGCATCTTCTGATGCTGATGCAGTTCAAAAACACATTTTCTTGAATATGTGTACTCCTCCTATGGAACACATAGCCAATTAATGCAGTGTAGACTTGATATAAATTTTGCTTTTGTGAGGCAAATACGTAATCTTGAATTGCATTAATTTGGCTATGTAGGCAGAGTTTCGGCACACCAACAAATTTCCTTCCTTTTCTTTACATCCATATTGAGTGGAGTTTTTTTTTAATTCATCCTAAAAGCAACTTGCTGACTTTCTCTGAAGTAAGCATCATTAGCTGTTCACATAACACGCTAAGCCATGGTTAGGCCACTAACCCTTTTGTGGCAAATGGTTAGTGAGCGTGTTTAAACCATGGTTATGTAGCCACCGTGAGGAATGGTTCACATGACATGCTAAGTCAGAGCCAGTGTGGTGTAGCGGCTAAAGTGTTGGACTGGGAGTCAGGAGATCCAGGTTCTAGTCCCCACTCAGCCATGGAAACTCACTGGGTGACTTTGGGCCAGTCACATACCCTCAGCTGAACCTACCTCATGGGGTTGTTGTTGTGAGGATAAAAATGGAAAGGAGTAGGATTATGCTCACTGCCTTGGGTTCCTTGGAGGAAAAAAGGCGGTATAGAAATACAATAATAAAGTAAGTAAAAATATGTAATGGTTCACATGATACACTAAGCCATCATGTTTAGCTCAAAATGCTTAACCACCATGGCTCAGTGTATCATCTGAACAGGGTCTATTTTTTTTTTTAAAAAAAACCAATCTTGGTCAGCAGAGGGTGAAGCTGAAAGGAAGGGGTTAACTGGGACATCAACAAGTGTCCTTACTTAAACTTATCTGCAAGTGTGGTTGTGCAAAGAATTGGGTATTTTTTTAAAAAAAAAAAGTTAACCCAACAGCAACTTCCTCAGGAGTAATCCTCATTAGCAAACACTACTTAAAAACCAAAGTACCCGAGCTTGATCAGCAGAGGGTGAAGCTGAAAGGAAAGGGTTGACTTCTTTCCTTGGGTCCAACCTCACAGCTTTACGTTTAGGGCACACTGATTCCTAAAACGCAGGGAAGTTGCAATACAATGCAAATCCATCACAAAGGAACTTTGCAAAAATATGGTTTTTATGGCAAGAAAATCTGGGACTAATGCAGACTGGAGGTAACATCATGTGTCATGCCCATGTGTGAGACACAGTAGGACCGCAGTAAATTCCCCATGTAGATTAGGCCCTGTTTGTATTTTAAAACTGTTCCTTCCCCAACTTTTGTGATATCTGCTAAGGAAAAACACAGATAAAATTAATTTGCTTGATTTCTGTAATTATGCAGCATATTTGCATAATCACTGGCTGGCCAGATTTGGGGATGGAATTGTAAGCTCTACTCCGTGCTAGAGATGCAGATAGCTACCTACTAGTGCTATGTTCAAAGGGAGTGTCTATATTATGAATAACGTCTGGATAAGCTGAGACCTTAACACCAGGCATAGTTCTAAGTTAATTAAGACTGCTATCCTAGGCACACTTATTTGAGTGTAATTCCCCTTGAACTCATCTATTCTGATATGCAGAGGCCTGGGCTGCACGTCTTCACATTTTCCCTCCAATAACTTTTCAAACCATGTTTTTAAAAAATGTTTAACCGTATTTGTAACTAATTCAGAAGCTCACATGTAGCATTGTGAATATTGATTGGTCCTAATGAAAGGTTCTGTTTTAGAGACCTGTTAAATTAGCTATGCTTGCTTTGACTTGAGGGGATGAGATAAGTTACTTCATCTGCCTTTCTGTGCCACAGATGCTGGCAATTCAGAGGATAGTTTTGTTACCCCTCTAGCCAAGGATGGGGGTCACATGCAGCAGCCTATTACTTCAGATACAATCTGCTTTGTCCTGCTGTGCATTTGATACACAGCAGAACAAAGCTGATTATATCAAGTCGACCCTGTTTCTCCATCAGAGAGGTTCTTGGATGTTTCTGTTTTTGTAGGTTTTAGTTATATATAGTCTTCTTTTTTATTGTTTGGTTTCAAAATGGAAAAGCAAGAATCCACTTTTGGGTTTGTATAACAAAGTATTTCTTATTATGGACAAGATATATACTCAGGTAAAAGTAATATCCAACCCTAAATATAATGACCTTTTGGAAGGGGGCAGTGGTTCCCTTTCTTATCTAAAGTAGACTCTGTAAATTGCAGTAACACGCATCCAGATAGATTTCTTAGTTTTCCTATATCATTCTATGTGTGTCTTGCTGTTTATTATCCAAACCCTTTTCTTCAGTTTTCATTTATTTTTAGTTGATTAGTAATTTGTTACATGTAAATGTCTCTTTTGTTCATTCTGGGATGGTGTATTATTCATTATACATATTAGATATCTTAAAGAGTATTAAAAGGAAATATAGCACAGGTGCTTCCACAATAATACATTTGCATTCTAGTCATTGTTCACTGCCCTCATCACCTTAAAAACCCAGGAGCATATCTTTCTTAGTAAGAAGCCTTTTCTATAATTGTACCCAAATTGTAGATCTCCTTCCCTAAAGAGGCCTGTTCAACCCCTTCTTTTAGGATTCAATTGATTTGATAAGCCCTTTTTATCTCATCATGTTTCTAGTGTGAGTTAAAGTTCTAATTCCCTGTTATTTTTAGTGAATTGTTTCATCCCCCTCTTAGTTTCAATGTATGAAATTGATTTTAGTAATTCATACTATTTTAGGGTGACCAGATAAAATCCAGGTCAGGGCTGATGTAACTTGTAGAGAAAAGGGAATTTAAACCAGTGTCATTTGTATGCAGTTAGTTCCTGGTGAAATTCCCTCTTCATCACAACAGTTAAAGTTGCAGGGGCCCTGCCTTCTTTTGTATATGGTCACTCTAGTATAGTGCCTGCACCATTAACTGTTGCAATGAAGAGGGAATTTCACCAGGAACTAATTCCATACCAATGAAACTGGCTGAAATTCCCTTATCTCTACAACTGTTAAAGTTACATGAGCCCTGACCTGGATTTTATCTGGTCAGCCTATACTATTTTGATTTTAACTAGAACTGTTTTGCTATGTGTAATTACCCTGCTATGGCCGGGTCAGCATCAGCCTTTAGGCAATTGAGGAGCAAATCCAAGGGCAAGTCAATAAATAGCCAGTGGTCAAAGGCACCATATTACCAAGCAAGAGGAAAAATTCCAAGCCTAAGGAGCAGCCAAGGTCCAAACAGAGGTAAGTAATCAGATACAAACACAGTCCGAGAAGCAGAGACAAGCAAGGGTCCAAAAGTCAGGTGCACAAAGGTTCAGTCACAAAAATAAAGCTCCGAGGCACTAGAAATTTAGGTAAAGTGTTGTTCCAGCAACCACAGAGTCTCCACTGAGAACATATATGCTGAAGCTTCCAGAGCCCCAAACAGGATTCAGCTGTGTGACTTCAGATGCTTGTGTCAGATGCCCTTCTCACAAGGAGGAGCTGACTCATGAGTTCTCTTCAGCAAGCAGACCAGCATCCTCAGGGACTAGGTGGCAGCTCAGCATCCCCCTGTGCCTCAGAAGCTGAGCTCTGCGTCTCTTGAGAAGGCAGATCTCATATGGGCCCAGGACTGTCTTAGGTTAGTGTCTGGGTCCTCTGAGGTGACCTATTCCTTGGGGGAATCTGGCACTGAAGGGTCCAGCTTGTCCACTGGAGAGATTTTTCCAGGGATCGCATTGACAGTTATCACTTCAATTATGTTTTGAAAACTATTTTGAGTTTTATTTTGTACTTAAAAGTGGAGTATACATTTTATATAAATAAAAGATGTCTAGGAGTAATCATATCTCCAGAGATGAATGCGGGTGTACTGCTAACCATATTATCCAGAAAGTCTCAAGAGACAACAGATCCACTGGGTCTATAAGCAGAATTAAAACAGATGCTCTTTAATATAGGATTACATTATCCAGCAATACCTTCCCCTTTGTCAAGATGCTTCTCTAATGTTCCTTCACAAGTAATCAGAGTCACAGTAAAGTTAGTTAAAAGGTTCCTCATTGTGATTAAAGCTTGTCTTGTTACTTCCTAATCAGTGCAGGTGGGGGGTTAATAGCCTATTAATTGCACTTTGAAGAGTCTCTCTTTATTGGCCCAAAGTCTATTTCTGCCTCTGTGGGCAGTTTGATTACTAGTTTTCTTTCTTTGTTTTTCTTTTCATAGCAAAATAGCAGTATATTGCTATAAAAATTGTAATAATAAGAGGAAACCAGTAATTAAAGCCCCTTGTGAATAAAAACTGACACTGGGGCAATTAAGAGAGTTAATTAAGTGGTACAGATGAGGGAAAAAAGTGGATGAAAAGAATATTGCTCTGTGTCAAATAAACATTAGTGAGCAAGAGAAAGACGTCTACATGAATGCAACTAAAAAGCATGCATACTTACTGATGATATAATTTTAAATGACTCCTCCAGAAAGTTCAGTGCTTATTTTGGCTGTTCAGAAGTGTTGTTTTTATTCCCCTGGCAGCATAACAATGGCAGGAAGGGAAGATCTAAAAATTGTTTATAACAACTATAAAAATTGTTTATAACAACTATCAAATTCCATTTCTAAAAGGGAGCACTCTTGAGTAATGAGGTTGATCCAGCATGTAAAAAACAGGAGAAAAGCCCACAAACCCAACTTGTGTGATGAGAAATGTTAATGTACTTTCTCATGATATGTTTTAAAATATCAGCTTTCAGTCCAATCAATTCACTAGTTGTACTTAAAAAACACCCATTTTGATCCTTTTCATACACTCTCCACCAGCAGCATATTTATGTTATGTTTATTTATTTAAAATATTTATATGCCACCTTTCCAGTCCTATTGAGGTGATTTCCAACTTACAGATACCATAAAAATTAACAAAATAGCAGCAAACCAGCACTAACAATAAAATATTAAACATTGCGCTCAGCATAATAATATTAAAATAAAACCAAATTATCATAGTTAAAATAGCACCAAACCAGATAGCTGCGCAATAGAACTTATATAAAAGCAAGTTTCAACAAATGATTGTTTATAACCCACTTAGGGCTCAATCTTATCAATTGCGTACAAATATTCAATGAAGTGGGTGAGGCACAGTGAAGGTGATCCTTGCCTCTGAACCACTTCCCACACTGCATTTTAGCTAGTCTGGCTTTTTCGCTGATCTGGCTGGGGCAACTTGGAGGAGGAGGGAAAGAGGATGGAAAAGCCTCAGGATACAGCATAAGCTGGCCTCTCCAATCCCCTCCCCTCCACTGGAACACCCCCTTTACCTCCTCTCCAAGGTTGCTTTTGCTACCTTGGAAATGCAGCTGGATTCCTGGGTCTGACGCAGGGTGGATTCCTGGGTCTGAGGTCAGAACGCTGTCTCTCACCTCAGGTCCAGGATTCCGAAGCATCCTATGGCCTACCAGATGCTGTCTAAGACCATAGGATTACTCCCTTAGAGGTATGCAATGTTAGGGCAAAGGGATTTTACTTGGAAAAGATTTCCACAGACATGGGGGTCCATCACTGTGAGGGATCTATTCCTCATAATGACCACTCAGTGATTTTACAAGCTATCATGCAAGCAGGGCTTCCAAGGAAGATAATCTCAATACATTATCTTATATCCAGCATGGCAGGTTTGTACAAATGACTAGACTATATATCATAGGTTGACTTGCAGAGAATTCTTTAGGGATTATTCTGTAATAAATAAAGCCTGTCCTTCTTAAGTGGACAAATGCCATGCCTGATCAAGCACTATATTTTCATTTTATTCTTGCTGTTCTTGGGCAGTCAATATTTTTACTACGCTAGTCCATGGCATATGGGCTTATCCAGAGAGCAGTTGTCACACAGCTGCTTTAGCTCTATTGGAAATATACCTCTCCACCTTATTTTGATTGATCGTTTGATTGACCAGCTTGTTGCCCTTTACCATCGGTAAAGGGCAACTGATGGTAAAGCATGTTGCCCATGCGTTACCATCGGTTTAGCACTTCTGCTGTCTCACCTCAATTGCATTAAAAAGAGAAATAGGAATTGAATCATTTACATATTCATGGCATCTCATGCTTGATCTCCAGATGGCTTCACTCAGGTCTTTCATGTAGATGTTAAAAAGCATAGGGGCCACAACTGATTCTGTGGAAACCCATAGCATGAGTGCCAAAGAACCAGTTTGTGTAACTTTTATTTATTTATTTATTATTATATTTATAATAATGTAATTATAGGCTGTCATGGGCGGTTCACATGACAGCCTATCATGGCTTGAGGAGCTGTGTTGCATGCTGGCTGCCATTATGAATTTGCAATTCCTAACCAGGAGTTGCCATGGCTTGTCGTGTGAATCCAGCCAGTGAGGGTTATTTGAGGGTTAAGCAACCCTCACATAACCCTAAAAGAGACCATGGGGTTGTTTAACTTTCAAATAAACTGTCAGCCAAGTTTGCACGATACAACAGACAAATCCTGGTTCTACCTAGCAGCTCCTAGAGGGTAAATTAACCCTCAGTGGGCTGATGTGTCATGCCAACCAGATCAAAGGGTTGAGCAGCAATCCCCAGCACCAATTTTTAGAATCAACTATCCAGATAGGAACAAAACCACTGAAAAATGTTGCATCCCATCTCCAATCTGGACAGCCAACTCAGAAGGATGCAATGGTTGAAAGCAGCTGAGAGTTATAGCTCAAACATGTTTATCAAGTTAGTATAGGGGAAAGGAGGCTTCGTGTGTGGGACGCTATGGCATTGTCCCAATATATTTCTTATAATCGTATATTTGTTCATCGAGACTACTTTGAAAGTCATGGATTTGAGGACATTATTTTAAGAATTATGAAATGAGAAAATAAAAATTTTCTTCCTCCCCCCTCCCCCCCCAGAACTCCTGATACCTTTTCCTGTAATGAGATCCCCAGAGATAAGTAAAGAATGGCATTCGTTTTGTCAATTAAATGCATAACGAGAGACTGTCAGTGGTTGTCTCGAAGTCCAGATGTGGTAACACTTATCAGCTTGTCTTTGACTTTTAATGATTGCATACTATAGGTAGGGTTATATATTATTATTATTATTATTATTATTATTATTATTATTTCCATTTATATACCACCCCATAGCTGAAGCTCTCTGGGCAGTTTACAAAAATTAAAAACATTGAGCATTAAAAAACCAATATACAAAATTTAAAACCATAAAAAGCATACAAACATGTTATAAATACAATATCATTTAAAAACAACTATTCTGAGTCAAACCACCACCACAATAAAACTCTCAACATACACTGTTAAATGCCTGGGAGAAGAAGAAAGTCTTGACCTGGCGCCAAAAAGATAACAATGTTGGCGCCAGGCGAGCCTCATCGGGGAGATCATTCCATAATTGGGGGCCACCACTGAAAAGGCCCTCCCCCCTTGTTGCCACCCTCCGTGCTTCCCTCGGAGTAGGCAACTGGAGGAGGACCTTAGATGTGGATTGTAGTGTACGGGTAGGTTCGTGTCGTGAGAGGCGTTCCATCAGGTATTGTGGTCCTAAGCCGTGTAAGGCTTTATAGGTTAGAACCAGAACCTTGAATCAGGCTCGGAAACGTATAGGCAGCCAATGCAAGTGGGCCAGGGTAGGTCTTATATGCTCGAACCTTCCGATCTGTTGAAGATTATCATTTTATAAACTGAAGAATTTGTGCAAACCAGTTTCAAATGTGAGCTAGATTTGGAATAAGCATGTTATGCTGATGAAGAAACAGAGTGTAACTATCCTTTGTGTTTGATGGTCATTTATTTCTCTAACCTGGGAATACTTCTTCTTTGCAAGGCTATGTGGGAAGGATTATAATTAAGCTTTGCTATTGTTTTTTCCCTTGCTCTTTTCTCCAAAAATGTGGACAATTTGTCCCATTTTAGGGAGGCTGCTTGAGTCACTTTGGTGAAGGAATTCTGGAAACTTGGCACAGCCACAATGTCTGACCTGGCACTCCCCCACCACTGTCTGCTGGATCACAACTTGGCTAGGATATTGCTTTCATTTTTGGAATAGTTTTCAGCCATGTTTCTGACATACCTTTTCCAGTTGAGCATCTGGGCAAATGAGTGAAGGGGGGAAAAATTTCTCCAGACTTTTCATACAGATGGTAAATTCAGGATACCACGAAAAGAAAAAGAAAGACACAGGCTAGTATTTATCCATTCTTCCTAGGGATCTTAAGCTATTTTTATTTAAGATTATTTATTTATTGTTCACACTTTGTATTCTGGACTTCCTGTAAGGAGTTCAGTTCAGTGTGCATGGATATATCTCATTTTATCTTCACAACAATTTTGTGAGTTAGGCCAGAAAGAAAGTAACTCACTCAAGGCCTCCCAGCATGCTTCATAGTTGAGCAGGCATTTGAGCCAAATCCAAATCTCTGTCCAGTACACTGCATTATTTTTTTACGTAATTGTTCTGCACGTGATAATTCCTTTTGGTATACAAAACATTGTGTTTCACATAAATATAGTTGCACACCATTTTCATCCCAAATAATTCATTCAGAGGCCAATGTGAATATTTGTTTCCACCATGTGTATAGCGGACAAAATAACATTTCCCCCAGGTATAGGTATTGCAGTTTTTATGCATGCAGGAATATTAATATCTGAATACAAAAACATAACATGAGAACAAGTCTTCAGTGCACTTAGGGAACAACTATATGTTATGTTAAGTATGCAATTTTACAAGTGTGTTTAGAACTGGCCTGTTGGTTGTGGGGTGGGGGGCTTGGAAGAATAAGTGGCTGTGTGGAGCCTTGCTCTGGATCAGAACCCACAGCACTTGGGAAGAAGGATTTAATGTTTTCATCTGCACACACTTTTCCTGCTGAAAATTTCTCCCTGCTGCTACCTCCCCTGAAAGTGAGTTTTCTTCGGGGGGGGGGGGGGGAAGAGCATTGGGGCAGTGATTTTTGGTGGGAAAACTAGCACGGGGAGTTAAGAATTAAATGCTTTCTCTGTGAACGTTGCCTGCACAGTTGCTTTTTCTCAAAAAAGAAAGTGGCCAGTTTTAGAAATTATGCTTCGTGAAAACAGCTTCCTATCTCTCTGGAACCCTCGCATGTCCTTTCTCCACCACGAACACTAAATTGGAACATCCCGAGTCAAACAAGCTGTATTGCTTTGCTGTTATTTGTTGTGCACAACACAGTGCTGATTTTAATAATGATTCTGAGTCCTGATAAATGCTTAAAGTTAATAAGCAAGGCAATTCTTAAATTACTTCCGGCAGCAAAGGAGGAGTAAAGCACGAAAGCCTTTCATAAGCAAACAGCAAGTAAACTATGTGAAGAAAAGGAATTGGTCCTGGGAGATGTTTAATATTGAATGTTGCCTAATATTAAATGGTGTATGCTTTCAGGTGAGGGGGTATTTTATTAAGAAGTACTTAAGGTATTTTATGTCAGAAGCGTTTTAGAGTATTGTAAGATGATGCATGATCATTAACCCCATATACTAAACGAAAAACAACACAGCCATTCAATTTAAACTCAGATCTGATTGTATGAATCAATAAAATGTATTCAAAAAAGCAATCTAACTTAAGGTGTGTTCTGGGAGAGTAGGGGTTGGTCAAGTTTACCTTGTATGGTTTTGTATTACTTCTGGCTCTGAGCCAGGAATGGAAGTGGACTGTTCTTCCTTTGTGCCATCCCTGGAGATTCTGGAAGGGCCCAGACTGCTTCCCTAACCACAAGCTAGCAGCATCCTGGATTGCTAAAATCTAATGAAGGAATCATCTGCAGCCTGCCCAGTGGCTTGAGCCCTATAAGGCTACACTGAGGAAATCCCATATCCCTAGAAGGAATATCTCTTGGTGCTCACTTATTCTGTATCCCCTGGTTCTGCCCAAAACTGTGGCCAATTAACTTAATGCTATATCAAGTTACATTGCAGGCACACAGCCATTCAGTTACTGATGAAACGTTCCCTATTCTGCCCCCAAGGTGAGTTGTTGCTTATTGCTTATTCTCCCATATTTAAGTGAGGGGCTGGGATGGATGATTTATTACATTATTTACCAACTGTGCCTAAGCCACATATGACAAATGCTAAAGGAATCATTTGTCGATGGAAGAACCTACTACAGTCGGCCAAGACTAGGCTGACAGCTGTTAACCAGAGGACCTTCTCTTCTGCCGCTCCCAGACTATGGAACGACCTGCAGGGAGAGATCCGCCAACTTACCAGTCTTCTAGAATTCAAGAGAGCTATAAAGACTGATCTCTTCCGGCAGGCCTTCCCAGTCGAATTTTAAGACTTGGTTGATTTTAATAATGTATTAAATCAGTTTTATGTATTTTATATTGTTTGTATTCATGTTGTTCCCCACCTCGATCTGGAGGGAGAGGCGGGTAATAAATAAATAATAATAATTACTATAATTATAATTATAATTATATAGGTCTGGCCACTGGTTCAGGTGCAGCTGCATGAGTAAGGAAGAGTTTGTGTCTGTAAATCACTCAGTATGATAAGACACTGAAACCACAAATGAACTAATACATGAAATTTTTGAGAGTGTGGGGGGCTTTCAGTTCAGACCTTGTCTCTGCTAGTTGTAATGTAATGTAAAAATCTGTATTTTTAGAGAAATCTGTGATGATTGTAGCTTCTAATTAATGGTACTGAAAGGAAAGGAAGTTGAAGAGTCAGTGTTGAATTCTTTTGGGTATCTTGGTATTGTGGTATGGGTTTCCATAGAATGAGTCTCACGCTGAGAAAAGTACAAGAAGTACATTTTCTCACTTACTTACCACAAGAGGTTCTTTTTGTATGTGGATGTGTATTACTGTAACACATTAAATGCGAGCAGAAGCTAATTTCAGCATCCAAAACAATGGCAGGATAAAGGAACTTTCTAATAAGCAGAGCATAATAAAGGGCATTTAGGAAACAAGTGTAACCAGATCTTCAGTAGCTGCTAAGTTAAACTACCCAAAGCAGCATACTCTTTGGCCTTGTTCAGATGCGACAGTAGTCAACACTGGGTTAATAGTCAACTCACAATTGGTTATTTTGCAGGTACTATCTTTCATCTAGAAAATTCAAGATGGCATCTTTTAAACAAAGTATATAGCCAATAAATC
Organism: Anniella stebbinsi; assembly: GCA_029215795.1. NCBI lineage: Eukaryota > Metazoa > Chordata > Lepidosauria > Squamata > Anniellidae > Anniella > Anniella stebbinsi. Next base: position 117,623,997 of record JARDYH010000005.1, on the reverse strand, counting down.
AAATTAACAACAGCTTGCCCAAATTTGTACAACTGGGTATAGCTTGCCCAAATTTATTTCCGTTAATTTCATTGTTGTGGTATCTTCCTTGTAGTTTACAGACTTTCCAAATTCGTACTAATACAGGAAAAATATATCTAGTTTTGTCTGATGAAGTATTCTTTAGGCCCTTTGGATGTAATAAGAGGAAAAAGTATCATCTGATGTGCATGTTAAACTATACCCAAGAACTAGCAATGCAAAGAAATATAGCTCAAAATACTACTGTGCAATATTACAATGTCATTTCTTCTGAATTTTTAGAGCTCTTTTTTTTCTTCCAGAGAAATTTGGAAGAAAAATAATAAAATTTGCTGTCATCAAATGGTTGTCTTGTCATATCATTTTTTCTAATTAGTTAAGGGTTGCAGAGTATTTTAATTTTTTAATAAAAAATAGAGTCTGTTTGCACATAATGGGAGTTAATTAACCCATGAGCTGCAGGGACGTGACCTGCTTTCCGTTTCTGTAAACAACCTACAGTGACCTCATTCGTATGTTGTTAATGTGATGTATGAACCTGGACACTTTTGGTTACTAGTAGGTTAAACTACCAATAGTTAACCTAAGAACAAACAATGGGTTTGTTTGGATAGTTTAACCCATGAACAACCCAAAGTGTCCAGATTCAAGCCTCATGTTAACAGCCTACATATGGAATGATCATATATTGCTGTTTGAAAATGGAAGTGATGGGCAAGACGCAGCATACTCACTCTCTCTAGCTCATGCATGACAACCCAGGGATTATTTAAACCATGGGTTGTTAGTATATGAACTAGGATATAGTGTTGCCTGTTCCAATAGACTTTTTTCTAGATGAAAGTACTATCACATCTGCATATATTCACTGTATAAAAAGTTAGGGCTACAATTCTATAAGGACTTAACCTGGGAATATGTCCCACTGAACTCTATGGACATTTCCCATTAGACATGCATAGGATAGCACTATAAATCTCCTGTTGCATATGGTGCGGTCCTTAGAGCTCACATATAAATGGGAATGGAAAACAAAGTCTTGACAAGCTAATCTGATGAAAGAGGAACTTGTATGTATCTATTTTAGGCTTGACTGTGTCAGGGGCATTCTATCTGGGAGATCATGGCTGTTACCACAGCGTCCGAGGGGTATCTAGCTGGTGACATACATATTGGTGTTCCTGTGGTCTGATTCAAAATGCCAGTTCTTATGATATCCAAAGAGAACATTCTGTGCCAATAAAAAAAAGTGCCACAATGGTCTGTATTAACATTTTTCTGACAGAATAATTATGTATCTCCAGTAACTCAGTAGGATGGCTATAAAACTAATTTAAAATCATATTATAGTAGAACAAAAATTTCCTACTTTTGAAATAAACATCTTGGCATAGCTTTTTTAAAAAAAATACAAGTGATGATGTTATATGGAAGAGGAGCCTCTGGCATGTTCACTGAGCCATGTTATTTCAAGATGATCATTCTCCATAGCTAATTCTGTTTTAGTTAATATGTTCCTCCTGTCTGGTTTTTATTGTTTTGTTATTAGGGAGCAATAATTGTCAGTGCCTCATGAAATGTAACTGTACCAGAGGTATGGAATTGTTGTGTTTTTAATTATCTTTAAAATTTCAGGACCAACCAAGAGGAAAGTAGACATGGCACAGAGCATGCTGTAGTATTATGTAGTCCTACATAAGATGAGAGATGGCTCATCCATAAAATGATAATCCATAAAATGATAAATCTAGAAAATTAATCTAGCAAGCATAATAAATAAAAATAATTATTAAACTTCTTTGTCACCTTTCTACAGAAAAAAAAACATATTCAAGGTAACTCATGATACGAAATATTTTAAAACTACAAGCAAAACAGATAATTGAGGATAAGAAATAAGAGTGTGGTGCTTGCCTATTCTAGGGAAATGAGTATCAAGAAGCGAATAAAATATGAAGAAACAAAAGCAAGAATGGAAAAGCAAGTGTGTAAAGTAAAAGTAATATTTCTACTGAGGTAGCAGTGAAAATGAGTCTTGGTGGGATAAGACAGGGACACTGGCTTAGCACCTGGCGAGTTTCAATATGCAGTAGAAAAAGAGCAGTACAGATGTAGGGCAGGGTGAATGCAACATCGAAGACAAATAACAAATCAGTTCAGGTGAAAGATATAAGAAAATGTGTGGTGTGAACAATTTTTTTCTAACCAGTAATATGCTTGATCATGAAAGCTGCTGAGCACTCTGGTTCTTGTCAAGAGAGCAGTAATGCATGTAAACAGTGGCAATTTAATCACATGCTTAAAGTACAAGCATGCCGAAGAGAGACAGTGTTTAGCAGAACATGGGTTGTGGGCAAAAGCATTGATGCAGTCATGGTAATTGACCATTTTTCTCCCTCTTTATTCAGGGCCAAAATAAACATGATGTGGGAGATCCATCATCACAACTTTAAAACAGCTCCTGGGTACTCTGAATTTGATTGAAGTAGTGGTGTGGGTGTATGTGTATGAATCTTTTCACTGTGTGCCATTTTCCTGATATAACTCTACGCATATGCGCACAGACTCACACAGACACGAACACACTCAAAAGCTGGTTTTGCCCTGCTTGGTATGACGTAGTGCATTATGGCAGTAGGTACTTACCATCTTATAACAACTAGTTGCTTGGTGTACATATGATCTAATTCTCAAAGTAATAAGTGCACAATTACCTTAATTTTTCTCTCTGTACATTCCATTTCATTTTCAGTAACTTAACACAACTAATATGTTGAGAAAATCAGCTGGAAATCTAATCCATATTGAGTAATAACACATTAAACCAGGAGATGTGTTCACCTACTATAAGGACTATTGTTGTAGGGCACTATGATGTTCTAAGTTTTTGATCAAATTATTTTTGAAAAATCAAATATAATCATTAAAATATTTGTTTCTGTATTGCAAGTGGATGCTGATTTACCGTATTTCCTCGATTGTAAGATGCACTTTTCCCCCCATATTTACGTCTGTAAAAATGGAGTGTGTCTTAGAATCGATGGTGTCTAAGAATCGCCGGAAGATACACCCACCCACCCCCACCCACAGCGTCTTCACAAAGGGGCTCTGCATGCCCTCCCAAGCGACTCAGCCTTCTCCATATGCCTCTGTGCCGCTGGCACCGACCTCCTTGGCCTCCAGTGCTGCCCCAATCCTCGCTGCCAGTGCCGCCCCGGTCCGCCAGCGCCGGGGAGGCTCCTGCCAGCGAGGAGGTGCCACCGCGGCAGCGAGGAACAGCCTTCCCGACTCACCTCCATCACTGCCCCTGTCCTCACCTCCTGCGCTGCTTGCAGAGGCCTCCCTGACCTGGAAACGTGGCGTTACTACAAAGTAGGACCGGGGCGGCACTGGCGGTGAGTGGAGAAGGGAGGAGAGGGACTCCTGCCCAGGCCATACCAGCCCAGCAGGTCCCTGGGTGGTGGATCAAGGGGTGGCATGCACAGCCCTACCGTATTTCTTCAATTCTAAGATGCACTGATCCCCAATATTAGGTGTCTGAAAATGGAGTGCATCTTAGAATCAACACAACACTTTTTTTCTGACGGTGGCCCTAAAATTAAGGTGCGTCTTAGAATTGATGGCATCTTAGATTCGGTGAAATACGGTATCATGCTCATGTAGCTTTCCTGCCGTTTGGGCTTTATCATGTTACTTAGCCAGCTTGGGAGCTAATCTGGTAGGGCAGAGCACAAACGAACTAACTTCAGTGGAAAAAACAAGTTCACACCAATGCATGCAGATTAAGAAGAGTGTGGTATTATTAGCAGCTATTATTGTTTGATCATCTTCAACTCTGTTTTCTATGCATCAGAACTCCAGGACCTAATTAGCATGAACATGAATTGAGAAATGCTATTATAAATTAATTATCAAAATAATAATACTGGTGCCCACCCGGTGGAAATGATCGCTGCTCTGAGGTACATCAGGCCTCAACACCGGCATGTTTTAGGAGTTCATTGAAAATGTATCTGTTTACTTTGGCTTCCCTCAGCCATGAACTACCTTTGTACTAGCCTCATGGTATTATTTTGTGTTTGTGTATTTGTGTTTTGTTTGTTTTTATTCTTTTGTAAAGCAAGTCAAGATTTGCTTTAAGTGAGAAATGGTATATAATAACAAAATGACTTGCATGGGACACATAAGGTCTGGCTTGGGCCTTAACTGTTATAAGTGGGCTTCCGTTTGTGGAACAGGGTTTTCTTGCCTTTCTGCTGTGCTGCCCATGTGCCCTCTGGTGCATTGAGGGAACTGTGAAAAAACAGGAAGGCATATTCCTTTCATACAAGGGCACCTTTGAACCGAAGTCTCTGCTTTCAATCTCTGCTTGTTTTTATTGATTATTTATATTGTATATCAGCTTTAATTGTGCATATCAAGTTTTTATTATTATTATTATTATTATTATTATTATTATTATTATTATTATTTATTGCATTTGTATACCTCCCCATAGCCGAAGCTCTCTAGGTGGTTTACATAAGATTAAAACACTTAAAAACAATATACAAAAATTAAAACTGCAAAAACGTACAATAATCACATACATTTAAAATCACTATAAAGCCTTAAAACAAAAACAGACCCAGGCTCATCATATATTGCTAAATGCCTGAGAGAAGATGTTGAGCGTAGTGTTCGGGTAGGTTCATGTTGGGAAAGGTGTTCCGTCAGGTATTGTGGTTCCAAGCCGTATAAGGCTTTATAGGTTAAAACCAGCACCTTGAATCGGGCTCGGAGACACACAGGCAGCCAATGCAAGCAGGCCAGAGTAGGTCTTATATGTGGTACTTGTTTACAGTGAATTAATTATATGTATAGGGCCAATTCATAACAACTGGTTGCCCCTTTCACAGTCACACGGGCCTCTCGTGCTTGCAGATTACATGAATGTGCTGCATGTGTGATCCTACAGCTCCATTTCTACAGTGCGGTGTGTGGTCATAGCAGGTCTTTGTGAGTGTACAGGTTGCTATCTTTGTGAACTAGCCCATCGTCTTGGCACTTTTTGTTCTTATGAGATAATGGGCCTGCTCAGACAATACGCTAAGCCATGGTTAGGCCACTAACCCTTTTGCAATAAATGATTAGTGAGTATGTTTAAACCGTGGTTATGTAGCCACCGTGGTTAGGAATGGTTCACACAATATGCTAAATCATGGTTCACATGACACACTAAGCCATTATATTTAGCTCAAAATGCTTAACCGGGATCTATATTACTTATTTTATTTTTTGTATTGGCCTGTGAATGAATATAACATTTTATTTGCTTTAGCTCAAAATTTTCCAAACCATGACTGTTATACTTAATCACACAATTTATAGCTCTGCATGTGCTGGAATGTAACTCCCATATTTCTGAGCCAGGGCTGGCCCATGACATTTGGCTACTTGAGGCAAAGGACAAGAGGCCCTCCAGTTCCACATACAGAAGGAAACAGGACTGATCAGCAGTTGAATCTTACTTGGACACTGGTAACAGGACAGCATCTCCACTGTCCCTGAGGGTAGCAAGTTAGCTTAAGGGGCTCAAGGCAGGCTGTATGGGACACATAGCTCTATTCTCCAAAACCTTGACATTATTCTGCACCACCCACCCCAGCATTCACCTCTTTACAGAGCTGCCTTGCTCTGCCTCATGGTAGGGCTAGCCCTGTACTCATCCAGCAATGGCAATGCTTGCTGAGAATGTTGGGAGTTGTAGTCCAACATACTTAGAGGTCACCAGGTTTGGGGAAATGGATCTATTCTGATAAGAGTTCAAAACAGAAAACAATATGGAGTTATCTCAGTTATAAATCCAACTTTCTTTATAAAATATTTAAGTCTTTAGGACAAAGCACTGCCAAGGAAAATTTGTAAATGGAAGTTCAAGAATAGATAAGAGTTATGAGTGGCTGATTTTAATTATACCAGTTTTAAGAGTGCAGTTTCACTTCAGTTGACAAGAATTTAGTTGAGCTATTGCTATTGAACAATTAGTTAATACGAGGGTTCATACTTGAAATTAAAGTAGCAGGATTGTTATTACCATTTAAATCAAGGTTCTGTTTGTACTTCTATTAAAAGCTCCTGCTTCAGGGTTATTATTAAGTACTTAGATTCCCCTGTGGCTACGCTGGTTTTCTTACACATTTACGTCTTGTCTAATCTCCAGTACCTGCATTCTACAATGTAAAATCAATATGGAAATTATTTCTCACCTGAAGGTCAAAATGCTGCTTGTGACATCACATATGATAAATGTGGAGCTGACTAATGTCATGGGGTTAGAAAGCTTCAGGTGGAGCAATAAGCAGCAGGAGCAAATGAACACTTACAAAATAATGATTAGGCTTTTTAAAGAAAACTGTTCTAGGGGAAACGGGCTTAATGTTCTAGAGATAGATTTTCCCCCATCTTCCTCTCCCCCTTGTAGGTTGGCTAATGAAGGTTTACCTAAAGTTTTACCATTTATTATTATTAATATATATATATATATATATATATATTAAAATGAATTTAAAACAGTTTTTAAATTGAAAATAAAATAATTTTTAAAGGCACAGATATTATGTTGGTTTCTTTCTTTCATTGGAACCCCACCTTTTCAGCCAACAAAAACAGCATTAAAGGTGGCTTTTTCTATATGCAACGGGAAGGGATAAATGTGTATTGAAAATAAAAATTCCACTTGCTGTAAATATGTTTTCTGGCTATGGGTGTTTGAGTCTTATGAAATACTTCTTCTGACAACACTGAAATTTGTTTCTTTGTGGGACATTTTACACTTGGAAATGGCTTGGGGTAGTAAAATGCCCCACAAACATGTTTGTGTATATTTTTATGAATGTTGGTTAATCATACCATTATGAGGTTACGAGAGGATAATGTTGTATTGACCCCTCAGCAGCAGTTAAAGTTCTGGTTGTGCCATGACAATGGTAGAATCGTATAGTTAAGAAGGCAAATTGTGTATTTGTGTTTATTACTGCACACTCTTTGTGAGATGTATTTGAGAAATAAGCTTCCAGGTGAGAGGATGTCATTTCTTATGACATTAGATCTGCTTCTTCTGTCGATAACTGTGCCTGCGCGAAATGTTTGAGCCATGCAGGTAGAGCCTCCTACAACATTGAAAACTTTCTTTCACCATATATTTTGCAAATAATACATTCTTCCCTGTGCCAATTATGCCACAGTTGCAGGCAAGTCCTGAAAGTGTTACCATTTCCCAAACATTACAGTCCACCCCATGAAATCTGACTTCCTGGTCACAGGATAAGGCAGGACCTTCGTAGGTAATATAACACTCTCATTGTGACTCTCCCACAGTTACCACAGCCATAGTGGTAGCCCATTTCTCTTGCCCTGGCTTGTCTCAGATCATTCTACCAGCCATGCAGTTAGTGTGTACACACACATACACTAGAGATAGATGAGAAGACAGTATGCCTATATACACTAGTTGCAAGGGAATATCAGCAGCATGGTGCTGGTGCACTCCTGTCCTACTTGTAGGTTTCCACTATGGCTGGACTACATGGACCTTTGGTCTGATCCAACATAGCTCTTCTTCTGTTCTTAAAGGCATGGGGTTCGCATTTTAACATGAACTTACAAAATCCATACTTCCCAAACCTAAACATGAACTAGAATGCAGTTTACCATAGAAATCTGTACATTTCCTAAGTTTGTGATAGTTCACCACCCCCCAAAAAAACATTTAAAAAAATGCATACAAAGAATACAGTCCTTTTTTTAAAAAGTGTTAAAATGCATACATTTCAAATATAACCCACACCAAAAAAAAAACTGCTTTGTTTTAAAAATCAGTTTTTTAAAAGTGTACATTTGCAGAAGTACATACAAAATGCACATATTTTTAAAAATTGTATTTTTCCAAAACAGATCCATACAATTTTTTGAGTATACAAAAACATAACATCTGGCAGAGAGGTTTTGGAACAACATGAACAAACTTAAAAGTGAAAAAATGAGAACTCAGACAAAATTGAGCTTGACAGAGTAACAACCCATCCCTAACACACACACATCTGTAGAGTCCATTTTATTTTGAAATTTGTCTCTGTGTTTGTATAAAACAAATAATGAAGTGTGTGTCCTTTCCAACATAGCTCAAAGCACCCAGGGGTGCTGAAACCAGCAAGCCATATACAAGAAAGGAGGGTCAATGCAAGTCCCACATCAGGGAAAGTCTTATCACATCTAATCAGGTCAGGGCAAATGGGGTCAAGTCCTGTGACATCAGGTAAGGTCAAATCAGGTTTGGTGTGCTGAATGTCAAGGCAAGGTTAGACCAGGTCTTTCAGTACCCTGGACAGCTCCAAATTAGCTGAAACTCAGTCAAGGTGAGCTGTTGACTCAGCAATAGTCAAAGGCTTTCTGAAACCTTATAAAGGCCACCAACTCAAGACCTCCACCCTCTCAGAGAAGCAGTTTTTTCTTAAATGGCTACTGCTCCTATGGGGTGGTGAAGACTGTAAAGGGAAGTGTCCTCTGCATCTGAGGAGTACGGTAGACAGAGATATTTTGGCCTGGAAGGCTCTGGCATAGCAGGAATTGAGCTAATGGAGGGAGCGTCCACTGGCTCCGTGTCCTCTTCAGAGCCAGAGGACAGGCAAGGCTCAGAAATATAACATTGTGCTTCAAATATAAAAAATTGAGAGAATAGTGACATAAGGGGATATGATTGAAAAGATTCATTCTATATGTTGCTCTTCCAACTAAAATGGCACTCATGGCAGATAACAATAATAAAATAGAGATTAAAAACAAAATCTTAATTAAACCATAACATAAAAACACATACATTTAAAAAGGAAAGAAAAGCAGTATCCAACTATTAAAAAAAACCTTCAGCAGCAGAGCAGTTTATATGCCAAAGGCTTTCCTGAATTAAAATTGGTATTATATGGTTAGACTGTCTTGTCCCTGTTATCAATCTGGCTGCTGCATTTTTCACAAACCGCAGCATCTGAATCATGTTCAAAGACAGCCCTGCATAGATAGCGTGCATTGCAGGAATCTAACTTGGAGGTTACCAGAGCATAGACAACTGAAGCCAGGTTATTCCTATCCAGATAGGGAACTAGCTGGGCCACCAACCAGATGATGGAAGGCACTCCATACCACTGAGGCTACTTGAGCCTCAAATGACAAAGATGGCTGCAGGAGGACCCCCCCCCCCCCCAAGCTATGAACCTGCTCCTTCAGGGGGAGTGCAACCCCATCCAGCTGCTCATCAGTTGCTCATGTTCTCTCAACATAAGAACATAAAAAGAGCCCTTCTTGATCAGATCAAGGGTCCATCTAGTCCAGCATCCTGTTAACACATTGGCCAACCAGCTGCCTGTGGGATACCACAAATACGACCTAAGTGCAATAGCACCCTTATGATCATGTTCCCCAGCAACTGGTTTACACAGGCATACTGCCTCCAATAGTGGAGGTAGCATATAGTGGAGGTATATGTCACCTTCCTGACCATATCCTTTCAAATAACGCTTTCAATATGCTTTCCCTTAAAAATATATTTCTTGGTTAAATGTACCCAATTCCAGTTTCTCACACTGACTTCTCTCTTCATAGGTTTCCTCTAAATACTTTCCCGTTAGTCAACATCTTTTCTGAATACTTGAGTCCAGGGTGAAATTTATTTCAAATGACTGAGTGAAGGGAACATTTCCATTGACAACTTTTCTTGTTTTTCTAGTAGCTGCCCAGGCTTTTAAAATGAATATAGTTGACTCCAAGCCACTACAGAAAGGATACTGATAGGAGCATACATCCTAGGAACTGCCAACAATGAGAGCTTTTAAAAACACAACAATATTATTTAAGGAGGTGACTGGAATTTGTAGCCTGTAAGAAAAGGCCCAGTGGTGACAATCATGTGTATTGTAAAAAAAACAACACAACACTTTGGTATTTTTCATTTTGCTTCAAATAATTATTTTTCACAAACATATTAAACTACAATCTTTTACCTGTTTACATGGAAGTGATTCTTACTGTGATTTACTCTCTAATAGGTGTTACTGTCTAATATATAACAGGATAATCTCTTTTAATTCTAAAATGAAACTCTACAAATAAGGAGCAATCAGGCACAATACATTTTGAAACAGACTACAAGAGATATAAAACTTCCTATAAACAGTGACATTATGGCCCATTTACATATTATCTGACTGGCTTCATACTGTTGGGACCCCAAATTGGGAGGAAGCTGAACTGCATGAGGAGCCATTATGGTGCAAAACACTGCTCCTCACAGAGAACTGTGGGTTGAAAGGGAAGTTGGATATATTTGATTCATATTTATGTTAATTGTTTTCTTCATGTTATTGTTCACTAAACGTCCTAAAGTAAAGTAAGTTCTGTTAAATATATATTTTGTTTGTCTCTGGAGTGATTGTAATCTTGCGCTCCTCATTCTAGTTATAGAAACCTTAAACATTCCAGTATTGGAAGTTGTAGGGAAGCATGGGTGGGAGGGTGCACCTGCTTGTGGGTCCTGGAAAACAGCTGGTTGGCCACTATGTGATCCAGCATGGCTCTTCTTATGTCATTCCATAACTGGGATGCCACAACAGAGAAGGCCCTTTCACTTATAACCACCAACCTTGCTTCCTATAGTTAGCGTACCTGGAGGAGGGCCTCACTGGCATTGTGAGCCCATATTGTTGTGAGACTAGACTAAATATGGTAATTTGCTCTTTTGTGCTTGAGATCAAAATTTCATGTCCAAACCATTAATTTTGCATCAGGAAGGGTAAATGTCTGAAGCTTCAGTGGTCAGTTTGTACTGTTTATGCACAATTAAGTATAGGCAGTCTAAAATATTTCATGGGTGGGTTACTGACATTTTAACCAAAGCTGAAACAAGCTTTGATTGCTGTCACAACACCTGAATAGCTTATAAGCAGGGCTAGTATTGTGCCTTGCCACTCTTCATTTCTTGTATGCGTAATCTTCTTGTCTTCTGAAGCACTTGTCATAGTTCCCATAGTGCAGATGTGAACTAAGTCATGTCTGTGACCGTCAATGTGGATGTCAACGAATGCAAAACTCAGCAGGAGTACTGATAACCTGCCCGCATTTATATTGTATTGGTGAATTTTACATGTGGAATTCAGGCAACTTACTCTTTTAAAATAAAGAATAGTTGAATGTGCCCACAGTACAGTGAACACCTGCATTTCCTACTGGAGATGAAAATGAGAATGTTAACTGCACAACACATTCCGGCATCTGCATTTCATACGTTGTGTATATGTTTCTATGCTAATTGTATCTTTGGGATTGGACAGAATAAAAAGAATGAAGATAATTGCACAGGAGGGAACTCAGGTTTTTTTTAAAGCTTACATAGATTACATTTAAATCTATCTGTAATATATATCTAAAATGTACATGAGTGTGCATTTGGTGTCATTCCACTTTGTATCGTGCATTAACACCATTCTCACATGGCACAAATAGGCTAAGAGTTGCACAAATGTAGTTTTTAATATCACCTATGAAAACAAGCTTACAGTTGCCAGGAATTTTGTGCCCTGGAATTTTGTGGATTTCTGTGCCATGTTCCTAATATATATATATATATATATATATATGTATGTATATGTATGTATGTATATGTATGTATATATATATATATATATATATATTGGTGGCATGGGGTGGGGGAGTAGAAGGGTATGTGGGAAAACTAGTTAGTGAAATCTAAAACATAACGTTAGAGGCTTATCTTTAGCTTACATTCTTTAGGTTTGGGCAGTTCTAGTTGCATTAAGTGAATATGTGGAGTGAATATGCCTTTGTTAGTCTATTTGATATATGCTTTACTAGTTGGGCATTACATGCATGTGTGAATGCATGCTCACGCTCACACTTGCACCTTCTTCCTCTCCTCCCTCATAAGCTGGAAAAGGCCATTGACCTTCCAATGAGCTTGTTTTAACGGTCAGAAGCACCAGAGAGATTAGGTATTGCTTGTGTTACAGTGGCGTTGAAAGCTGCTGAGCAGAGATACAAGAGGTCCAGCACATCATAACAGCATTAGGTAAATTTGCTGATCAGCACAGAACATATATCAGCAAAGAACCGTGCACTCTAGTGCTCCACAATGAGGCATTGACCCAGCTTCATCCTCCGATAGGACCTAGCATATTTTCCCTTTCTCCTCTACTGTTCTTCCGGATCCACTGCGAAGGAAAACTGTGACACAGCTCCACCTGGATTGTTTTGTTTTATTTTTTCCATGGCCTGTGGAACAATGAAGTCAGAGGTAGGTGAATGATGCAGTGCAGGAAGTTACTGCAGCACTAGCATTTGCTAAGGATATTTTAATGGAGCAGCACAGCAGTAGAAGAAAATGTTGTTAAATTCTGCTGTTTTTGCATGCATTGGACTAGAACAGAATAATAGCTGCTTTCTATGTTTTACTGGCTTTATGTCCTTCAATTGTGCACAGTGTAGTACTGGAGAGAACACAGGCTTTGGTTATTGTTTTCCTGAGGAGAAAACAGAGAGCTATATTTTTTAGAGAGCAAGTACTTTCCAGCTAAACAGATTAACAGGATTTTATAGTTTGCTTCTCTATGTTATAATAAACTGCAATCTAGAAATAATCATGCCTATAGTTACAGCGGATCCACAGTTTATATGGATCGTTCCCACTGATTCTGTGCTCGTGTTTAGGCTTCTTACTTGCATTCAGTCCATTAAGTATATATGCTCATCTTGAATAACTTCTGATGAGTTTACTGATTGATGTAAAAGGTAAAGGGTAATTTATTCAGTTCTCTTTCTTCTTTAAAAAAATGCTGTTGTAAATCAATCTTGTGTTATGTCAACAAAGGTGCACAGCCAACTAATATTTAAAAGTGTGAAAAGTAATAACAAAAGCAAAACCATTTTATTTTCTAAAATCTCTTGATACCTGCCCATTTTACAAGAGGAACTTATTTTCTAGGTCATGATCCTGCTTCTTTTGGGAATAGATTCTCTTTATTCTGGTAGAGGAAAGGAATTAAAAACAACATGAACAGATTTTTTAACATAATTTTCAAAATGTATGATAGCTACTGATTATAATGTTAAAATGCTTTTTATAGCTATGTGATGGATTAGAGGTAATTAACATACATTACTAGATTTTAAAAAATGTTTTAGCACTAGAACTCAAATTTGTTTTTATATGCCTGTAAGACAAAATGTCTTGCTTGGGATCCAACAATGTGAACTAATACACGATAGAACTCTGTATTAACTCTGTAGAACTCTGAAGCATTAAATGTTATGGTTTGGTTTGACTATGTATATACTGGCATATGATGTATATGTACTTGGCATATGACTGGAAATTATCTTATTTTCTTCCAACCACTATTTTTCACAGTATTGTAAAATAAATGAAGAATGTAAGGCAGCTGCTTATTAAGATTAACAAAGAAATAATCAAATAATACATTACAATGGTCAAGACCCAGGCATGTTGATGCCTGTGTTTTATTTTTCACAGCTTTTTAATTTTAAAATATTGCAATCCTACACAACTCACTAGAAAGAAGCCCTATTTAGAACAATGGGATTTATTTCTTGAGTGAATATGCTTTTGCATTATAGCTATAAAACCTTTGAAACCTAAAAGAAAAAAGAAAAGGAGTGGATCTATTTACATAGTGGTTCTTACACAGCCTTCTTTAAAATTTATGACAAGGTAAAAGTTTTATGAGAAACTCTGTAAACAGGATGAAATATGGCCTGTAATGCCCATGGACTTTCTAATATAAGTGCCAGAAATATTTATTAGCTAGAACATCACTGCATGGCTTAATCAGGCAGTATAGATTCAGATTTTAGGCAAGTGGAAATTTAAGCATGTTCCTATTTGGAGTTCTCATACAGACTTTCCCCTTCCATTCCAACAGATGTGCTTTAAAATGTCTGTTCAGACTATAATACTGCTAAGTTCACAGAGTTCTTGGTATGATGTATTTGACTATGTATAATAAATAAGGGGGTGATAATTTAAAGAGTTAAATGTTCGTATCTTTCTCAGACGTTCATGTATAGATATGTGGTGTGTGTGTGTGAGAGAGAGAGAGGGAGGGAGGGAGGGAGAGAGAGAGGTAATATTACTATTCCCTATATTGTATCCTGCAATTGTCTATGCTGTAGAACAACCTGGTATTTCTGTCTTTCTCATTTAGTTCAGTATGCATTGCTCATCACTGAACAGGTTGGTATTATGAATAATTGAATGCTAATTTCTTTCAGCAAGTCAATATTCTATGTTCATAGGGTTGGCAAGCAATTCAACAACTTGGTAAAACTGTTTTCTTTATGAAAGGGGGTGGGTGGAATTTCCTAAGTGACACAGTGTATGGTGTGTATTTTATACACTGCATTTTATGTAGTTTGTTTATACCCAGAAGTGTGTGTGTGTGTGTGTGTGTGTGTGTGTGTGAGAGAGAGAGAGAGAGAGAGAGAGAGAGAGAGAGACTGTCCAGATGACACTCTAAGCCATGGTGGTTAAGTGCTTTGAGCTAAACATTATGGCTTAGTCGGGGGAACCTTGACTTAGCGTGTGCTGTGAATAATTCCTAATGGTGGTGGCTATATAACCACGATTTAAACATGCTCACTAACCATTTGCTGCAAAAGGGTTAGCCTAAACATTGCTTAGTGTGTTGTCTGAACAGGCCCCGTGTCTGTGTGTTTGTGCGTGCATGCATGCAACCAGTGTCGGTAATATCCAACATTTAAAAAGCATTTTATGTTTAAATTGGTGGCATTTGACCACAAACCCGATACTCCATCTTCCCTTGCAATATATATTTTCTTATTAGTAAACACTGTAATATTCTGTTTGACTTCAGTAGCTCTACTCACTTCTTTAAACTAAAGTGCTGTAACTGCTCAAGGAGACCTTTAATAATGGGGCTGCCATTTTAATGCTACAGTGTGGATGCTAGACAAAAATTACTCTAGACTTTGTTGTGGTCCAATAACGACAGAGACGCTTTCCAGGTTCCAAAGACATCTTTATTTTGGTAGAAAGGATACATCGCGATGGAGAGCCCACCTTAGTCAAAGTGCAACTCTTTAGCTCAAAGTGCGACTCTGACTCTGACTCGGCGTGACAGCTGTTTTTAAAAAGTCTTGGTCACATAGACATGAAATAACGGAGCATGTGCAAAATATTATTTGCCAAGTGGAAAATTTTTAGCGAAACCACTAGCTTCCTGTTCTTCAAGCAACCGGGGTAAAAATATATGCTTGAACCACAAAGTCTTTCGATATGAGGTAGGCGAGACAGGAAGGTGGCAAAATGCAAAAGCGAACACAAACTGCCCTTTTGACTTTAGAGCACTCGCTGTCTGACCTTTCCCTGATCGGTCAAAACATGGCTTCCCTTATGTCAAGATGTTCGCTGGCTGTAACAACTTGTAGTGCCCATTTGGAAGATGGAAAGAGAAACTTCAATATTTTTCTTTTGCAAGGATTAAATTGAGAGGAGACCTAGGAATCTTTGTTTATACTTGGGAAAGTAGTTATATTTTATTACTAGTAAAATTATGTTCTACTAGTAAAGAACTTGTAAAAATTCAATTTCCCTCCATGCAGAGAAAACAAAAACTAATAAAATCTTTAATATACATATGTTCAATTTTTGGAGTTTATCTAATCTATAATCTTCATCATCACAGATGAAGCTATGTGTGCATAGACAAAATAAGAATCTATATCATTTAATAACATCTCTGAAACTTCAATGAGTTGGTACAAGAGTGGGGCATGTTACACATAGTTTCATGATATTTTTAGAGATACTTTTCTTTACAGTAAAGGTGCTGAGGTGGTAATTTGAATAAGAAAAGGGACTCTTAACCCTTTCTCCTATGTTGTTTTACCACTAAAAATTGCATGCCGAAGCTCCATTTACTCTCCTCGAATGAAAATATATTTTCCTTAGCAATGGTAAAGCAGCTTCTGGGTTGCACTTTTCAGAGAGGAAAGGTTTAAGAACGCACTCTTCTCCCCAACCCCACCAGTGTCCGCCTTCCTCCTCAGATTGCAGCCTCATCTACCTGCATTGTATTTTTAAAAAGCACTTCTTAAAAGAATCAAGGAATTACTTGTAATTCGTAGACCCTGTTTGGATGTTATTTTAAACTATGATGGATTTATAAGCTAGTCACAGTAGCTTATTTTGAAAGTGAGTTATTGTTATGCCATGCACAATCAGACAAATAAGCTACCATGCGTAGTTTATAAAGCTACTGTGCATGCTCTGTTTCATGCCCCCGCCCCCTGTACTGCTGCAGTCCTCCCACCCCAGAGTGCCACTGTTTCACCAATTCCACAATATCCCAATGAGAGGGGAGAGAGATGAGATAAGGTACAGGGCCTTAATTAAGCACTTGAGAAGCATCACCCCACGCTGGAAGTAATGTACTGGAAGTATGCAGGTTTTGGACCAAACTTCATACACACTCTTCCCTAGTCGGGAGGCACCCAATGCACCATCAAAATCCTGCACATTTACACATAAAAGAGCGAAAACGCCAGGTGCATCATAAAGGGGGTGGCACATCCGCAAAACAAATATTTTCTGTAGAATTAAGATTACTGTACAGATTATACCTTTCTCTAGCACTTGAGAGTATTAAGAATCACCGTTTTAATTTAAAATTGTTAAAAATATTGTGGGACTAGTATCTACTAAAGATTCCATTGAGCAGAAACAGTAGTTGTCTTTTCTGGCCACCAGTTCACTCTAATTCATGATGAGTTTGTGTCCCACAGCGAGTACAAGGTCACTTTAGAAATATGACTTGCTTCAAGTGATTTCTGACCCGCTTCTAACAGGGCGCCCTGGTATACGGAAGACCTCAGGGAGTTGAAGCGGAAAGGACAACGACTGGAGCGCCGATGGCGAAAAACTCGACTTCTATCCAACAAGACACGGCATAGAGAACATCTTTGGCAATGGGGTGGCAATACGTGCAGCGAAGAAAGCTTTCTTCTCTGCGCGCATTGCGTCTGCGAATTCGCATCCAGCGGAACTGTTCAGGGTGGTGAGGGGTCTAACCCGGGCACCTTCCCCCCTGAATCGATGCGATGCCTTTAACGATCATTTCACAGATAAAATCTCTCGAATAAGAGCCGACTTAGATGCTGTCGTTATAGCAGAGGCTGATGATGGAGTGTCCAGTGACTCCGCGAGTAGAATTACACTGGATCAGTTTTAGTTGGTGAGTACCGAGGACGTGGACAAGCTGCTTGGACGAGTGAGGAGGACGACTTGCCCTCTCGATCCCTGTCCTTCATGGCTGGTCGTCCAGGGAGGAGATGCAGTTAGATCGCAATTACAATATATTATTAATGCATCTCTCAGGGAGGGGAGTTTTCCATCTTGTTTAAAAGAAGCGGTGGTACGGCCGCTTCTAAAGAAGCCCTCCCTGGTTCCCCTGGACTTTAATAACTACAGACCGGTATCAAACCTTCCATTCTTGGGCAAGATGATCGAGAGGGCAGTTGCCTTTCAACTCCAAGTAGTCTTGGATGACACTGATTTTCTAGACCCATTTCAAACTGGCTTCAGGGCGGGATACGGAGTTGAGACTGCTATGGTCGCCTTAGTGGATGATCTACGCCTTAGTATTGACAGGGGGAGTGTGTCTCTGTTGGTACTTCTGGACCTCTCAGCGGCATTCGATACCATCGACCATGGTATCCTTCTGGAACGCCTGAGGGGATTGGGACTCGGGGGCACTGTGCTTCAGTGGTTCCGGTCCTACCTCTTGGGCAGGTTCCAGATGGTGATGCTTGGGGATAGTTGCTCCTCAAAGAAGGAGCTGCTGTGTGGCGTACTGCAAGGTGCCATCCTTTCCCCAATGCTGTTTAATATTTATATGAAACCGTTGGGAGAGATCATCCGGAGGCATGGGGCGGGGTGCTATCAGTATGCTGATGATACCCAAATATATTTCTCTATGCCTTCGATAATAGCGCCAGCTAAGGATAGTGTGTCTCCTCTGAATGAATGCTTGGAGGTGGTAATGGGCTGGATGAGGAAAAACAAACTGAAGCTGAATCCAGACAAGACGGAGGTGCTTACTGTCAAAGGCCGCAACCTGGGTTTGGAGGTGTGTCAACTGGTTCTGGATGGGGTTACACTCCCCCTGAAAGACTGTGTTCGCAGCTTGGGGGTGCTCCTGGATCCGTCGCTCCAAATGACAGCCCAGATAGATGCGACGGCCAGGAGTGCCTACTATCAGCTTCGGCTGATACGCCAGCTGCGCCCCTTCCTAGAGTTGGAAGACCTAAAGATGGTGGTGCACGCGCTGGTAACTTCGAGGCTCAACTTCTGCAATGCGCTGTACATAGGGCTACCTCTGTGCCTAGTCCTGAAACTTCAACTAGTTCAAAATATGGCAGCCAGGTTGGTCACCGGTACATCTAGGAGTGACCATATTACGCCAGCTTTAAAATCGCTCCACTGGCTGCCAATTAGTTTCCGGGCGAAGTATAAAGTGTTGGTCATTACCTTTAAAGCCCTACATGGTTTGGGTCCAGGTTACCTGCGGGATCGCCTTCTCCCGTACAATCCGCCCCACACACTCAGGTCCTCTGGGAAGAACTTACTGCAGTCGGCCAAGACTAGGCTGACAACCGTTACCCAGAGGACCTTCTCTTCTGCCGCTCCCAGACTGTGGAATGACCTGCCAGAGGAGACTCGTCAACTTAACAGTCTTTTAGAATTTAAGAAAGCCATAAAGACTGTTCTCTTCCGGCAGGCATATCCAGTGGAATTTTAGAATGTTTTAAGGATGTTTTTAGGATGTTTTAGGATTTTTATGCAGTTTTAATAATATGTGTCATGTTTTAATCAGTTTTATGTATTTTATCATGTTGTTGTTCCCTGCCTTGATCCAGACGGAGAGGCGGGTAAGAAATAAATTGTTATTATTATTATTATTATTATTATCTGCAAAGAGAATGAAAAACCATATATATTCTCATCTATCCACACTGCAGCAAGCCAGCATCCTCAGTTCAATGCATGGCAGGAATTTGGAGCAATAGACCCATTTTCATAGAAGGGAGGTTCCGAACATGGTGCCATGTGTACCACTGTGCCTGTGGACATCTCTTTTGGCATGGACAAAATAAGAATTTATATCATTTACTAACATCTCTGAAACTTTAATGAGTTGGTACAAGAATGGGACCTGTTTCATGATATTTATAGAGATACTTTTCTTCTTTTCTAGGCACCCTCCCCTCCTGATTTTTATTTTATTTTGTTTTAATTAATTATTTTCAAAACTGGAAGACTGGCATACTTCAGAGCAAAGTGTTGCCTCCGCCCTAGCACCATCTTTATTTTGGTTCAAAACAGTTGGGTATTTAGAAGCTCAGACTCCAGCTCTGCCCTGTATGTAGGTTCTTGGGGAAGTTATTTTTCTTTTACCAGTTGCCTTCTGGGAATTAGTGTTTGTGACTGGCCCTGGCCACCATGGCAGCCATTTTATGAATGGTCATCCCCCCATGGCAGCCATTTTGAGATGCCCATGACACCCTCTCAAAATTCCATATAGGCCCAGCAGCCCATAAAGGGCATTATGCCAAATCATGTGACAGGAGAGACTGAAGGGGACTTTAAATTATTCTTTGAAGGGCAAGTTTGGGTGCTCAGTGAACCTAGGAGCATGGCTATTAGTTGATGGTAATATTTCTTTCTTTTTTAATAGAATGTTTCATGTGGCTTCTCCATAAAACTGTGTGTACAAAAGATGGTAAACACTCCAAGAGAAGGGCATATGTGAGAGGAGGCAACTTTGAATTGTTGCCTGATGGTTTGCTGGTGGAATATAGCATGCTCTATACTTGAACAAGTATGGTTAAAGAAAATAATTGCAGTCATCTCCTTTGAGATCTGTTGAAGGGTTTTAGTAATGAATAACTGTATCTATTATAAGCAACATGCTATATATTAAAGGTAGAAGTACTGATTTTCACTCTGAAACTAAACAATTTTAAGACAAGTTCTTCGTATGCCAAAAGTCAGCTACAGTTCTTGCAAACCTATTGATCTGGTAGGTATATACCATTCTTGTATGGTGGAGTACAAGTGAATTACGTCCCAGATATTATACTTTCAACAATGAAATAAATTGCTGTTGATTGAATCCCACAAAGCTCAGTATTGAATACTATATATCTTGAACCACTAGCATGTAAGTTGGATTACATTTAGCTGAGAGGCTTGTAAAGTGTGTTGTATTTGTCTTTTCAGTCTGAAGCATTCTTTTCTGTTTTAAATTATTGCTTTTGATTCCTCCTTGCTGTGTCAATTCAGAAGCCTACTGTACAGAAAAAGCACATTACTTAGACAATGGCATGCCTGTTCATTTGTAGTATGTAATAATCCATTTTTAATGGATGGAAATGTTATAGATGACCTATTCTGTCTCCAAGTCGGCTGCTTAATATTGATGTTACACATTCCAGCTGTATTTTCCTGCAATTAAACTTCTAATAGCTTAACTTTATACAATCCTCAAGGCAGCAATCAGCTGGAATCAAAAGAGACCTGTTTTGAGAAATGGCCCATTGTGACATTATGTTTTTATTATGTTATTCAGAGAGGGTAATGGAGGGTGTTAGTTCAGCTGCAAGACCAATTTTGCTTCATCTAGTGATTCTTACAAGATTCTGTTAGACAGGGAAAACATAACATCGTTTTTGGGACATTTCTTGGTTTTCACCCTTTTTGGTAAGTGTTACCAGAATGGGCTGGATTCACATATGTTCTTCTCCAAAGCCAGAAACTGGGGGAAATCTGTTAGATTGTAATTGTGACAAACTGATATGTCTGCACCCCCAATCATGTGAGGTAGGACAGGCTGCAAGACATTCTTTGGGCGGGTTCTCACATCACTTTAAGCCATAATGGTTTATAAGCTACTCACAGTAGTTTATTTTTAAAATAAGCTACTGTTATCCCCCACATGATCAAACGAATAAGCTATTGTGCGCAGCTAATTTTCCCCACTATCACCCGTCTACAGTCCTCCTGCTCGGTCAGGATGGTATCACAGCTTCCTTTGTGTTGGAAACCAAATCCCAGCATCACCCTGTGCTGACACTAGCTCACCTGCATCTCTCCGATCAATCTGTCTTGCGCTAAGAGAGTATTCTTCTGTCTCTTGTCTCTGTTGAATCTCTTCCATTATTGGAGCGTTACCGATTTTTTAGCCGCTTCCCCTGCCCCCATCAGTGGTGACCCAATCACAAGGCAGTCATTCTCACTTCTGCTCCGTCCTCCCACTGCTGCTGCCTGCTTCTCAGCCAGTTTGACAGCTGTCAAACTAGAAGCAGTTCATCCGTTTGGAAGCATAAAAGGGGGTGGCATGTTGGGTACCCTGAAAAAGAGTTTCTGGGGATTTGGGCAAGTGGGGATTCTCCAGGCAGCCTCTTCAACCCTGGGGATAACCTTGCTAAGAGGGTAATCTACACCCTATTTCCCTACCTGTCAATTATGCAAGGCTGTCAAAACAACCCACCCTGAGGAAAGCTGTCTGGGTTCAGATGACACGCTAGCCTACCATGAATTGTTTTCAACAACAACCCACAATGGGTTGCTGTGTCGAGCAACCCCAGTCACTGAGTCTTATTGACAGTAGCACACTTTTTATTTATTTGCTTGGGCTATTGATAATTATAATGGATTGGTTTGTGTTGCATAGTTTTTATTATTGTACCCTGCCTTGAGATCAATTGGTATATTTCAGTTAATAATAAAACAGTACTCTGCATGTGGAATCACCAAAGCTGGTTTGCTGAAACCAGCAAAGACTTGATAGGTTGAAGCATGTCAATAAAAATAATTTAGCCTGCTGCTGTGTGTGTTTACATTTTACTTCATATCCTGTTGTAAATGGGATATGACTTTAATGCCATTTGTCTTGCCACTTAAGTTCATCCCATCTTTTGCTCAGCCAAACTTTATAACTTTTGAGCATCAGTTCCCGTCTGCTCTGTGTTTCCCAGAGTACACCACAGTGCAGGAATATATTCTAACTCCATCTAACAGAGCAAGAAGCTGCAATGTGGTATCTAGGCCCCATGATGTGCATAATAAAATGTTTATTCATACTCAATTATGCATTGCCTGTATCCTCCAAACATGAATAGTACCAAATGGATATCTTATTAGGTGACTCCAGGGTCAAAACCAGAATTAAAATGCATAACAGAAATTATATTTTTCCTCTACGGTGAACAAATAGTTATATAGCAGCAAAGGAAATCTTATTAGTAGTAGCGGTCATGCTAAACTGAAATTATTAATCTTATTGATGTTTATTATGTAGGTTAATTAGCAATGCTTTAAAACTCTTGGTATATAAAGGGGGAAAACAGAATGGCAGAAAAATGCTTTAACTTACTAACATAATACAAAGAGCTTTAGGCACAGAAACATTCTGAAAATACTGTTCAGCACATAGAGCTTAATTAATAATTCTGCATTCGTCCTCTTTTAATGCTGCCTTCAACCCTGCAGACTGCAAATTCGTATTTTTACTTGCTGCCT